>VXBL01000736.1:253635-354752 GCA_013400195.1 Aramus guarauna | reverse complement strand
CCCAAGCCTGTAGTGTTGCCTGGGGTTGTTGTGACCAAAGTGCAGGACCCGGCACTTGGCCTTGTTGAACCTCATACAGTTGGCCTCGGCCCATCGATCCAGCCTGTCTAGGCAATGCCAACTGGAAAGACTTCTCTTCCTGTCCTGTGTAACCCCAAAATGCCTGGTAGGGCCAGGCAGTACCCTGGCAGAAGATTAGGGCAATGTTTGAGACATATGGCCTCTAAGGCAGAAGAGGAAACAACTATCTTCCTCAGCATCTTCTAGCTCTTCTTCCAGCTAAAACATGCATATGCTCATCATATGCAATCCACTTTTACATGCTGTTGTTGGATAAGCAAACCATTGTTTTCAGTGACATGTCATCAGCTCTGTTTACAGGCAGATCAGGCAGAACACTGCAATGTGCTCTGCCTGCTTTGCGGGAAGACACAGCTGCCTTCAAGCAAAGCTTTGACCTACAGACAGCTACAGGCAGCATTAAAGCTGATATGCAACAGCCATCCTTTTCACAGAGTAAACAGGAGGCAGAGTTCAGGCTGAATGAACTGCCTGGAGACCACTGCAGGTAACTCCCAACTCCGCTGGCTGCACCGTCAAGTCTGGATAGAATTAAGCTATATGGTCTGAGGGTTGTTTTTTTTGTTTTTTTTCGGGGGGGGGGGGGGGGGGGGGAAGGCAGCACTGGCTCCATATAAATGGACAGAGGGAGGGCTTGGTTGCAAACACTGAGAGCTGAGAGCCAGGGGAAGCCCAGCAGCCAGGAGGAAAAGCAATGCTGCAAGTGGATCTGAAGCAGAGGGGACAGACCATGCTGGGACACGACAGGACTGGCTGGGATCACTAGCTGGGAAACAGCATGCAAAGCACGTGGTGGCTGCTGGAGAAGTTACATTCTGGGATTCAATGTGTCATCTTAGAAAAGAAATAAAACCATACTAAATCTTCACATCATATCAATAATCTGTCCTGTGAACAGAAAACATGGTACCCAAACTATCAGCTGACTGCCTAAGTGGCAGGAACAACAGGTGAAGGCTCTTGCTTTGACAGCAATGACCTGGCACGGTTTGTTTACTTTTTATTTCTAGCATCTGTCATTTTGTGGCTCTACTGAGTCATCCTGTCAAACTGTTCTGTTCCAGACTGATGATTTTTATTGTGATATGAAAGCTACAACAGAAAGATAAGAGGTCAAGCTCTTATGAAGTATATTGCCCTCCTATGGTGCAGAGATTGCATCTTACCTGCTTTTTCTGGAGTAACAGTGAACATGCCACTAGTTACCTGAAAAAGGTACTAGTAACTAGTAGTCGCAGTGAAAAGGTACCAATGGCACATACATGGCACCATGTCAATACGAAAGAGAGCCTACGCTTCACGCTTGACACACAGGCACACACACACAAATACTGAGTGCCGGTTTTATTTCCACACCAGGAAAGACCAGTGAAGAAGGAACGTCAACAATAAGGTCCAAGACCTCACAAATCATATTTAGATGCACTCATACCATCTGTTACTGGCTCTCACTGAAATAGGGATGATCTGCTTTATTGAGTTGGATCATCTTGAACCTGAGCAAACCTGGGCTGAGAGCTATGCCATGTAAACAGCATGACTGCACCACAGCAAGACCTGCATCATACATACCGTGTTCTGTCCAGTGAAAAGGTACAACAATTAGAAAAAGTAGTTCTGGCAATTATTTGGGTGTATGACTACTTCTGAGAGTCCTCATCCTATGTGTAGCCAGCAAACTTGGCCGCATATCACTCATAACCATCAAAATATCTCAACTCCTCCACAACACACTTGCGATAAATCAAAGTGTAGATAATAGGGTATCTCCCATATTTTCCACTTCAGGAAAGAATTTTGCAATAGCAAATACGCTATCAGGAAGACCACTGCCACAAAAGGCAATAAATTCTTAGAAGAACTGAGTAACATTTACAAATGCAGTGTGTCTTGTCATGAGTAACAGAACACATGCTGGCTGAAGGCTAGTCTGCAGAGTGAGAGCACTATGGTATCAGAAGCTTGCTAGATAGTTACGTGGTAAACCCCAGGTACCCATGGTACTGGAAACACCGGGAGGGAGATGGTGCTGCAGGATTGTTTCCTCTGTACTGCAAGTGTGCCTCACTTCAAATCCTCACCTGGGGGTCTGTGGTTAATAAATGGCAATATTCATATTTGAGGATAACCTGACAGTATATTAACAAATTACTTATCAAATAGTCTTGTGTACTGAGTGATTAGCGAAACAGTGGTGTCCTTTTTCCTTAATAAATTACATTTACTTTCAAAAATGTGATTTTGAAAGTACAGTTTCCTTGATATATTCCCTAGAGTTTTAAAGTGATTTCCTATTGTAGGAAACTAACGTAATACAAATTTATCAGATGTATGGCTAGAAAAGCTCGCTGTGAGAAGCTGTGAAGAGGAGTTAAAAAATGTGTTTTATCTCAGTGTCTGGTAAAAAATACCATTAGTAAGCAAAGGCACACGGGTCATGACTTCATGCTAACCCACCCCATACAGTAGGTTCCTAGATTAGCTGTTCCTTTAAAAGCACATGTATAAAGGTAGTTCTACAGTGCTTCAATGAAAGTCCTCCTTCTGGATCAATGTATAGGAGACAAACCGTGCTGCTGTAATTTCCAAGATTTTGAGCAGACTAAGGAAGGCAAAAGGGAAATCACATGCCATTCAAGGGAAGGCTCTGGATATTGGGAAGCAACAGGAGTCCAATAGGTCTCCCACCACAGTCAGAATCGCTCACTCATTCCCATGTGACCAGCACTGGACTCTCTGTCTCATGTATATTTAATAACATGGAAAGAGTCTAAAAATACGACTTGCTTTGATGAAAATATATTGATTTGAAGTAGCTTTTGGCGGTCAATCTGTAGATAAGCCTGGAATGAGCAAACAAAATCATTTGTTATTTCTTTAAATGTAGTCTAGATTCTGACATTTTTCATGCTATAAAGTGCTTTATTTTCTCCTTTCACCTGCAAGTCTAAATTCCCACCTGAGGAAAGTTCAATTTCCTGGTGGATTATAGATCAAAAAGCTTTCTCTGTCTGCAGCCAATTCCGAGGACGGCAGCTGGAGTCTTCTGACAGGTCAGCTGAGGTTTACTTTTCCCCAGTACCTCCTCGCTCCCCAGCTCACTGCCATGCTGCCCACATCTGTCCGGCTGCCTGGTAGCTCCCATTGCAGAAGACGCTGAAATTGCATGTGTGTGTTGCTTTTTGAAGGGCTTTGTTCATATCACCATATCATCCAGGTAGGTCTTGTCAGAAATGGCTGCTCCTCAGCTGGATTTGCCCATCCTGGGTGTGTTCTGATGGATGTACAAAGCACTTGGGAGCTGAGAGATAAGAAAGCTCAACAAGGGGACTTGCCATGTCACGTAACTAGGTTTCAGTGATGCAGACCCAGTCTCCTTATTGATGAAATCCTCATCTGCTTTGTGCTAATTATCTCTTGTAATAAACCACTTACTGCACTAATACCCCTTTGAATCCTGCTGAGATTAGCAGAACTACACAGAGTGTCAGTGAAACATCTGACCCTCCGCTGTCAAACTCTGACCAGGCAGAGCTCTTACAGAGCACACGGTGACTATGTAAACTGTTAAACAAAAAGCCCATCAATCTGTCCCCAGTCAACTAGCAGTGACATGTCTCCTGCTTCCCAACTATTTAACGTTATTCACAAAGTTGCTTTGGTCGCACCAAAATCAAGAGCTCATGACCACAGGATCCTATGTGAGACTCCTAAAATTCTGAAAATCCTTGGGTGTTGGGATACGCACAACAGTCTCTTTCTGAGTCTGTGACGAAATGGTTAACATAGCCATTTTAATAACTTCCTCCTGATAGGTGTGTTTAAATAACTACATCCCTCACTCAGTAAAAGTGAGGTCACCTCCTTAGACATTTTCTCCATAAGCAAACCAATCTTGTTGAGCTCTTCATTCAAATTTGAGGTGGTTTTGTGGCAGAAACCTTAATTCATAGATACTTAAGACTCGGGCTGCTAGTAGTTTAGACTGAAGATTATAAATCCTTCAGCCTATACAAGCTTTGGCTAAGCTAATTATTTGCTTCTTAAAAATCAGGTGATTATTATCTTTTTTGTAAATCTAAAGCCATTCAGTTCTTTACCCTTATCAAAGACTTTCAGAACAGGCGGTACAAAAGATCTCAAGGTCACTATTTATCATGAAGCTTACACTGTGAAAACAGATGCAAGAACTGCCTCCTGGTAATCCTTTCCTACAACAGGTCAAGAACATTTTCAAGGCTTTCATTAGAAAATTTGCTTCACAGAGCGCTGTGGAGTTGAACGTACAAAAGCCAACTCCTGATCCCGGCTCACAACGTTTCATTTAACAAAGGCTGATGAGTAAAACCAGCTGGGATGACACAAATTCCCCTCCTTATTTGTGCCACTCCATACAGGCATCCTCTCCCACTGAAAACATTCACAGACAATTTCAACAACCTTTTCGAATATCAGAGGCATTTTCTAGCGATCAGCAATAAGGCAGCTGGTCAAAGCCTTATGCCAAAGCTTGTATTTTTGTTCTTAAAATAATCACTCTACAGATAGGAAAAGTCGTCACGGATAAAACCCAAATCCACGCCAAAGTAAATTTGGGGGTGGTTATATATCTTGATCCAGAAAGACTTTCTTTCTTTTCCACTCCTTCTTATTTCACTGGCAAGCATTGCATTTCTGATCAGAGAATGATAAGCCCTATTAAAAAACGATGGTACCTTTTCAGCATGTTTAATGTGGCCACAGAAACAAAATACCTTCTTCCTTTTAAGCTAAAGACAGTAGATATTCTGATCCACTTGCACGATGTGAAAAGTGGAAGCTTTAACAAAAACAGTACATATGAGATTTTCAACAGGACTGTAAGATTTTGCAATTAATAGCTACACTAGATGTTTCCCCACTGTTATAAGTTTAAATTACTAGATTAATTTATTAAGGTATTATATAAGAACAATGCAAGGCTTTTCTCTGGATCGAAAAGCAGCAAACCAAAATTTAGTGAACTTGAGTGAATTACAATTCACTCTGTTAGCAGCTCTTTATTGTGAGTACTGAACTACATATCCATAATATATTTACAGATCATTATACTTTGCTTTTTAAGAAATGCACTAAATAGTAGTCAACAAATGAAAAAACCCAACATAATCATAATTTCATGGATCAATGTCTTAATATTCATAGACAGATGCTTCTTTGTTTTCCCCTTTGTATCCCATTACACACATGGTTAATACGATATTGTAACTGTTAGTTCATGTGTGCTACACTGTGGACTGAACAAGATAAAAATGATTTGAATAAAAAGATCTCATTCATTTACTGAGTTTTTATTTCTAATTACATAGCAAGTCTCTATACTAGAGCACCATAAAATGAAATGGGCTTTAATGTGATCTCTTTTGCCTTATTAGCTGCTTTAACAACATTAAAAACTATTAATGGTGCTCTTATCATAATATCATACAATTCCACTACTGAATTTTCTAGAGCAGGATCTGAGATCCTACAGCTTGAAGGACAGATGTAGCCCTTCTCTTCATTTCACCCAGGCTGGGCAGTTGCTGGCTGACATCCCTGGGAACCCATTAATGAGCAGATCAGTACAGGAGTTTGTATGGTGCCCCAGGCCCCACCAACAAGAAGGTTCCTCATCACTGCTCTAAAGGAACAGACTCTAATCACAGAGTTTGAGTTTGGGTTTGTCATCACACGACCTTCAGTGACCAAGTGATTTCTCTGAACACTTCACTTGTAGGAGGAGATGAAAAGCAGAGTAAAATTAATTTATCTTTAGGATTCAAATTGTGTTGTCCTGAGACAGTTTCTCATGCTGATGAGATTTTCTTGAGAATCTTCAAACTCCATGTGACATCTGGTATTTGCTTTATTTGAAAGATACTAAAGATACAATTCTTCAAGAAAAGATGGAGTCAGAAAACTTCTCTGACAGAAGTGATATTGCCTGTCTGTCAATGGACTGCTGGGCAAGCTCAGGAAGAGATATGGGAGATGGCAGGGAGTGACAGTAGGAGACCTGGAACACATCCACAAGCCTGGAAACAAAATTCCCCAGAACCAGAGAAGATTGTGGAGAGCTTGATGCAACTTCAAAATTCACTAAGTTAGATCAAATCAAGACCTGCCTTGCAAGGGCACGGTACACAAATGATGGATTGGGCACAACCACTGCTATTTCTAGCCTGAGATATCTCATTGCCTTGAGTTTTTTCCATCTAAAAAAATCACTTTGGTTGGTCAAACAGATCCCTATTTTTCTGAGTTTTCTCTTTGCTTTTTTGGAGGAGGTTCCTACAGGAGAAGCTCAAAGCTTTCGCTGACTGTGCATCTAGCCGCATTGTCAGAGAAGATTCAAGAGAAGGATTTTTCGAAATAAACTGGTTTAAGTAAATTGCCTCCAAAAAGTTCCAGTGCAACAAAGAGACCAGGATCTGTGGAGCGCTCACTAAAGCACTATGCACAAAATCTTTTGGCACCAAAAGATCTCCTCACCAATTTACTTGTTTCCTTTTCTGCTGTGAAATGATGTTCCTACATACTACTTTAAAACACAAATCCATTATTAAAGATGCAGGAAGCAAACATCAGCAATTGAAAGGACAGGAACTTCAATCTTTATAAGCTGTAACACATCACCATTTTTATGTCCTTCTATTTGTTCCATGACTTTTGGAGTGTATTTTTTTCATTTCACTTTCCATCTGTCAGAATGTTTCAGCGCTGGAAGTTACTGTGAACTGGTTGGGAGAGGTTCATATAGCTGCTTCCATACTCGATGACCAAGAGCATGTGCACCTTCTATCCAAATAAAGCCATATAAATGTTCACATTTTTTATCACATCAACCTCCCAATCTTATCACTTCATTGCTAATCATACACAGATATGGAAACCTGATTTAAAAAAAAAAAATTTAAAAAAATCCTGAATTCCACCTAATGCTGATAAGATTTACCTAAGTGGAATTTCCAAGATTCACGCTTTTCCCTCAAATTAATACAGTTAATATATGGAAAAATATCTTTTTTCTAGTAGTTCACATAAATTAACATGCAGAGTTCTTTCATATTGGTACTCAAAGTTATCTACCTTTTCCTAACAAAATAAGAGTCAAGTAACCATGAACAAGAACAATCCAAATTTGCATTTCTTTTCAACCACAAGGACACTGAGGAAGAGGAAAGAAGATACACTGAAAGGTCCAGTCTTTGATGAGTTCTGCTCTCATTTCCAAGCATTGATAACCATGGCAGATAATCAAACAACACAGACAAAACAGAAAGAACTTGTCGTACTGTTTTACTTCCCTTAGGTGTAAGAAAGAGTAATCACACCTGCTGGACACAATCCTCCTCTCAGTCCACAATGCAGACTTCTGTATTTAGCAGAGCTCAAGAAGACATGCTGGGTTGCCAGTACCTTTATTATATGATGCAAAGCTGACATAACGAGCTGACCCAAGCTGGTTAATGAAATGTGGTACAGAAAATTGAAGAAAGACACATAACTGTAATAGTGAGTTATAATATTTGTTGAGGGTTCTGTGCCCACTTTAATAAAATAACGGTTAACCACTTTATAATGTGATTGACAGGCAGCAGCATTTTGTATCAGCTCTATTGAAAACGAAGCTCTTTATCAGCGTTGTGTTCTCCTTCCACTTGTGGAATAAATATTAACTTTATCTCACGGTTGTGCATGCAGGTATCATGGCTAAGACCTTCATGTGTATTTGAAAGGAAAGTTTATTCTTCAGCTTGTCTGCAAAAGATAAGATTCAAACCGCTCTTACAAGAGATAAAATCAGGAACATCTCCACCTGTCATGAGCTATAGCAGTGTTACCACCAATAGAAACTGAGACCGTAAGCAATGCTAACTTCTTTGGATAAAATTTCCATGTGATAAAATATTGTTGTTATTAACAATATTCCTCTGCAAATGTGCGCCTGGAGTAGATTACACTGAAGGGAATGAAAATCCTGGCAAGGGTACTAAAGTTCGTTGGGCATCTGGGGAGTTATTGTGGCTCTGGTTGATTAATTCACAGAATGCCAGAATAGCTGAGGTTGGAAGGGAGAGATTAAGAAACCGCCTAATCCAACTTTCCTGATCAAAGCTGGATCAACAAGAGCAGGTCACTCAGGACCTTGTACAGTCGGGTTTTGAGTTATTAGTCTATGCTAAGCATGTCCTAGAGTAGGGAAAGGAAAAGGCTGGTTGCTGGCATGGAGGAGCAGTGACCCTCTCATAGAATAAAAAGCCCGAAATGCAAGTTAAATACCAAAGGCTTCCACAGCAGCTTCATGTCCTTTGGTGTAACTTCCAGGCTCACAGGAGATGCTTAAGATGCAGGAGCAACATCAGATATAAACATAACTGTCAATATAGAGGTGCAGGTATGGCTATTAAAGGTTGCAGTACAACCTGCAGACCTCCCCTTGCTTTGGTAGTCCTCTCATTTTACATTTTTAAATGACAAAAGGTTCCAAAACTTCACTATTTCAAACCCCTGTCTTTTCTTCTGAATGCAGATGATGCAGAGGACAAACAGACATTAGTTGGTAACCAAGCTGCTAGTCACATAAATTCCCTGACGTATCGCCCAACTTATTTACGTTTCCCTCTTAGCATTCACCAAGAACTTTAGAAAAAGAAAATTCTGCAGTAAACAGACCAAAATAGAACTTTTTAGGTCCAATCTCACTCATATTCTCACTCAAACACCTCTCCTGATGCAAGAACAAGTGGAGTAATGACCATGTAAGAAAATGAAGACCAGTATGTGCACAGCAGTTCCTCTGCTAAAGCACAAGAAAAATTCTGGCCACAGCATAGTCAAATACAGGAGAATGAGAAGAATGCATCTCTTATGGTTACAATACTAAAGGGAACAAATAATTGAAAAAATCCAGCAACTAAAAAGCCCCAGCTGTATAAAATCCACATCTGATAAAGTGTTGAAGAGGGATGGATTCTTCTGCTCTGATTAGCCTCAGCCTGGCTCGTGCAAGCAGCAGCGCAGACCAGCCCCGTGCTTTTTCCTTATGCTATTTCTGCATGACCTGGCACGCTACTGACTGTTGCTATTGAAACAGATCAGTTATATTCGTGCTCTGGAGGAGGTAAATTGTATTCTCTATGTTCTTTTCCCAATGTTTCATATAAAATACAGTATACGATTAAAGGAAATTTAAAGAATTGTAGTCCAGAATATTTGTATAGTGTCAGCAGTATTTGAATAAAATTAATCTTTTCATAAGCTTCCATGTTATAGTGTCAGGTAAATGCTCATTCAACTATGTTTACTCTCAATATGTGTAAGCACATGTAGCAATCAGAAAAAAATGCTAATTAGGTTAATCACAAGCACTTCCGAGGAAGCTACAGTTTCCTGGAAACTAGTTTCGAAATGTCTGTCTGAATTTAAATTTTGTGAAAATAATTAAAGTTGCACGTCTTGACAAATACTCGCTGTTCCCTCCCCTGCGCTGCATGATACCACACTGCTAGGAATCTGCCTCAACAGCTAGGACTTCCTCCTGAAGCAACAGCACTAATGGTGTCCTTGAAAATAACCACTGATCACAGGACTGGAGTGCTCCACAGATGGGGACAGGCACTTTGGGAAGGACAGAGGACAGGCAAGTTTCCCTGGTTGTGAGAGGGCAGCTGGGATGCATGGAGCGCTGCCTTGGGACACCAGCTGAGCCAGCTGAGAGCTTGTGGTGACACTGTGGTGGGTGTCTGCTACAGATTGCCTGACCAGGAATACAAAGACAGCAGGTCCTCAGGCAGGCCTTCCTCAGACAATTGGTGGGAGCATCATGTTTGCATGTTCTGGTTCTCATGAGGGTTTTCAGCAAACCCAGAATCTGCTGAAGTGCAACACAGCAGGGCACAGGCGGTCCAGGAGGTTTCTGGAATGCACTGATAACTTCTTGACACAGACGACTAGGGAGCCAAGGAAGGGAGACATTCTGCTAGACCTCATGCTTACAGGGAAGAAGAACTGCTGAGGCCATGAAGGTCAGGGACAACCTTGGCTGCAGTAACCATGAATGGTGGAGTTCATGATCCTGTGAGAAGGAAAAAAAGCTTCAAGCTCCTCCAAGCTCAGAAATGGACCATACCAATGTGCAGAAAATCAAGCAAAGGTGGAAGGAGGCAATGCATGGATGAACAAAGGACTCCTGACTACACTTGAACATAAAAAGGAAGCATACAAGAAGTGGAAGGAGGACCCAGGTGACCCAGGAGGGACTGGAAGAAAGCAAATGTCACTCCAATCTTCAAGTAAGGCAAGAAGGAGAATCCCAGGAATTACAGACTGGTAAAACTCATCTCAATCCTTGGGAAGGTGGTAGAAAAAAATCCTCCCAGAAAACTTTTCCAAACACATGAAGGACAAGGTGACTGGGAATAGTCAGCATGGATTTATGAAGATGAAATCATGCTTGACTGGCCTGGTAGTCTTCTGCAAGGACATGACTGGCTGGCTGAGGGAAGAGCAAAGGACATTGTTTATCTTGACTCAAGGAAGACTTTTGACACTGTTTTCTATAAAATCCTCATAGACAAGCTGATGAAATACAAGTGAGATAAATGGATGCTGAACTGGACTGAAAACAGGCTGAACTGCCAGGCTGAAAGGGCTGTGGATTAGCAGCAAGAAGTCCAGTTTGGAGGCCAGTTACTAGTTGCGTACCCCAGGGGTCAATACTGGGGCCAACACTGTTTAATCTCTTCATTGATGACGTAGACAATGGAGCAGAGTGCATCCTCAAGAAGTTTGCAGATGATACAAAACCGTGAGGAGTGGCTGAGAGACCAGATGGTTCTACTGCCATTCAGTGGGACAGAAACATGCTGGAGAAATGAGCAAACAGGAATCTCAAAGTTCAGCAAACAGAAATGTGGAGACCTGCAGCTGGGCAAGAATAACTCCATGTGCCATGAGGGGGCCAACTGGCTGGAAAGCAGCTTTGCGGAAGACAACTTGGGGATGCTGGTGGACACCATATTGACCATCAGCCAGCAATGTACCCTTGTGGCAAAGAAGGCCAGCAGCCTCTGGGACTATATGAGGCAGACCACGTCCAGCAAGCTACTCTGCCCCTCTACTCAGCATTTCTGAGGCCACAACTGGAGTTCTATGTCCAGCTCTGGGCTCTCCGGTACAAGAGAGACAGGGACAAACTGGAGCTGAGGCCAGTGAAGGGCCACACGGATGGTTAAAGGACTTGAGCATCTCTCATAAGGGGAGAGATTGAGAGGTCTGGGATTGCTCAGCCTGGAGAAGAGAAGGCTCAGGGGGAATCTTAGCAGTGTAAATAAAGATCTGATGGGATGGGGTAAAGAAGATGGAGCCAGACTATTCTCAGTGGTGCCTTGTGACAAGACGAGAGACAATGGGCACAAACTGAAATCAAGAAAATTCCATTTAAACTTAAGAAAAAACTTTTTTCCTGTGAATGTGGTCAGACACTAGAATGGGTTGCCAAGAGAGGTTGTGGATCTCTGTCCTTGGAGAAATTCAGATCCTGACTGTACATGGCTCTGAGAATCCTGCTCTGGCTGAATCTGTTCTGAGCAGGTGGGTTGGACTATATGGTCTCCAGAGGTCCTTGCCAACCTCAACTGTTCTGTGATTCTGTATCTTTGTGTAGTCAATATACAGATGCATAGCTAGACGGAAGAAACTCAGAAGTCACTAATATTTACTTAGTATGCTTTCTGCAACAAGGTTTTTATTCAGACCTTAAATCTTAAGATTTAATGTGCTTCAGAAGTGTATTAGCATTAGAAACACAGTTAGCTTTAGAAGCTCTTTTGTGGAACTTATTCTATGAACTTCTTCAGAGCTTTGACTGAATATTCCACAAAGTATTACAAATTCTGCTTTCAAAGACCCACTAAAGTACACCTTTCCCTTGTATTTTCCAAATGTATTACTAGACAACACTGTCACCCATTCTAATGAAGAGGGCAATGCTGTACTTGCACTCCCCTGCAAGGTTATATGTATCAATGCAGTATACAACTCCAATAAATAAATGAAACATTCTGTTCATTTGTCATTCTGCAATAAAATATTCAAGTTTAAAAAGTCAGCTGCAAGAAACACTAACTCCCATCTTCTTTGTTTCCTGTCAGATACACAGGAAGAAATAGCATCATCTGAGAAGCTGAATTCCGAAAAGTGTTGCTTTGTGTGTTCACTGTAAAATAATGAAAAAAATTTAAATTTAAATTACAGTCAAAGGTTTAGTTGTCAAGCATTCTAAGCCAATGTAAAAAACAAAGAATAATGTGTCTATTTAAAAATAAACTGAATTAAAATTATTCTGCCATTCTGAAGGAGAATTAAGGAAGCATACAGGAGAGCTAATTTAAATTCCTCAATTTTCAGAAAGAAAGAGGAAAGGTTTATTTCTATGAGATAGATAAAACACTCAGAGATTCTCACCTGAAATCAAATGTAAAAGATGTAAAAGATGCAGATCCAGGCAATCTACCCACATACAGCAATGAGACCCTACTGACAACAAACTGGACTGAACAGAATGAGAGGAAGATGTAGTAAGCTTGAAGTTCTGCAAAATCTGCAAAGATGAAGTAAGGAGGAAAAGTCCCACCTCCACTTTGAGGTCACATACACACTAGAAAAGTGTTGACAGCCATGAATTTTTTTTTAAAGAGCAGTTGTTTAAACAGAAATATTCCAATCAGAGAGACATCAAGTAGTGCTAAGAAATGCAGTGGCAATGACCTTGCTTTACAATCAAATAACTCAGAGAAACAAACAGGGAAAAAAGGGGGAATTAACAAAGACTCCTTTCTTATTAATAGTCAGACATTGACCCAAATTCAGACTTGGTGACATCCATGCAACAAGAGCTAATCACACCAGAAACAGATTTGGACTCTTGAATATAGCTAGCAGCTTAAATGTGGTGTTTCATACAGCATGAAGATGAAAATAAAACAAATCAGCCCAGTCTCACTGAACATGGAGACAAAAGGCAACAGAAAACATGGTTTGTTTTCACTGAAAATAGTCTTGAGATACATACTTTGGTTTCTGTATTCTATCTGACAAGTCTTGCAAATGACATCGATGACTCTGACGTTGCATGCTAATGCAGATGCACGATGATGGACCTGAGGCTTTCCAGGGCAGGGCGTGCTGCCAGCTCCTCATGCATCCGAGCCTGCTGGGGCTGCGTCCAGGCTGCAACAAGCTTGGGAACAGCTCAGCTTAAATGCTCACTGCCTTCTCAGACAGCTACAAAACCCTAATTTGGAATTCCAATATCTCTCAGGTGACTCAATTTTGCTATTCTTGACAGTCTTGTGTTCATTCCAGAAGTCGGGGAGCCCACCTAGGAAACACTTTTTGGGATTTGGGATAAATAGTATTGTTTGGGTTTGCAGGATAATCTCTGTCAGCGGCTTTAATACAGTCACTATGCTTCTAGTAACAAGGTGCAGAAAACAACTACAAAGTTCACTGACTTCATTTATAACTTCTACCTTTTTTCTTCCAAAAAGACTCACAGCGTAAGTCTAAAGGGCTTTGGGTTGGGTTTTTTGTTGGTTTGTTTTTCTCCAGAAAGCCCACGCACTCTGGCTGGACAGCAGGTTTAACAGACACGTCGCATTCTGGCCACTACGCGACTCCGTACAGGAGCGTGCTTGCCAGCTGTGTAGGAAGATCTGGCAGAAACTGACCGCGGCTGGTGGCTGTGCCCCTCCTGCTGTGCAGCGCCGACTGGATCATGCCCACAATACTCTGTGGCCAACCTATCCTTCTCAGCTCAAGAAGCAGTTTCGGTGTTTCATGGTGCCTGGGGTTGGAAATGGCAAGCCCCGGCAAGCTGCGCGCACACGACCAGGAGCACTGAGGAGCGAGGAGCAGGCAGAGACAGTGACAGCTACCAAACTGCTACACTGAAATGTGAAAGTGCAGGACTGCCTTCATGAAAGTGGTGTTTTAAACAGACACCCAAAAGAAGGTGGGAACAAGAGAGTTTGTAATGTATCTACGGTGAAGAATTGGTCTTGTCACTTGAGGTGGAACAACCGAGTAACAGACCTGGTTGTGGCTGGCATCTGATAAAAAAACCTCAGAAGGGAATTACTGGGATCCCAGAATTAGCCTTTTAAAAAGCCACTAGGATTTGTCTAGCAAATAAATTACCTAAACAGAACTTGGGATCAGAAGACCTGTGGATAAAAGGCTTCTACAGTAAACACTGCATTGCAAACACCACACATGCCTGGTGTCTGAAGAACACAGATGCCTCGTCTAGTGCCATGCCCAGTGTCTGAAGAAAAGCTGAAGAGCAACACAAGTCTGCCCGCTCCAGCTGAGCACTCACCCCCCACACAGGGCTAAACCAGCAATGCTGATGGCTCCACAGCAGTGATGGATGAACCAACAAAGTATCATATCACTCACCTTAAGGCGGTCCAAGACAGACGAGCCAAAATAGCACGTGAAATAATGCCTAGCGCTCAAAGTAAACGCACAGCTAATGGAAAATAAGTGTTGTTTTGGAGTTAAGTGGTGAGCAAATATTCTGTGAGCTGATAAGTTAAATATATACATATGGATAAATAGATAATTGGAAATGACTCAGTTTATAGCTTTTACCAACAAAACTTGTATGATTTCTGAGATAAAAGCATGCCTCACTCTTGGTCCTGCTCAGCTATACCTTTCTTTGGAGAGGCATGGAACAAGCAACTGAGGAACATCCTGGCAGAACACAGCAGCATCATTAAGAGTCCTATAGTTTTATGATGTCAACGATTTATGCTGCTTACCACATGGCAACAGGTTAGGTGGAGCGAGAGTCACTTGCTGCTCTGACAAACAAGCAAGGGAGTAGGTAGCTCTGGTTCTCCAGAAGGGAAATGAAAACTAGTTTAAGGTGCAAACCTGCTCCTGTAAGGCTACAATGTAAGTAAGAATGTGAAAGAAATGGTTGGATGCCCTAACCAGTGAAAACTTGGAGGACATGGACTAGGCCAAATGCTGAGGCAACTGTGCAATGCTCTCATCTTCAGGAGACATTATGGGACGTGGCACAGAGATGCTGTATTAGTACAAAGCACACCAGTATCAGGACTCGAAGCATCATGACTATGTTAGCGAGATGCACATCTCAGCTCTTTGTTAAGAGTTAGGTTTTTTGCCCAAGTTGGCCTCAAGTTGCACCAGGGGAGGTTTAGATTGGATATTAGGAAAAATGTATTCACTGAAAGGGTTATCAGTCATTGGAACAGGCTGCCCAAGGAAGTGGTTGAGTCACCACCCCTGAAGGTATTTAGAAGACGTGTAGAAGACTTAGGGACATGGCTTAGCGATGGACTTGGCAGTGCTAGGTTTACAGTTGGGCTTGATGATCTTCAGGGTCTTTTCCAATCTAAATGATTCTATGATTCTATGTTTGGCATGCTGTTGCAGGGCTCTACTGCTTTCAGGTATCATCATAACATTGTACCTTGTGGGAGAAAATAAAGCGTCAGCACTTGTTTGGTACTCCTGCATCACGCTTCAGTGCACGACACATGCCCATTGTCTCTTCGGAGTGAGATATAGGTTATCTTGGGCATGCCTCAATTTTCAGTCAGAAACACAAAAGCCATTTGTTAGCAGAAAAACCACGAGTCTATTTGTCATTTTGGTACAGGAAGAACTCTAGAACAGCTGTCCAAAGGTCTAAGTATCTTTGACAAGTGCTAGGGGTTCTGGGCAAAAAGCAACGAATACTAGAACACTACATGAGAGAAACAGTAAGCCCAGGAACAAAATTCAAAGAGGAGTATAAATAGACAGTGGCCATCACCATCATGTTTACCCTTCCCCAAATGAGAAAAAGATATGAAAAGACATAGAATGGTCAACAAGGATTTTGTGTCTTGCCCAGATCAGTGATCCCAATGGTGCAGTTGTGCAGCAGATGTGAGTACAAATCCCAGTAAAGAATGTGAAAAACAGTATGAGTTTGTTCATGGGGCTTCCAGCCCTGAGGTAGAATCGTAGGAAGCAAAAAAATTGAAATGAGTGCCAGCCAATATTTCTGAGGGGACGCTGACAAAGTTTCTTTACAAGAGACTGAGTCACAGACAAAACTGAACATTACATAACACATGTCCTTGCAAAAGGACATTATATTTTAATACATTCAAATGGTAAAATGGTCAATGTCTCTTTTTCATGGGTATAATAGGTTTTTATTCATCAGAGGCCAATGTTAGCTGATACTCACCAGGAGCCATCAATTGCCAGTGCTAAAAAGAGTTTGACCATCACCACCTACAAGGTCCCCAGAGCAATACACAGGCTATTTTCTCAACTAGCAAAGTATGATTTGCAAATTGAATAAAAACTTGGAAGAGATTTGGTCATTGCAGCCACATTCTCCAAAGCATTTGAAAAAGTGCAGAGGAGCAAAGTCCAGAGCTGGATTATGTTAATCCGATTTAAAAGAAGAAAAAGCCTGTCCAGTCTAAGATAGAAGGCAGACTTATTGCTGAGGAAAGATCCTGCATAAAGTAATTAAGGCTGTTACTAAGGGATGGCTGGGACAGTGTAATTCCAGCCCTTTTATTGATTTCAAGGCTCTCAGCACTATATGGAGTTTTGTTCAAAGCCAACAAGAGAGTGATTTCTGAGGTGCTGGAGAAATATGACAGAAGGAATATATGATGGTCATTTAGGGACTGAAGGAAACCACAGAAGAGCTAGAAAATACACGGTTTAATAAAAACTGGTATCAAATATAAAGTTCAATACAGAACTTTATGAAAAAAATATGAACAGTGGCATGAAAAAGGTTCTGAAAGCTTGTCACATATGCCAAAACTAGAAAGACAAGTCAAGCAGAAGAACAGAAGATCTCCTGCAAAAATGTGGGCACAAATTTGCTTGCAGCATCTGGAAAAAACAGCTCATAGATTTTGAGCCTTATTTCAGTAAGGCAATGGTACCAAACAATTCCACACTTACACATATCAACTCTCTTTTCACTAGCCTTTGTGAAACTGCCATGGTGCCTTCTGACATCGGCTCTTGATTGGAAGCTGTGAATTTACGCAGTTTGAATTGAAGTATGATTTCAGATAGGTAATGCCAATTTGCATTATCCACAACCAAACAGCAGAAAAAGATCTCAAGGTAATGCTGAAAAAGATATCAGAGAAAGACCTTGGTCCATTTCCAGCACCACAAGGCAGCAACAATGAATCCCTGGTTGCTTATTTTGTAGAATAGAAAGCTGAAAACAAGAATGCCTGCACCGGAGAAAATTAATGCCAGAGTCAGAGAAGCCTAGTGGATATATAAAAACATAGGCAAGGAGAAACAAAAAGCTTAGGAAGATTTGTGGTGCTGCTTCCCAACAACTCTGTGTAAGCCAACGCTTGAGATTGAGGCTGCCGACAGCAGGGGCTTCACCACCAGCAGCCCTGCATGCATGTGAAGTTGTAACCTCCCCATGGTACACCTGGGGGTAACAGGTGACATCTCCCCAAAATCCCAGCAAGGAGGAGAGAGCTTGTTTTGCTGAAGAGGATCTCAGAAAGATAACAGACGTTGCTCTTGCTGAGGCCAAGTGCAGAACATGGCTCCACCAGAATGACTGCACTGCTATGAAACTGCTGGAGCACAACAGTGGTGATGGCTGAGAAGAGACCCAGAGGCCCTTGAGTAACTCAGCACTGCTAGCTAACTTAATTCACACATTAGCGACAGGCACTCAAAATTTTACAGTGATTATTAACTGCTAGTATTTTTACATTTGCCCAGAAACAGAGGCTCCAGCTTGAATTGTGTACAACTACCGGCAATTACGTGCAGAGGCTCACGTTGTGCACATGAAAGAGGTAGGACTCAAGGAAATCCAAAACTCAGCTGCATGTAAAACCTGCCAGTGCACTGTGATGTAAGACTCTGCAATAGCAACAGAGTTTTCATTTTTAACACAAAATTTTGGTGGTAATTTTTAATTGAAAATATTATAGATTAGTTCTAAAAGGAATAACTTAATATTGGCAACTCAATTAATAAATAATGAAGCTTTCTTCAGGACCTACTGTCTATGTATTCCTGAACTTCAAGCAGCCAAGGCAGCTTTGTCTTGGCCTTTCCAGTTCCAATCATGGATCTCATACACTGCATTTAAAATTCTTAGAGCACCTTTGACATCTTTCAGAAAAGCATATATGAGGAGAACTCACTGATACACAGACTGGTACAACGCTGACAAGCTCTACCCCTCTGCATGTTACAGCACGGCAACATAGCATTTTATGTCACCAGTGGTTGGTCACCACTGGCCAGATAATGACTCAATTTTTCAAGAACACAATGGCAATTTTTGGCCTCCACAATAATCCAGAAAAGAGCAACTAGTACCTGAGAATATTTTGTCCAGGCACCAGTTTTCCCAGTACTGGAGATCTGCATTAGGGTAAGTGATCAGGACTGATTTCAAAGCAGCTGGTGTGTCCCATTAAATGGTACAACTATAAATATGTCATTTCAGTTTATAAATATGCTTAATTTCTCAACAGACCCATACTAACATGAATGCTATCATTTCTACCATATCATATTCATTTCTATCATATCATATTCATAAAATAAAGGTCAAATACAGGAACAACCACTAAATTATATAGCTTGATAGGTATATCACAGACCATTACATTTTTCTATACAAATGCCTGTAAATTGTAGTAGCATTTCACTATAGAATATCTTCCCAAAAGGTATTCAGCCTTGATCTGAAAGCAGCACAAAAAATTCCTCATTTCTCTTGTTAGGTTTTTCTATAGCTAAGCACCCTTCTGAGAAGAGTTTGTGCCAGATTGCTCATCTGAATTTCTCTGGCTTTGCCTTCCAGCTACCAGATCTTACTGAACCTCAGCCCAATAGATTAAAGAGTCTTTTGTGACTACTTTTTCTCTCCCTGCTTGTTTATACACTGTACAAGAAGTCATCTCTCAGTCTTCTTGCTGATCTAAAAAACAGATTAGGTTTCACAGTATCAAGCACTTTTCCCAGCCCTTAAATACTTTCTGAACCACATCCATCTATTGCCTATCTCCTTTAAAAATGCATCTCAAGAACAGGACATAATGCATTTGTATTAGTCTCAAAGATGTCACCTCCTGCTGCGAAATCAATTCTCTACTGATAACCTTTAAAACTCCTATTCTCCTCAATTTTGTATCTTTAACCAGTCCCTAACTATAATTTGCCTTTTGGCTGTATTCAAGTGTATCTCTTTAAGCCCACGTTACCAAGCCATAAAGATTACTTTTCATTACTATCCTTTCTGAAACAAAATTTACCATTTCACCAAGCTTTGCGTCATCTACAAATTTTATGAGTAATCATTTTGTGCTTGGTTCTTCATTGCAACTGAAAATGCTAAACAGTATCAGGCTTACTCCTGATCCTTCACAGTAGCCCACCAGAAGCCTCCCCTCCAGTCATGATTTTTCACTGACAATCAGCATATGTGATCTGCAAATCTCTGCTTCCACTTAACTGTGATCAGCCCCTGTGCGTGGAGCGTGAGTCACATACTTAACTCCCTCTTCACACTCCTCCACAAATAGCCCGTAACTCATGTATTGCAGTGCAATGCCTGGTTTCTCTTTCATGCCATAATCCCACTCAGCAGACAGCTGGGCAGCGGATACCTTGTTCCACCGACCAATTTTGTCCTTCCCATGGAATGAGAAAAAAACCAGCCTGTAGGAGTATATGACTTGTATCGCAAATGCATGCGCAAATGCATGCCTACCTGGAAGTAAGATGCTGCTGTATTGCACCACAGCACAAAGTTTTGCCAACTGATGGGGTCCTGGACGCGGATAAGGTCTCTGAGAAGATGTCTTCCAGCTCCGGTTCTGAAGCCCTTCTGCTATCATGTAATCAGGTGTGCAAAACCAGTCCTTTCTCCCATTATCTGCCATGGTGCTCTTGCATGCCATCAACACAGAAGAGATCTGAAAGGTCTTGTGATACCTGTGGGTCATTGTAGAGGACCTTCCAAACCACTGTTTTTTTTCTAATCATGATGGGAATATAACTTAATATTAAACCACCAGATACTTTCTTTATCTTCTCTTTGAACTTTCCTAGCCAAACTCTACTATGATAAAGAAGAATGTGTGCTATATTAAGGTGATTAAAAAAAGCAGCCCACGGAACTGTACAGCTGTATCTACAATATTCTCATATAAATTGAATATTAATAGGAATACAGATGAGAATATTTTCAGGATCACAGTGCTCTAATAATCTTATGTACTTTATATGCCACTGATTTTTGTGCTTAAAGATAATGTTTATTAGTCCCACTTCTACACTGTGCTCCATCAAGATTAATTCTGTACGGAGTGTCTTTATAACAGTTGTGCTACATTTTATTAGTTTATACATATGCAAGTAGATATTTTATTCAGAAATATGAAACAGAACCATTATACTGTCTAGTTAAGGCTAGTTATTGCTTGAGAATGGCAGGGATACAAAAGAGCTAAATAGGATTTTAATAATGTAGATTTTATTGGGAAAAAAGCCATAATAAACCAGAATGTAACTCTGTTATTTAATCTAGAAGAACTACCAAAATGAGAATTTCATCTGGAATGTGCATCATGCAGGAATGCTATATGGAATTTACTAAACTCTCTGAGTTATTGCCTAAGGCCCACAAAAATAAATAAACGAACTTGCAAAGGTTTGAGAAATGCATTACACTCAGGAGACGAATGAATTAGGTTAAGACATGCTAACAGATTTTTCCATGACCAGCCCAATTAGTGCAACTTCGTTCCTTATGAACTCCTACGGTATGTGCATACATTTTTGCAGCAAGTCCAACTCCCTGCATCTCCCAGCCTTTTCCTCTCCCCAGCCGTCAAGGCCCCCGTTTCTCCGCTGTCTCCTCCAGCAGCCAGGCAGGAGGCACAGCGTGGGAGCAGCCAGCAGCTCGTGCCCGCCGACCGCCTGCCGCACGCCAGGCAGAGAGGGACCTGCTCACGCTGCGGGTTTCAGCCTTCGCTCTGCGGGAACATTTATAAGGTCTGTTTTCACCATTTTTCACAAAGCTTTGTAGGACTTAGTGCATATAACTTCTTCACTGCTATCTGTGAACTATCTCTTTTCAAAAAAAAGAAGGATCAGTGAGGTGAGCTTCAAATAATGCAAGTGATATAAGAATCCGCGTACATTTTCCATGTACTGCTTCACTTCTTGTTTAAACAGTCGAGTAAATGTGTACGGCAACTAACTGCTACATGTGGAAAAAGCAGTGGAAGAGGACAGAGATGCCCTGCTTTCACAGAAGATTTACTCCTTCCTAACTAAATTAAGTTTGTAATAAATGAAAAAAAGGAGCTGATGCCTCTCTTTTTTCCCCATGTCTCTCATTTAGCTGAAACTAGGTGCCTCCCTCTCATCTGAGTCATCACAACAAGAAAATAAAGCTAATAGTGAGGTGACAGTAATACAGGAAGGCTCTTTTTTAATCCTCACAGTTTCCGCACTGCTGCCGGCTCTGATATTCAAAGCAGCATCATGGCGTTTTCGCATGAACACAAGTTACAGAGGCAGAACAGCGAGCAACAGCTGCAAGAGCATCAAAGAGGCATGGAGCTCCAGCAGCCCACAGCACAAGGTATACGGCTGTGAGCCCTCCTGCCAAGCACCGCCAAATTTTGGAAGCTTTACGAGTTAATTTTCCTCGCAGAAGAGAAACTGGCAGTACAAACCAAGTATCTTCTCAGCACAGGATGTTTATTTTCAACAGTCCAGCTGCCCTTCTTCCTGAAGCCGGAACGATAACAAGCAGTGCTTAGGCAACCCGGTTCAACCAAGGCTTCAGACTGGGTATCTCTCCCCTCTCCAGAAAAAAGTCTTCACGTCTTCATCTCTCTCACTCCAGGGATCTGCACAGACTTGTGTGCCAGACACAGCACTCACTGCTTCTCTGATGACAGCTTCATGTCTGACCACATACCCCTTCCCTTCTCCTGCCTAAGACAATGCAGACACCAGGGAAACTTCACGTTGAACCTCCTTCCATGGGCTTGCATGGAAGATACAGAAACATGATGTCACTGAGCTTTGTCTACATTATCAGGAGTTAAAGTTGATAAGGAAACTTGAGATTACACCTTTGTTATGTAACTGCATAGAACTAACAAGAATTTTTATCTGTTTTGTCTCTTAATGCAAACCCAATTCCTACAAAAAGCCATCTCACCGAAGAGAGGAGTACTTCAAAGTTGATGAGTCTTGGGGTCAATTTTAACTCAAGTTGCAGCCTGCTAACTTTCAGGAGGAGGAGAGGGGAAATCACTCATTTGTAGACAGTTCCACAAATCCCTTGGAAGGAGAGGCTGACAAATTCTCCTTCCAGGGCCTGGGTGAGATTTATAGCAAGTGTCAGCACAAAGAACCATGGAACAGATCCTGTAACAAACACCCATAGTGTTCACAGCAAGTTTGTCTCAGGATGGTTGGTCTTTAGAGGGGAGTTCACAGTGACAGGTCACTTGGCTTTCTTGCAGCTGATGCTGTCATTTATTTTGTGGGAATATAATAAACAAGAATAGCTGCCCCAGAGCATTTACTGTAAGATCACAGAAATTGGATTTATATTTATATAAATATAACACAGATCAAACTTTTCAGGTGCTAAAATATACAATATCTGCCTCCAAAACAATTTTTCCCTGTTTTGTTTCACATGGGACACAACCACTACAGACTACAACCAGTGGCAAAATCCAACAGTAAATACATCTGCCCAAAGTCACTTCACACTTGCCTTCCATAAGAAAAAAACAAATAATTAGACAGAAATTACATCTCCCACTTTTCTGGTGTTTTCAAACAAAATGACCATGAAGGCTTGACTCATTTCAAAAACAAAAGGTAGCTCACTGCTACAGCTGATGCCTGTCTCACTTTCCTTGCCCACCTAAGCTAAGGTTATAGCATAACCACTACTCCAAGACAAAACTCTCTGTTGTGCTTCATCACTAGCACCCTTTCTCGTGGAAACACTGGGTAGTGGTGTATTGGCACTATGGAACTATCATCTGTTGGCACTATGAACTGTGAAACATTGGCCTAGGGACCACCCGGCTGTACAGGTTCTAGGTGCCAAGGTACCTTCTGTCCCTTTCTGTACCACCTTCCCACCAGCCACTTCTAGATGGGATCATCAATATATTCTTTCCCTTCCCTAGCTACAAGAGGAGGCTAGGCCATGTCCTCCTCTTTCATGTTCTCACCATCAATGCACACCTCCACCCAAGTGCTTCAAGAAGCAAAATGACATCTTTGGTTTCTCTGCTAGCACGAGTCTCCTCTTCTGTAAGATACTGAACTATGACACATGACTGCGTGCTACCCACACTGCTCTTCTCCTCCTTTCTCTATCACCTACAAAGATCTATAGAAAGGGCCACTACTTGCTCTGACTGTACCAGATGGCAAAGCACAGCAATATAATCTTAGCACAGCATTTAGATGAAGTGCAGAATTGCCTCATAGTGTTAACATCTTCTTGTCACTCTGCTAACATGCCCATCCCACCATCACTACTTACAAAAAAGCCATTGTACGTCATTGTCTTGTTTTCCATACCTGGAATGTTACTTTCTCCATACCTTCTCATTCTTCTCACTTCCCCACTCTCCTCTTTTAGTAATATAAGAAATGGAGAGTACTGCAAACTAGAGACCCCATTCCTGGGTTTCATTCTCCTCAAATGTCTGTAAGCTATTCTGTGTACACACACACGCACAACAAATACATATGTCTGTACATATGGCTTTAATCCAGAATTAATGCCTCTGTATTAATCTGACACCAAGATGGTAGAAGTTCACAAAATATTAAAAATAATGAGATAACCTGTTCACAAAATACGGGGCTTGAAAAAGGACACAGAGAGTCTTCAGTCACAGAAATACACTGAAGATGCAACATCAGCAGCTCTTTTAAACCCAAAAGGTTAAATTTGAAACACCATTATTTCTTGAGAGCATTATTTTGAAGAATTCATTGTTGAGGAAAGTACTGAGGTTTATGTTCATGGCTCTACAGCTGCATTTCTTAAATTAAGCTCATTTCCTTACTCCCATCCTTCTATCCCCATAAACATCAGCTCATTATTTTAAAAATGCACAATGAATAAGAAAGAGGCAATTTAAGATGAGGCACTGTAGAAAGTGACTGTGATGAGTGTTCAAAGAATGAATCAGTACATGAGTTCCCCGTTCTTTTACTCTTCCTTACGTATCTGCTTTTGGCTACTTTTCTGATTTCCCCTTGATGCTTGACCCTAACGAGACCTCAAAAACCCCCTCAGGAAGTGGGAAGCTACGGGGAAAAAAAAGCCACAAAGAAAAATAGTGTTTCCAGTGCCTACTACCTGGCTTTGGATAACCTTCATGCTCCAATGCTACTCAAAGCATGTCACTTGTTGAGAAATACAGCTTTAGACTTTTTGGTTATCATTAATAGCTGCTTTTACACAATATTGGTTTTCCCATTAAACTTAGAAAAATCACAAGTTCCTTGCTAGTAGTTCTTCCCCCAGGCAAGATGCAGGCTACCTACAGGAGGGAACCAGTGTTTGTTGTGAGTATTTGTGGTGTCTGCAGTAAGCCATTCTTCAGCCCTGCAATGACTGTGGATTAAATTAGATCTGCCAAAAATTTCTATCCAATTTCTATTAGCATTGTATTATTACTAATTAGCATAACTGTTGCAAATGTGTATAATAAAACATATATCTAACTTGACTCAGTCTTTTGCAAGGCACACTCCCTGACACTCCATGCTAAAAAAAGACCGCAATGTCATGAATGTAGGAAATGAATGGTAGGATACCTGGGTGGAGAACCAAGATAGATTCCTAGAGAAAGTAATTCTACATTAACACACTCAATAGTTTGTTGGGTTTTTGTCTCTTCACGTTTCACAAAAAAAATATAGAATTATTCACGTTGGAATTGCCTCAGAAGGTCATCCAGCACTCACAGCAGGCTTAACACTGAATGCAGACCAGATTGCTCAGGGTTTTATCCAGCTGGGTCTCGAAAACCTCCAAGTTTGGAAATTCACAACCTCATGGGCAACCAGCTCCACTGCTTAATTACCCTAATTTCCATGTACACATTGACCCTGATGCTAATTTATATTGTATAAAGTTGAAGTCTCCCATTTCAAGTTGTTATTGTCTTTTGTTCTCCCCATATACATCGCTGTGAAGAGCATGGCTCCATCTACTCAGTAACCTCCTTGTAGGTGTCGGATAGCTGCTGTTAGGTTCCTCCAAAGCCATCTCTTCTGCAGGTTGAACAAGCCCTGTTCCCTCAGCTTCTCCTTGCAGGGCAAGTGCTCCAAGCCCTGACCCTCTTGATGGCCTTTCATTGAACTCCCTCAAGTTCACTGATGTCTTGAGAGAGTCCGAAACTGGACATAGCATAGCAGACATGGTCTAAGGCATGCCAAGTAAAGGGGAATAATCACTTCTCTCACCCTTCTGGCTGCTGTCCTGTTGATAGAGTCCAGTCTGCTGCTAGCCCTTCATCGTTTTGTGCTGATCAAGGATGAGGATGTAGTTCACTCTTGGTTTCTTATTCAATCTTTGTCCTGTTTGCTGACCCTGTCAGCACAGGTGCCAAGTACCACCAAACAGCTGAATGAGCAAAGCAGAAGTGCAAGATTTTCTGCCCAATTTTGCAGCCTGTCCTCACATCATATAAACAGAAGATCAACTGCCCTGTCGGGATATTGCTTCCTCACATCATGTAAAATCATATAAACAACCTGTTAGGGTAGCAGAACTGCAATGACAATGTGAGTCTTCCATAGTCTTAGGCCGTTTCTCTACATATCTGAGCTATAGGTAACGAACCATCCAAGCAAAGTCACCAGTTCTCTTCTGTCTTTTCTGTAGTGCTCTAGTTGTTATTCTTTTTGCATCAGAAATTGTTCATCTCAGAAAATACCATGAGGGTGTGGGATTCTCTGGATGAATTTCAATGCAAAGATGCAGCCAGACATAGCATTATACAGTCGCAGTTTACCAGCCGAAGTGTACACTTGTAACCAGGGACACAAATAAAAGGCAGCTGCAAGAAGAGGTTCTATTTCAATGGGAAAGCAGGGTTTTCCACCCAAAATGTGACAAGCCAATAGTGCAACAGGAAACACAAGATATTCTCAGTCCTCACTCAGTTTACAAGCATAGTATCAAACCTCCTCTATCTAACATGCCAGCACAGTAATGAAACCAAGATAAAAAGATGAGCAAGCCTACTTCATCCAAGGTGTCCAAGCACCAATATACACATACTGCATATCTCTTTGCTTCAATAAAAATACTTACAGAATGTATGAGTAATTTTTTTCCACTAAAGTTTAAATAGGAAAAAGCATTAGATTTTACCCCACATACCCAGAAAAGGCTTCAATTTTTAAGGGGACTATAGAAGCGCGATGTGAAGTTGGGTCACTGAACCTCAATCTCTGAATCGCATGTGAATGCACTGACAACCCCAATGGTACCCAGAATTTCCAATACATTTTTGCTGGCAGGCACTGATGCCCGTCTGTTGTGATTGCCTGAAGCAGCCCTTGACTTAAGAAACCACAGTAAGTATATATGCCATAGTGTATTGTTTTACCCACCATCACTGTATCTAAATACTTAGAAAGCATCTCTCTATGAACACTTTACAGGGAAACTTTTGAACACTTTTGAACACTCTAAGAATACTTCCGCATTTTCCTGTATTCACGGAAAATATATTAATCTTTTGTGAAAAGGAGTTCTTGCACAGTTTTACAGCTGGTTGTGGTTTTTTGGGTTTTTTTTTTGTGGTTGGTTTTGTTTTTTTTTTTTTAATTTTTCATCAAATCCTGTCTGCATTCATAGTTTTCTACTGGGATTAGTAGCAGATAATTTGAGCAGGAACAGTGAGGAGAAATATACAGTGGCTTTAAAAACCAGAAATGGTGCTTGTATATGACAATATTTGCAGCTCTTCCATCTAAGTACCCACACAGATTGCACATACTCCCACAGAGATGGAAATTAATAACATGTGAAATACCTGTGCAGCTTGAGTGTCACAGTTCCATAAACAGTAGCAAAGCCCAGAAGACGAACCCATCTTAGGAGAACACAGCGAAATACACTTGGCTCAAAATACAAAATGACAACCTATAGAACAGAAAGATAGAGAGAGCTTCAGTACCGCTTTCATGCGAAAGTAGTTCTTCATTCAAATGCAGAATAGTTGCAAAACAGGACAGCAGACACATTTCAGCTCGTACTGCTGTATATTTAGATTTTCTAGTAAAGTGAAGGAATGATCAGATCAACCAGTTGGCACAGTTCTAGGCACCAACTCCTTTTGAAGGGAGCTGGCACAAGCTCTGTGACAGACTGTGAAGTGACAACACTTTTAAATGCAATTCCACTGACTTTTCTTAACCGAGTGAAAACATGTACCCAGAGAAGAGGATAGAACAGACAAGGACATTTTCCTTGAGCTATTCTAGTAATATGCAGCTGGCCTAATTCTGGTTTGATGGACTGTATTTACTAGGTTACACTTCAAAGTCACTCCTTCTAATAAACCTAGCAAAATGATAGATGCTCATTTTTCTCTGTCAACTATTCTGCCACATTAAAAATGATTGCAGTAGCCTCTCTGTCCAAAACCCCAAAATCTCCATGTCATATTTGACTCTTTCTTATTCTTCCCCATATATTTTTCCTACGCTATACCAAACCTCACAATGCATCATCACTTTCTTAACAAAAATAACCCTGTTGTTCACTTATGGATTTCTCTAATCACAACAGAAAGGTTTTGCTCTATCTACCACGTACCATGCATGAGGACAACACTCAATAAACACTAACACAAAGCTACTTCTGCAGGTATAGTGCATATAAAAGCATCATTACCAAGTAAAATGCCACCCTTATCAAAACCAGGGCTGTTCAAATGGTGGACTCAGTCATGATCTGAACCAGGAGTCCATTTCTTCTCATTCCAACCGATGTTGTCCCTGGTGTCCTGAGGGATGATCCCATATTCCTTCCGACTCACCCGGCCCCACCAGGAGCCTTCTGTCCCAGAGACTCAGCTGTACATTGCCCGTACCCCACTTGCAGACCCTACTTGGTCCAGCAAAGCTAGATCCAGTGCACCCCACCCATCTGACCAGAACCTGGTAAAACAACCCAATGCACGGTAGTACAAATTAATTGGGCAATCCTGGGCTAGAGAAAGAAAACACTGAAACATTTCAGGCCATCTGCCACAGCTTCATTTGGAGTCAGTACATTCTGGCAGTAGAGGTAGTATTGTGCCTACCGGCTGCCACATGATCTTATTTTCCTAAGTAAAAGCTTTTCTATGTGGGAATTCAAGCCCAGGATATTGGCCAAAAGCCCAGGACTACGTCCTTTGGGTGACATAAACATATTTAGGAGAGTGGGGGCAAAAATGGCAGACATGTGGGCTGAGAGATAGAAGAAGCTGCTGTGCTTTGCTGGTATCTTTTTTTACAGCAGAATCAAGCTATTTCTTTAAAAAAATGTGGTTTGTTGAATCAAACCATGGTGCAAAATTTAGTCTGCTTTTTTCACTGTCATTGGACTGACGTGTTTCAAGGTAGACATTCTCTGGGAATCTGACAAATTCTGCATGTAGGGAAGGGAACAGCGTGGAGCAAAAGGCCCACTTCTCCTTGGAAGAATCAGCTAGGAAATCAAAATGCATCCACACATGCATGAACATGCTTGTGTAAATAGAGCATCCAGCAAGAAGTTTCTCAGAAAGACTTGAATGACAGTAATGACCTCTTGTCCTAATACACAGTCACACACATTAGGACAGCTGCAGAACCAGAGCAAAGTCTGTAGCAGTAACCTGCCTCCTGAGGTTTGTCAGGGGGTAGAAAACACCCTGTTTCATCTTTGATTCTTCCAAACTAGGAAAACAGTGCCAAAAAAGACTGGCATGCAGACACTCCTAATATTTCAAAGTTGATCTGAAAGCAGAATTTTTCAGATGATTGAAATGGGAAGGTCTGAAAACTTTCCAGGCAGAGAATTTTCTGAACAAGGGCAACAGCTCTCTTTGCCATGAAATCTGACACAGCGACTCTATCTGCAGTTGCTTGTTGAAATATTAACCACTTGTGTCTAGAAAATCTCATTGATTTGCATTGAACCATTTGTATGAGCAGCTGAGGCGTTTGGCTAGCTATCAACCAAGAAAACACCACTTCCAATGCAGCATGGTGTGAGCTGGCATGTGGCAGCTCACCATGAAGGCTGCAGAGGCAAGGCTCTGCTGGCAAAAACTGTTCTCATTTCCCCATCTGAGTGGAGACACATGTGACCTACTCCTTCCCAGTGGTCAAGTACATTGTGGAGGCTGTCAAAGACTTGATCCAAGTTTGATTCCCTTTTGGGTCTTTTGAAAATCTCTTCCTATGTTTGTATGATGGAAAATAGTTGCGATGCCCTCCCAAGGGCCAACATCCATTTCTACCTATTCTTTCATAGCTTGCACGTGGTCTGGCATGGACCAAGGCTTTGAACAGCAAGAATTGCTATACTTACATTTTGCTTGCTTCTTAGGCTTTCTAGAAGGTTATTCTAAGAGTATGTCATTCTCATCAGGGCTGTTCAGTTGACTGCCCTCTCTAAGCTTTTGTCAGCATTAAATCTCTTATAATCACAGGGAATTTTAGGGACACAATTTTTAAATTGAATAATCTTTAATGGATTGGAGCAAAGGGGCTACAGAAACACTACCCTGCAAGCTCAGAAGACCAAAAGCCACGGTCAAATTTTTCATCTTAGTGAAATCAGAGTCTTGCAAAGAATATGTATCTCTGGTGAAAAGTACGGCCGCTGCACTCCATCCCTCACTCTCTCTACCTAAAAAACTAACAAAAAGAGAAACATAACACAGAGAAGTGTTGGGTTTGTTTCATATGCAGTAACATGAGCTCCTGAGCTCCAAGCTAGGAGTGTAGGATGAACACAGGATTCACCCACATACCCAGGCTGCTCTGAAGAGAACAAGGGAATCCCTCTGCAGTTCTAAAAGACTACTCTGTCTACCAAAAATCTGGTAATAATTAATTCTCTCTTCTTGCTTTTATAATGCATTAGGCCATGACAGCAGCATAAATCTCATTAAAAATGCTTAGAGGGTTTGCTGATGGATGGCACAAAAACTATTTACTGTACATAAGGAAATGCAATATCCTCTGTTTCCCCAGCTCCTGAAATACTAGACATCATTTAAATACTAGACATCAGTTTCTGTTCCTTAAACAGCAAAGATCTGGGGAAAAAATATTTGGAAACCAGAAGAACGGAAGTCAGACAGTGCCTGCTCATGTACCAGTTACTGCAGCTGTGCGTGAGACTTCATAAACTGTGGCTCATCTTTATCATTTGGACAAATGCATTTCGATGTTTGCTTTTAACCTCAATGTATTTTATGCTATTATTACCCTCGCCAAAACATTGTCCCAGTAGTCACGCTACCTCTTGTGGAGTCAGAGATGAAAAGATTTTCTAAGGTCACCAGCTAACTGTCAAGTATGTTTAGAGATGGAGAATTACGGACATGGAAGAGAGACCTAGCTTGCTGACACAGCGTTCAGCCAGCTTGGTTATTCAGCTGACGTGATGAACAGGCACACACGCGCTCTAAAGTCGGTACAGGCACCTCGCCCACTACGGCAAATTTTTGTTATCAGGACAGATAGGACAGTAAAAGTGCAAAGAGAACTAACAGTGAACAAATTAATGTTCAAAAATAAAATGTAGAGCTCTATAATGTTAATAATGAGCAATACTTCTATGCAACACAAAATATTCTTTTGTTTTTCAGATTAACTTTACTGTGCACATTATAAGATAATGAATTTTGCCCTTCACCTTGGACACCAGATCCAGGAGAAAATATTTTAATTAATACTGTGCAGTTCCCTGAGGTGCACTGACCAGGATTCAGTCTGCCTAAATCAGGCATATAATTTCCACCTAAGTTGCAGGAGTCTAGTAAATTAGCCCTAGTTCCATAGATAACCCACGGATAAAGGCATATACCTTGAAGAACCTTGAAGAAGTTCAGGACTTCAGCTACTTCGACAGAATCTTGGCCTAAAGGTGTCACATACGTATCTCCACTGACTAGAAAGGTACTTCAGATTTATTTTAGGGAAGTTGCTTCACTACATGTCAATTAATAATCAGGATTAGGAGGACTAAGACAAACTCTCTGTAACCAGCTCTAAAATTTTTGTAATGTATTTAAGGCAAGTTGTTTTTTACTTTGATTCTTAAGTCATAAAAATCACATGAAGAGATCAAAAACTCATTTTGCTTTTCAGTCATCAAATTTCTATACTCCACAGTGAGAGGGAATGGGCAAAGCTATAATGTCTCAAAAGATCAGAAGCCAAAGAACAAACACTTAAAAAAATACATGGAATTGTCAGTGCTACAAATCCTAATCCTAAACATGCGAAATTTTGAGCAGTACCTTAATTCAAAAAAACCCCAAGTTTTCACTTTTGAACTCTTATTTTTGCCCTCAGTTATAGAATCATAGAGTGGTTTGGGTTGGAAGGTACCTTAGAGATCATCTAGTTCCAATCCCCCTGCCTTGGGCAAGGACACCCTCCACTAGACCAGGTTGCCCGAAGCCCCATCCAACCTGGCCTTGAACGCTTCCATCAATGAGGCATCCACAACCTCTCTGGGCAATCTGTTCCAGTGCCTCCCCACCCTCACAGTAAAGAATTTCTTCCTAATATCTAATCTAAATCTACCTTCCTTCAGCTTAAGGCCACTACTCCTTGTCCTCTCACTACATGCCCCTGTAAACAGTCCCTCTCCAGCTTTCCTGTAGGCCCCTTCAGGTACTGGAAGGCCACAATTAGATCTCCCTGGAGACTTCTCTTCTCCAGGCTGAACAACCCCAACTTCTCAGTCTTTCTTCATAGGAGACGTGCTCCAGCTCTCTGATCAACTTTGTGGCCCTCCTCTGGACTTGCTCCAATAGCTCCATGTCTTTCTTGTACTGGGGACCCCAGAGCTGGATGCAGTACTCCAGGTGGGGTCTCACAGGTGTGGAGTAGAGGGGAAGAAGCACCTCCCTCAACCTGCTGGTCATGCTTCTTTTGATGCAGCCCAAGATACCATTGGCTTTTGGGGCTGCAAATACACACATTGCCAGCTCATATTGAGCTTGCTGGGGATGCACTCCATCCCACTGTTCACGTCACTCACAAACATGTTAACCAGTGATGGTCCCAACACCGACCCTTGAGGAACGCTACTCATCAATGGTCTCCACTTGGATATCGAGCTGTTGACTGCAAATCCTTGAGTGCAACCATCCAAACAATACTTTATCCATCAAGTGGTCCATCCACCAAATCCATGTCTCTCCAATTTAGAGACAAGGATGTTGTGTTGGTCAGTGTCAACATCATAGAATGGTTTGGTTTGGAAGGGACCTTTAAAGATCATCTAGTTCCTAGTGCCATTGGCGTGGATGTTATCCATGTTAGATACATGGAAATGAGATACAGAGCTTAGAATTTGAGCATCACCATCATCTGGTTATGGATCTGAGGTGAAAGTCACCTACTTTATCTAAAATGATGCAAAACTATTAATTTTTGTCTAATTTTCAAATAACCAAATTTCTCTTGAAATTGTGCCCAGTTAACTCAAAAAGCTTTACATGAAAATCACCGACTTTTTTTATTTAACTTCAGAATTTTCTGCAAGTACTCTGCACAGTTCAATGCAGGACATGACGCAGCCATTTAAGATAATGCCTTTTGGGCTAATTCCATTAACAAGCATCTAGGAGATACGGTGAAGAGATCCATACGATCTGTTCCACTGCCCAACACCATCTGCCATTCCCTGACTGCAATAGCTTTCTTGGGCTGTCTCTAGGCAATTCTGCTCCGGAAAAAGCCATCAGATGCTTCCTCTCGGTATCCTGCTGTGCTTTGAGATGAGCGGTCTTTCTTCTGCCATGTTTCAGTAGCTTCCTTCAACACATAAAATATCCTCCAGGGTAAGCTAGTACATAAGTCACCTATTAATGCTTCAGTCCTAATAGTGAGAAGGGATTTCCTGCAACAGAGATGCTGTTTGCAATGTTAGATAAGTGTGCCATCCAAACTCCTAACAGTCTGGCACTCTGCTTTCTAGAAAAGGGACCAATCCACTTGCATGTGGGAACACTGCCATCCCAACAGATGGGCATGAATGAAGGCATTCATGAGCCTGCGTACGCTATGGGCACCACATACGACTGTTCGAAACATGATTCACGGCTCAGAGCATCTGCTTAAATATTAGTGAGTGCACAACTCATTATCCAATCCTGTACTACCAACAAATATTTCCGGTGCAACTACACAAAACATTTTAGAGGTATGATAACAGCTGAATATATACTTAGGCTAACATCCTGTTTTCAGCTTCCTTCCATCTCCATCCCATTTTTTAAACCACATGTGCTTTTTAAGCCATCACATTTTATTCTAATAGGCCTATGGACACACAGTACCATCAAACCCTGTTATCCCCGCAAATCTCACAATTTTAAAGCGGAGCTGTGCTGGATCATTAGCTCAATGCCTCTATAAAGCACACAGTTGCTGCAGGAAACCACAGCAACTACTCAGTAGGTTTTATTCTTGCCTCTGAATTGGAACGGAATCAACTCCCCAGTACACAGCATTGGAGGCACTTTGCTGCTGGAGGCAATGCATTTCCGATAAGATATATGTCAAAGTCAAAATACTTATGGCCATTTAAGATCTTTTGGGTTTCTTCATAAAAGAAGACAAGTTTTTCCTAGCCATCCACACAAAGTCCACCTTGAAATTCTGTCTACCGAAATCCTCTTTTCCCTCCCACTGTAATTTCAACTGTAGAGAGGTTTTCTCCATTGCCTGTCTTAAAACACATATTAAACCTCTGGCAGTGTTTCAGCAAGCACACGTCTTGCCTGTAAAGTCTTTTGGAAGTCTATGATGCAGTGTAAGTGCATAACCACCAGCGCTGGTGTAAAATACAAGGACAGACTTCCAGAACTTGATTCATCAGAATGCTTTGCTATCACTAAGTTTTAATATACTTTGGATTCATCCCCATCAGGCAGTAACAGCAGATCTCTAAAGTTCTTTATGGAACATATTTTTTACAGTGGAGCTAATTTAGCTTCCTGAGAGATTTATCTGGTGATTAAGCAAACAGAACTTTCAAGATTACTCTGGTTTGACACTAGACTGCATACTTAGAATGCCTTTTTATTGATATATCTTCAACTACTTTCCTCCTTTTCTTTTTTTTTTTTTTCTTTTCCTTGTTCATAAGGCAGAGCCCAGCTAACACTTGACAGGGCATCTCTGAATAGGTTATTCTCAGGAAAATAAATGTCCATATGACTTCCAAGATGCTGTCATGTCTTTCCTCCAATTTGAAGAGAAAAAATGATATGTCACAGATCCTACCAGCTCTGGAAATACTCATTTTTAAGTGACCTGAACACATGGCCTGAAAATGCATTTATTTGCCATAAATTCTAGCTTAGACTTAGAGTTACTAAGGATCTAGCTTCACTGTTCCTATTTATGTTGGCCTAATGAATAGTATACTAAAGTCAAGTAATAAAAAGTTAACATATAATCCACAACGTCTTTAGAAAGGGACATGTCTGCACTCTGTAAACAGATTTGTTCACAACAAATGAAGTGTTTGGCACAAAAAGGCCCATGCAGTAGAGAAGGGCGTTCCAGGTTTTTTTCCTGATAATGGCTAAAATTTTGTCAGAAAACACTTCCTTAGCTTATGAGAGACATCAGTTGACACCCTGGTTGAACCAGTTATAAATGCTAAGGGTTGTAAGGTCCCCCAAGGGTGAATTCACAGCCAACAAGAGAAAGAGATACAAAGACAGACAACCCATCCTCTTTGGGGAAAGAAAAGTGTCAGAACTAGTATTACCAAAAGGACTAGAACCGTGCCCCAGGCCGCTGTGGGAACCATCTGGGCAATTTGGGAGAAACATAAATTACCTTGAAACCAAGCTAAATCAAGAGATGCTATCACATATGTTTTCTGTCTCCATGTCCAAACATAGAAATTAATGCCCAGCTTTTCGCTGTAGTATAATAAACTATTTATCTTGAACTGTAAATTTCTCGAAGAGAGATTTCCATGGCACCGGCCCAAGGAGTGGCAATCTGAAACCAGTAAAACATGGTCATTCAGAAAGTAGTATTAGGTCTCCCAGCCTAAGGGGCTATAGGCACTGAGCTGCTGGAGGTGGCAAATCCAGTTTCTTGGGGGCAAATGTTCGCCCAGGAAAGGTGTCTTCCTGACCACTGTGAGTTATTGAATGCTTCTGCAGCATCCAGTACAAGACATGGAGAAGATCTGAAGCGCAGCAATTCCCTTGAGAACAGGACAAGGTGTAGCACAATGAATAAAATACCTAACACTGAAAAACCCAAGACTGAGAAAAAATAAAATTCTATACCATAGCTCTAGTCACATCCCATCTTAAGAGAGAAGAGAAAATAAGGTCTGAATTGCATACTACTCTTTCCTCGTTCTCATTCAAATGTATTTCTGCTCCACCACAACCATAAAGAAAAAGAAGCAAATAAATATTTTTCAGGGAATCCAAACAGGAACGGGCTTGGTTGGCCCAATGTATCTTCTTATCCATCTGCTTTGATGTGCCAGTTATTTCTCCATCTTTGGTATGTAGGTATCCTTTGTACATATGTTGGCTCACTTCTGACAGCCTCGCATTCTTTAATACAGTTACCCTAACAGCAGCCTGAACAGCCTCAGAAGTTAGTCCCCGAGGACTTGACACTTGGCTCATCTCAGCAGTTCAGAGACTTCAAGCTGGCCAGATGTGGACTTGGCTGACATCAGAAATTTCCATTGAAATTACCACAGAAGGTTTAAAATCTGTTTAAACAAGATTTTTTAAACCAGAAACAACTGTTGTGTTTGAAAATCTAAAGCCCATCAGAATCCATGTAGCTAACTGCACAGAGGAAAAACGTTTTTTGTGACTCATGTAGGTCAGCAGTCACAGCCTTGAAGCACAACATTAATGGATCGACATTGGTCAGATTTTAAAGATACTTAGGAGCTAGCTGGGGAGTTAGGAACCTTTGACCTCACTGAAGGCAACTACACAAATATTTAAGAAATATCTGTCTCCTTGACTTCAAAAAGAGCTGCAAGTGTTAAGAGCAGTGTAGATCACATTGATGCTTTGCGCTCTTTCATTTGATGTTTCTTCTTCCTAAACTTATACACAAAGCATTGGATTACTTTCCAGGTAAATATTGAAATACACGTGAAAATGTGGGTTTCCTGATCAAGTAAATTGTTAGGTTTTGAGTGGAGATTATTAGACATGTTCTGCCAGCTGCAACACTAAAAGCAAAGATGAGCAGGTGGGACATTCAGGGCTCCAGCCATGTGCATGCTAAGGATGAGAAAAGAAGTGCAAGTAAAGTGTAGAGGAGAAGCAGAGCTCCTTAACCATTCAGTGCTTCTATCTCCATGGTTTGCATTACATTCAAAAAACATAATTCAAAATTAATAGAAGTAATTTCCTCAGAACATTTTATCTAGGTAATAGGAACGTATGCATAGACACATTTCAAAAATTGTTCACACCAGTGCAAAATTATGGCAGTGGAAAATCAAAAGAAGTTGTAAAGTCAAAATATCTTCTAAAATATTTGCTGCTTCCACCAGTTAACTTTTATAATCCAAGTATTTCTTTTATCTGTTCATATACAATTTTTTTCAGTGTGACATGCCACTTGGGTAGATGACAACAGTCAACTGAATGTCCTAGTTTACCTACTTCATATGTGAAAAAAAAAAAAAGACCTCAAAACTTTCTTATTGGATGCACTACTATCACCTTTTCTTAACAAAGTTGTGGTTGCCCAAGAATTAGAAGCAGAAATATTTTTAGGAGCTGAATCATCTCTAATGAAAAAGATAGACATCTACCCAGCCCAGTCATTTGCCAAATATTTGACACATTTTAACAACAGGGTTAAGAATATGCTAGTTCCATTTTATGAATAAAGAAGTGCGCTATGCAATACAATATTTCATTAAAAACAAGGAAAATCTAACAGTTCATTTTAACACCACGTCTGTGATTTTAAGAAAAAGGAACCTTTTAAAAACATAATGGTAAAGTAGTCTATATTAAAATAAATCTTGCAAGAGCTGCAGCTAAATCAAGACATAATAGACTAAATTATTCAGAGCAACTTGCCAAGTATACTTAATGCAAGACAAGGTCATAAAACAGACTCACACAGACTTTTGCCTTTCATTACAATATGGCTGAAATCCCTACAAATATACAGTGTAGAGAGGAGTTTTGATGTATTTTCAAATAGTGACTTCCACCTGGGAAAAAGAAAACATGCAGCTATTTAGAGTGACAAAAATACCTTATCTCCTGGTCTTAATCTAACAAAGCCAGTGAAGTATTTAAAACCAAATGTGTGAGAAAAAATCTACCCGATGGTTTCAGTTCTTCAGGAATACCTCCTTCCTGGGTGCATGCTCTCTCTGAACTACATGTTGGGCAGGTTCACGAGCCAAGGTAGGAATTTTATTGACACCAACTTTTAAGATGGTTACTTGGAAAAGATCATAGGGACAGACCAGGTCTTTCAAATATCCTGTTAAACCACAGTAAAAAGTAGGACACAACTGGCTGTTACACACCGCAGTAAAGCTTTTGTCGGTATTTATTCTGACAACCGGTAATTTAGAAAGCCTCTCTCCACAAAATACCAGCCGGACATTTCAATCCAGCCAGCGCTGATTAGCTTGCTGCAGACATCTCTGCTGGAACTATCGACTTTTCATTTTCAGCTTCTGTACCTGTAGCAACAACAGCAGCGGGGACAAGCCAAAGGCCACGGTGTGACAAACCTCCAGAGGAAGTGGTGGGAACACTCCAGCCCTTAATGTTCCAAATCAAGAATGGATGCCCGTCTGGGAAATCTGCTTTAGGTAAACTGAAGTTATTGGCTTCAGCAGAGAGGTAATTGGGTGAATTGTGAAAATGAGTGACGTACTTTGATGACATCATCTATGGTCCCACTGGTCTTAAATCTGCATTAACCATATTAAACAAATCATTTCATTAACATAATTAATTACTTCTGGGTAATTCACAATGTCCAGAAGAAACCAGTCCAGCTGCAAACTCAAAATTCACTCCCTAGTAGATACTATAGAAATAGGAAAAAAACATTATTTCTACTCTTACTGATATTCTTTTAGTTCTCACACCACACAGATATGAACATTGTTGCCTTCCAAAACACTTGTGGACAGTTTGCTTGGCTAAGAGGGCCAGAGTGCTCATGCTCTTCTGTTCCAGTCAAAAGGAAAAAAAAAAATGTTTTATATAAATCCAGGCAAGAAAAATATTTATGTAGTGTTGAGCAGATATTGATAAATTATTATAACTGAAAAATTAAAGCAAATTTAGCAAAATAAATGTCTATATTCAAAATTATCAGACTCTTTGGAGATTTTCTCTCAGTCACTGATGATCTCTAGGTGATTTTTAAATCCTCTCTGCAGCACTGGAGCAGAGCAGCCTGCAGAAACAGCCCTGCTCTGTGCAGAGCGTAGGCACATGCACCATGGGTCCTCTTCTCCGGAAACACAGACACATCCATAGGTAAGTCACTACGTACCTACGGGTGGCTCAGGGATGCTGCAAAGCAGTAGTTCAATAATGGTCTACCAAAGGCAAAGTGAATGTGATAAATGTATGAGTGGGATTACTACCCTGGGTGCCTGGAAGAGCAGGGGACTGATCTCAGTGAAGGTGGAGACCTTTCTTCTTACATGTTCCTAAGACAACTTTTCCTCCAGATTTTCTTTAGCAACTTCTTCTTCACACAAAGGGTTCACAGGGCACCTCCATGAAACAAAGAACTTTAGGACAATTCAACTGATTTGGAAAGAAATGGGCCTAGAACAAAAGGTTTGTTTTGTGGATTTTAAGGTGACTATCAGTGAATGCAGAACCACAGGAATAAAATGGCAATGAAAGTAACAGACATTAGCTCATTGAGGGCTATGTTCTGAATGGACAGATGTCAGTTCCATTAAAGAAGAAAAATACAAAAGTCTTAAAATGAAAAGCAATGATCTCAGACTAGCCATATTGAATACAAACTGTCAAGAAGAGATCTCTAGCAATGTATCAGCAACACAGCTGGATGAACTCAGAGAAGCCTGAGAAGAATTCTTTACAGACCTCCAGAGGAATATTTCTTTAACAGCACAAGAACAACATATTCAACTCTGAAAGAGCAGTCTTCAAAAGCTTCAACATGTAGGTGGCAACCACCTAAACAGAAGAACAAATCAGAACAGAAATCTCCCCTTGGAAATGCTGCACGAAAGCAGAAGGTAGGAGGGATGGATCTTGGAGCAGATGTTCAGGAACCTAAGTGTGGCCTTGAAACACTTTAAAGAGTCTGTGGAGGTCATTGAGCAGTTGAAGAGAAATTTGAAGTACACCGGTGCAGGAAAGAGAGGAGTCAGGTGAAAGGGGAGTTGCACAATGTGAAATCATTTGCTGGGGAAAACTAAGGGTAATAAATTCTCCTCCTCTGGAAAACAAAGTTTTATGACACCTCAATGTATTGCTGCTCATCACCTGAAAAAATCAGCCAACAGTAAAATCCCTAAGGGATCACAGGCATATCTCATCTTCCAAATATCACATTTGCTAACCTTTGCATACATTCTGGTTTTCCATAAAAGTGCATTGGTAAACGCACAAATAAACATATTGATGAATTCTTAATTGTCTGACAGGCAATATCTTTTTCAAAAAGAAACAGATAAACCACAAAAACATTTGAGATGTAAAGTTGTATTTGATGGGCATATATTTGATCTTTAACATCTTTTTCAGTTGTCATTAAAAACTTCAATCTTCTCTCTCACATGATATGAAGTCTTTTCAGGTCCTAAGATTTGAACTCAAATGTCCAGAACAACATTAGGACTTGCAGTTTGTTTTGCTGAACTATGCTTTCTCTGTAACTTACGGTTTGGGGTTTTCTGATTAAAATTGCCTTTTATTTCAAGCATGTAAGATAAGTAGAGAAATAAATTGTGGATAAGGAAAAGAAACTCAGAGTAGCCAATTTTTTTATTAGTTGGAAAATTTAGTGAAAATTAAAGAAAACAACACACCTGTCCTCAGCACAACAATTAGCAGGTTTCTGAGGGAAGTTCTTGACAGTTAATGCTTTAACCTGGAAAACAACCAACTTCAAGCTATGTTTTTCCAGTGATGACAATTGAGGTCCATATGCTACTCACTGCTCATACCTAAAAATAACTTAAGCATTCATTGGAGCAGGTACTAGAAGCCAGGTCTCCCCCTTCTAACCAAATGGTAAAATACCTGCCCTACTACACTGTAGAGTTAGATTATTTGTGTTTATACCCATTTACTACTGCTTAATGAAGCAACATGAAATGGAACAGCAGCAGCACAAGAGGTTCACACAGCCCTCTAATGTAAAGATACTTCACTTGACCTCAAGGGTCCAAAATTAGGCACTGCCATCTGGGGTTGCAATGCCTAACCCCATGGTAAGTTGCGTCCTTAAAAGACCTGTCGTGATAAAAATTGAAGCTATGTTAGGAAACACTTTCCCTGTTCATGGTGAAACTATTCAACCATCTTTGGTCTCCTTTCAGAGACACTGACCAAAATAGCTATAACCAGTATCTGCTGGTTCCCTCCTGTTGCTGCAGCTATAAAACTAAAGGATTAGAAATACCATTCTTCCATGACAAGAGCTCTCGTTTGCATTCCTGACACATCTCACTTGCACGGTCCACAAAACGCGTTCATTAACAGATCAACAAAACAGCAGAAGGAGGCTTTCTTCAAATGTTCCACCCCTTTCTGAGCACAGAGGGAGTCCTCCAAACATTTCACCGATTCATCAAAGAAAAGGCCCACTCTCTACCAGGAGAGACACGTTCTACTGCATTTTGTTGCTAGGCAATCCTCTGCATTTAACAGCAATTATTTATTTATATGAACTTCCTTCTCCATCGTCCCTACCAAACTGCTTGGGGTGATGGATAAACAACTGTACAATAAAAACAGCATAAGAGCAGAAGGACAAAATATTTAAGAGCAAAATGAACAGCTGTCACCAGAACTAAGAATGAGATGGTAAACAGAAACCAGAATAACCGAACTCCAGGGAGCCAGGGAGAAACACAGCAATTTTTTAAAAGAGAAGTCAGGCTGGTGAGATAGATAGAAAGACAGATAGCAATGAGATGAAACACCCAAGTGGTGAGATGACATATCTGAGACTGGCCAAAACAAACACTTCAAGACCTGCATTTAGATGAGGAGCTGTGAGTACTCAGAAGGCCATGACCTTCTTTTTCTTCAAGGTCTTGAACACTTACTATATATATCACAACTATTTATGATTTAAAACAAACCCATTCAGGCAAATTTTGACAGGATTGCTTGTGACATGTCTGAGAAAAATACATTACTTTAGACGGTCTAAGGAAATGAACCTAGCAGATTCAATGTATCATGCTACGGCATTTCATCTACTTTATCAAAGACACACATGGAGGGAAATTCACCCATTTCCTTGAACTTGCTTGGGTAGCTACAAAATCTCAAGAATGTCTGTCATGCTCCCTAGACCAACAGAGTACTCAGACAGTGTTTAGCATTGCAGACTTCTCTGTTCTTTATTTCTTTTTCTCTCTTTCACTCTGAGTGGTTTCAACTTTATTTTTTTCTTGTTCTCTAACCTATTTCTTAATCAGTTAAGACTAAACACTACCTGAAGTTAGATCAAGGTTCCAAACTTTTTTTTTGGAAAATAACTTGTTGAAAATAACAGAGAATTACTTTTTCCAGCTTTAGTGTCTTCTCAATAATTCATTCTCTGTCAATTTGTTTGTTTGTTTCATCTGATCCATATCTGGGGCCCTGTCATTAATATAAACAATAACACATGCTAATTATGGCATAAAATATGATTAGTTATCTATTATGAAATTAATTTCATGTCTACAAGTTCTTGACCCCCGCTGATGTCAGCTATACACACTGGCGAGTCAAAACAGAAATGAGTGCCCTTCACAGCTACATCATTTGATAGGAAAGGCTTTTGATATTATTAGGTTAGCCCACTTTATAGACACTTGAGGAAAGCCTAATATACCAGAGGTTTCTTTTCAAATGTATGCACTGATGGCACTTACCCTAAACAGAGAAGATATCCTGCCTGAGAAAAGAAATGTTTCTTATTATTTGTTAACTCCCACAACCAACAGCAGTAACTATAGCCCATAGAAAGGCACCTCAGCTTGGGGTTAAAACATCAAGTTTTCTTTCCCTGTAAACCTAGTAGTGTGGCATGGCTTTGGCTTCCAGAAAAGTTACATAAAGGAGAGCTAAAAATTACATTTAGATTTTTTTAATATTCTTGGTGACATCCAAAATTGGCAGATACCTTATTGTTACCAAGATTAAATCTATTAATCCTGCTTTCAACTTACATTGTAGGTATTGAGGGTATATTCTGATTTAGCTATCTTCAAAAATTCCTGGGTCTTCATAAAACAGAGCATATGATTGTCTAACAGAGCCTTGTGTTGAATTAACGGTTAATATAGATGTTCCTTAGGGTTTTAAAAGAGTTGTTATGACAGTATTTTGCCTTCCCTTCTTGTAGCCACAACTGGTGATTACTTGAACATAGAGTGCCTGCTATTATGGCAGTAACTTATTTGGATTATGATTTTGAAGATGTAAATATGCCTCGAGGCTTGGAAAGTAGATACAAGTTTAATAAATATGGATATAAAAAGCTGACTAAATAACCCAGCACACAGACTTTTACAGATTAGTTCTTTACAGATTTCAAGGCAATGCCATCAATAAAGCCAGAAAAAAAGGATGAGCTGACTCCATGGGCCAGGAAGCTCTGCCAGAGTTTCAAAACAACATTTCAATGGTTCAGCAAGCTGGTGATTTCAGATTAGGAGTTTAAGAGAGCGAGCTGAACATCGAGAACATTTGCTCGGTACCCCAATACGTGCTATATTTGACAGGATTAGGCGAGTTAACAAATTAAGCAAGATTAGTAGATTTAACAACATACTACTGGAATGTATAAAATTATTTTGGACTCTGACTAATGTGACAACTTGCATACTTGGATTGACATGGAAGAAGAGATCTGAAGATTAAATCATAACTCCAAGGTTTAAAAACAGTGGTTATTTTAACTACTTCCTATAGAAAATTCCCAAATTTAAAAGATAAAACTCTGAACAAGATACAATGCTTGAAGGGACAGTGGAAAGAACTTCCTTACAGCAACAAAACCGCTGTTATTTTTCTTCCTGAATGTCATTATAGTCTGCATAAGTACCAGCATATGCTATAAAAATATACCTGTGGGATATACATGTAACAGGTCTAAACATTTCTTTCAGGGAAAATGACCAAAAAAATTTTGATTGCACAGGAAAAGCAGCATCAATATGCATTTAATAGAAAAAAAGTGAATCAAAGAACTATTAAGATTTCCCTTTATCCAAAAATGTTTCTTCACCAAACTTGGTACACACACCACAAAGTAGCACCAAACCTCTTTGTAATACGCTCTCAGACAGCAAATGCTGGCAGCAGCAATGTGCTGCTGCCCAAATGGTTGCCAGCTGTGGCGGCAGCAGAGGGTACGCTTTCCTGTGAGAAATTCATAATACAACTTTACTCCATCACAAAGCACCAAGATTTCAGCACAGTCAAGGAACACGCTCTGCCTCCGTGGCAGATCTGCCCACGTGCACCAGTCCGACACATTCAGAATGCGTCAGAATTAATGTGTATGTATGCAATGACTATGTTTTGTATTTTCCAGTGGAGTTGGCCCTTCAAATCACTTTTAAAACAAATGACCCTGCCACTGATGAAGCTTCCACATATTTGAAATAACTGCTTAGGGTTACTTTTGCCTGCTTTTTGGCTTGTTGCCTTTCTCACCACCCTCGAGTCAATCTCACACTGGACATACCAAGCGAGGACTTTCTACTGGTTGCAATATATACGAAGAGAACGCGACAAGTAACTGGTAGTCCTTACTTGCCAAGGGTTCTAAGGCATCTAAAGGATTACATTAACTTCAAAACTTACTCACTGCTGTTAGTCACAAAAACCTAGCCTAACATAGCATGAACCCCCTCAGCACTACCACTCCACACAAACAAACCACCTAACTCATGCCAGTACCCAACTATCCAACACCTAACTCCTGTCTGAGCCCTCTTCAGCTGCTAGTATGTATGCCAGCAAGGCCAGACCAGACTGAGTAACCTTGCTCAGGCCATGGAAAAGCAGTTTTAAATCCCTGATTAGTTTGAGAGAGTTCAAACACCCATATCTGTAATAGCATGGCAAGCGTGAAGCAGCTCGGTGATCTGAAGCTGGCCTCTTCTCAACTCCATGCTAGCAGAGCTGCTCCAGTTTACGTGAAATGCTTGAACGCATTCATCGGGACAGTCTGTACCTTATGAGCTCAGGTCACTCCCCTAAAAATGGACACATCTGAGTTACAAATTCATGGTTCCGTGACTATTCAGCACAAGATTGAAATATTCATTTGAATAAAATTGGGACCTCTTCTTGCTCTTGCCCCTTGGCATTGCAAGCATTCCCACTGTTCCATTATCTTAAATCGTGCAGATTGAGGCTTTCTAGTGGGAGTGATGGATTTTCTTCTTACTATTCCCTGCTGCTTTGTTTATCATTTGATGTCTTTTCACGCAAGTTGGGTGCAATTCCATAGAAATTAGTAGAGTAGTTCTGAAAACAATCCACATGGGACTGTAATCAGGCTTTTTTCCTGTTAGTATTTTTATGGCTTAATCTTTTCAAGCCTAAATCAAATATTCTCAGATCATTCTCATACAGTATCAATCATCTCTAGCAGTATAAAAACAGTTGCATACTACCAGACCTTTAAGAAGATGAAAAATTCACCATCAAATGTGTCCTTGCTCACGCCTTTAATAAAATATTTTTAAACACTTTCATTGTTATTATTAGTAACGGTCATTTGTAATGTGATTCTTACTCATTGATCAGGACCCTGCTGTACATGGCATAGCTATGCCAAACACCTCTATACCAAAAAGTTCATAATTTAAATATGAGAAAAGAAACCACACGTCAATACAGAGGAAGCACAAGGAAAGAATAAAAGATTTATCTTCTACAATTATGTAAGTAGTGGTTTAGGAAAGAAAAAGAAAGCTTGCAAGGAGTAGTGAGAAATAAGCAACTGTATGCAAGCAAGACCAAGCACTGAATGTACAATCTGTGGTTTTACAGGTATCTTCTGTAACATGTTATTGTGACAATGAGAGAAAAGTCAGCACTGTATCAAGGTACAAGATGTCACTTTATCTTGTTCTCATTTCTATACTGTTTGCTTGCTCAATTTTGGATTAATTTGCCTGTTGCTATATAAGACTTTTGGCTGCATTTTAATTCTCAAGGTCAAAGTTCTCTATTCTTTTTTCTCACTATCATCCTTTCCTTTTCCTCTTTACATTGCTTTTACTAACTAAACAATATGCAACAAGGCTTTAGCACCCCAGAATATTTAAAAGACTAACATCAAAGAATAATGAAAATTGTGGATGATCTAAATAATTTAAGTTTGATAAATGATACACTGTAAGAGAACTGTATAAAAATGTTATCTTCTTCCACTTGCAACTTTTTGTGATGAAAGAAAGTCTTATTTCATTCTCTTATTTTCTGGTTTTTGTCCATATATATTACCTCGGAATTCCTTTAAAATTTTTTAGCTTTGAAATCCTCCCATCCATCTCCAATTCAATTTTGATTTAATTGACATTCCTCTCTTTGCTTCTTTTTTTTTTTTTTCAAGAATGTGCAGAATTTACTGAACTGTATCACGCCACTACAAGAAATCAGCTTTGGATTCAGATTTCAAAGAGACATCAGCACATGGATACTGTATATTGGCTATGAAGAACATGATATTCCTTAATAGCTTCCTCAAAACTTGCATATATTTGCAGATCTGTGCTTAGTCTCACAAAAGCAGAGGATCTCAAAATCAAATAGTTTGTTTAAAAAACACTCTGCTGAAAATACTCTTTTAGGTGGTCCTAATACACAGAGTTGCATGCAATAAATCAGGTTTATATCACACAGGAAAAAGCTGGGGTTTTGTAAAGACTAATCGCTTGCTCTAGTGAATATCTTCTATTCCATCCTCAGTACTACTGTTACTTCTAAGAATAGAAATCTCACCTCTCCCTGCTTGATGTGGTGTAGATTTAGACCCAGGAGCTACTCTTTTGAATGTCTCATTTTCAGAAACCAATCTGGCAGGTTTCATGGTGAACTTTTTACCTGCTAGCCCCTAACTCTTCATTTTTTTAACCCTGGTGAACTATAATTTTGAGTATTACTGCCAGACGTGTCTATTATTATCAATAAAACAGGAAATACAGGGTATCTTATACACTAGTACTTCTTGATGTGATTTTATATTGCAAATTATATTTTATGCTGTAAATTGTCTCTGCTCTCATAAGTGTTTATATTACTTTTTTCAGTTCCTCTACAAGTAAAAAGCTAGTTTCTTATTTACATCAGGTGATAAGTGGGTTTGTGGTAAAAGCATTGATTTAAATCCCACTAATCTCTTATTCCAGTTTAGAAATGAGAAGTTTAAAAGTGCTACACAGTAATGAAAACTTTCCACTATCACTATTATAATTCTGTAAGTTTTTTCCAGTGCAAAGATTTCACCAGGTATCTTATCATTTTTCCTGCAAACTGAAACCTGCCTCACAACATCTGGCAGTTGCTATTAAAAACCAGAAAGATATCATTGCCTGCATCTTCTCGGTTCTCGGCATGTAGAATGACTGAATAAGGGCAGTCTCATCTCTGATGGATGAAATCTCCTTTCTTAAGGATGTCTTCCAAAAACATCAACTTTTATCCTTCTCCATTGTAATGTATTGAATTTCTCATCTCTCCTAATCATTAACCATTAATCATCCTCCGTGGTGTGACAAACTCTAAGTAGATGGTTAGGAAATACCTAATGCATTCATACATGAAGGAACAGGGACTGAGAAGAAAAACTGAGTGGGAAAAAAAAAAGCGTATTTCAGCTCCTATATTATTCACAGTGAACAGGCTTTGAGATGGAGATTCTGCCTTTCCCTTTTCCTCTGTGCTGACGCAGACTACTCTGTCAAGTGACATGGAAGCTGATAGGTAAGATATCATGTTTTATCACTCAGTTGTACATATTATATGGGTCTGTGTCTTACCTTTAATGTCTCAACCTCGTATTCCAAGGCATGGTGAGTTATCATACCACCCATTTCACTCTGACAGCATTGGTTTACAATTGTACTCAATTTCCTACCAGAAACAGCTTGGTAGTATCAGATTATCTAAGTCAAGTCTTCCTTCAGCATGAACTGCTGCTGCTTTCATTTTGCTTCAGATTCTTCTTGATGCAGATCACAGCAACTCTGAACTAAGGAAGTAGGCAACAGCCGAGTTTAGCAGGTTCAGCAAGATTTAACGACAAGCTACAGGACTTTCACTTGACTACAGTTGTTGCTCTGTGGGTCTCAGGTACAAAAGCATGAATAAACAATGAGAAAAGACATTTGGTGGAAAAATCTGAACATGCCCCTAGCTTTCACTGAAAGACACTTGGGTAAGTGAGAAAAAATGACTGAAATTTCTCTCTCACCAACACGCAGTCTCTCAGATGCTAAACTAATTAGTGAAGGTAAATCATTGACGTCAGGACTATGCCCTACTGAGAATATGTTGAATGTTGACTACAACTTTTAGTATTTTCCTTTCTGGCACAGTTCAATCCTCGCTCATTTATACTATCAAAAATTCTTGCCTCTAGTTTTACAGTTTAATAAAAATGTGGTGTATTGTTTTTCATTATCTTTTCTGTAGAAGTTCTACCGCATTTATATTTTGAACTAATACATGAGAGAGCCTTTTTTCATGTGTTGATTTTTTCATAAACTTAAGTCACTACAGTAAAATTCAAACATATTCTAAAACATTGTGCATACTGAATCAGTTCACTTGCCCAGTGGTCAATGTGATCATCAAAACATGTTTGGCTGAGAAAAAAAAAAGTACATAATAATTCAATAAGAGTTTTTTCCAGTTTTGTTTCTCTAATTCAGTAGAAATAAGGGGGGCAAGTGGAAACTTTCACTAATTAGTTTTTCTGCCAGGTATTGTTCAGTAATTCTTTAGCTGGCCTATGGCACTGCTGTAGTCTCCCACTCAAGCACTAGCCAAGCCCCTAATGGTTTAGCTTTAGAGAGCAGAGCAAAGATGATGAATTATTATAGCGTGATTCCAGGCATTAGTTAGAAGCATAGCATGTTTTTCAGGGTTGTGGTCTGAAGAAGGAAGGGAGGACGTTCAGAGTAATGGCATTTATCTACTACTTTGAAACATTAATATAGGGTCTTTATCTACAAATTCTTATATATGCAAGTAAGTGTATTCATGCAAGTTACTTCAGTGGAATTATGAGTAAAGAGGAAAGACCACAAGATCTTGCCCTGCTCCCCTAACCTCAAGATTAATTTCACTGAATGAACGGCTGACAAGACTGTACCACATAAGTCCCTGCAAACCAGCAGTGCAAGACAGTCATTTAAACTAAAAAGGTCAGTGAAAACCCAATGTGGCAGTTGGTTCAGGTCACCGACTGCTGTCCTTTTCTCTCCAGCTCTCAAGCCCGGCACGCACACATATACTTGTCTATTCAGTGAACCTAGATTCTGACAAATGTGTCCTTCAAACACAGTTCTCTAAAAAGTTTTCAAAGTAGCAAAAATAATGCAGCCCTCCTACAATCCTGTACTGCCACTTTGGATCCGTGGAAGGAGGAGACCAGGTTTTGTCTTGGTATTGCAAGTAGTGTCACAAGTATGAGCATGGGAGTTCCAGATGTGAAAGAATAGTAACATCAGTACCTATACCTTCACTATCTACAGGCTGTCATTTATAAATCCCACTATATGTTCCACCAACATCACATATTTCATCACATGATTCAAAAACTACAACCACATTATTTTATTATGTGCCTGCACACTGCCCAGTTGGGTAGCCTCTATCCTTGCAGGTTTTTAAGACCTATCTGGATAAAGCCCTTATAGTAACCTTGTCTTATATAGTCTTATAGCTGACCCTCCTTTGTGCAGGAGGTTGGACTAGAGGCCTGCTGAGGTCCCTTCCAGCCTGTGGTATCCTGTGACCACAGCACAAAGACATACACAAACACACAGAAAAATCTCCTCAGCAAATTCCACCTGTATATTTTCTTTGAATTTTTATGTCATAGCTCTACTGGGTTTCCAATATCCTGAACATTTGTCTTCGACCAAGAGATACCAGTATCAAATCCAGGTCACAAGACACACAGCTGTGGCTAATCACAGTTCTAGATGTAGATAATCTTCTATACAGCACCTTCTAGTTATCTCCTTGAGAGTAGCTACTAGATTTTTTTAGGATAGCTATGTAGATTAGTGACAACAGAACCATGAATAACTATTACACTGTGTATCTTGTTTTTCTGCTATTTCAAATACTTATTCAAAAAGGAGAAATTCTTCAGTGCCTGCTTCCTGTTAATAAAAACAGTCACAAACGTTTTTCTTAGTGTGGTTCAGGGCAAGGACATACGTGCTCCCAGTGCCTATGAGGTTTCTGTACTTTGAAGCACAAGCTTGTAATGCAGAGGCAACACCAGTTTAGTTTGGGGGTTTGCATTCAAAGCAAGATGGCTCTCAAAAAAAGCTATTGGTTTACTGGTTGCATGTTAACTTCAAAAAGCATGTTTGTCTGACAAGGACATTGACTGAGAAAGACAAACTTATCGCATAATCTTTTGCCTGGTTCCCTCACTTCTCTGCCCAAACAAGACAATGTACATATAAAATCCTGGCAACACGGTAATTAAAATCTGCCCTTTCCATTGGCTGGACATCTAATCTGAATAAAATGGAAAGACCCTTTTCTAGTGTACTAGGGAAATCTCTAGTGATTATCTGAGAGCAGATAGCTGCACTGTGTCCTTGGACTTCAGTGACATGAACATTATAATGAAGACAGATATGTTCTTTATCTACTGTGAATTAACAAGAAAATGATGGGTGTTCATTGTAAGAGCTTTAAAAACTATTTTATGAGTAAAGAAGATGTAGGTATATGCTGAAAAACAATCAAAGTAAAACATCTAGGGTATCAGAGCAGGTTTGCAGTACTAAATGTAAAATGGAAAAAGCAAAGTCTTTCAGCTGGCCTTAGTGAACATCAACATGTAAGGAATAAACAGCCAAGCTCTTGTAACACATCCATTACAGGCATACTTGAGGGACAAATGCATAAAAGTATTACGCACTATTCCATTTTCGCATTCATTAATGCCAAAACCAGAGCCTTCCAGTGACCTTCTTGCTCTGCTGAGGACTGTGACTAATGGAGCCATCACAGCCTAAACCTCCCAACACTCATGGCTCACTTCTCCCATGCTAATGTACATACAGATCATTTGAGGGGAAAAAGCCCACATCCACATATAAGATCCACTACTCCTTTCTTTCTGTTCCTTCTCATAACACAAAAGGGCAGGTCATTCTAGCTTGAGTGTGAAAAAGGAAGAAATACCATCCTCAAATCAGATCTTAACACCTACTACATGCAACAAGATGTCTGAGCACAAAGTTTATTGCAGGCTCCACTGCGGAACTGCTTCATGAGCACTAGTAAGTCAGTGCATTGCCACCCTGCAGCTCCATTTCTCTAAAATGATAGCAATATTGCTTCACTATAGTTACAGGTTTGGAAAAACAAGGGATAGCAGTAAAGACAAAAAATTTGGATTCTTTAGCCAAAAGAAAACTGAAGGGAAAATCCTAACAGTCTTTAAAAAGATACTCCGCAGCCTCCTAAGCTAGTTTATCTTATGGTCTGGCTGACTTCGCTGTTACAAAGGTTCCCTCCCACTGTCTAACATAACTTTCAGTTGTTGGAATTTAAACCCAGTACTTCTTATCTGCTATATCAAGAACACGGAGAAGAAATTATTTCCTTCCACTTGGCATCATGGTACTCACTAACTTTTATCACTGGCTGTAGAAACGATATCGTAACACTGCATGGATTTTGGAGTGCATTTTGCAGTTTCAGTTAAAGTAGACTAGCAGTATGGAAAGTGTTGAATATATCAGATAACCCACAGTTGCCTCGGGTGGAATTCATCACCATTTAAGGCAAGTACTCCAGACTTCCTTTACAGTCAATGAGGCCTTGGCCATGATCCACCTCATCTTCAAGTTGCAGTCTAAAATGAGTCATAAAAGCCCAGTTTCTCTTTGCTAACTATTTGATGAGTGCAGGATGACTGTTTCAGTTATGGATACATATATAAGAAACACAGATTCACAGCATAATTTAAGTTGCAAGGGAGCTCCAGATGTCATCTAGTCCAGCCTCCGGCTCAAAGCACGTCTTATCATACCAGGTCGCTCAGAGCTGTGTCCAGCCATGTCCTGATACCTCCAAGGATGGACATTCCACAACCTGTCTGGGCGATTAGTTCCAGTATTTGACCACCCTCATGTTAAAAAATGTTTCCTGGTATCTAACCAGAATTTCCCATTTTCTAACTTGTGTCCATTACAGGTGTCTAAAATCAGCTGAGATCTGACCCCTACTGCCATTAACAGACTATTACAGTGTTGAGTGTGTGCTTGCTTTATTTGAAGGTCTTTGCAATATGCAAAGAGTTTTCAAACTTGTGTTAATGCAAAGTGTGTTCTATGCATTAGCAAGACAGGGCGTTAGGAAAGATCTAAAAGCTCCACCACAGTCAGTATTTCTGGAAAAGGAAAGTACTGAGAATCGTCCCCTCAGATGCCAAGTATAGAAGTTAAGAGACTCCTCTATAAGACAATCAGGTTTTGGCCCTCTCTCCAAAAACTAAGAACAAAGAAATATAAGTGAAATCAATTAGAAAGACCAGCATTCAATTGGAGGAGGTCCACTGGTAACTGGGAAGACTAAGTAAAGGGAAATCAGAGATGTTACTGAGAACTAAAGAAAATAAAAGAAATGAGAGACACAGAAATGAAAGTTGCCCAGCAATTGCTGCGTAAAATCTATGCATTTGTAATAGACAAAGCTCATCTGCCTTCTTATAATTCAGGAAAGATCAGTGTGTTGTTATCAATACAGCAAAATTTGAATAATAAATTTTGGTGGAGACCATCATTTGCACTTCCCGTTTGGTTAGCAGGGCATTGTAACAGCTGTTTTTCTCACCAAAAGCAGCTGGCTAGTGATATTATTTTTCAATTAATGGTGCTACACTATGAATAGATTACTGCATGTAGACATGAAAACAATGACAATTAGTGAAAGAAATTAAGCAATGCAACAAAGTAGGTTTTGGTTTCCATGTAATTGGAGGGTAGGGAAAGTCAGAGATACAATAAAGCCCTTCTGGTCACAGTGAAATTTGTATGCTGAAGGGTCTGAAAACAATCCAAGACAGACTGGGTGAATGGATCTAGAAAAAGAATTAGAAAAGTGTAGAGGAGCGGAGAGTAAAGATGCAAAAGACTTAAAGCAGTGTTGAGAAAATCTGAGGGGATTTTGATTTTTAAATAAGAATGTAATTTTGCACTGAATCCTTAAATGAACAGAGATTTGAGTTTAGAATTGAAATGCTGTCATTTTATCTCTTTACATTGTACATGCACTAAGGCAAGCTGTGTAATTCTGGACTTACTTGAGCGTGAAAGTAAAGCTTTTTGGTTTTACCTTCCAAATCACAATAGAACAAGAGATGATATAAAAAGGAGAACAGCCTTATGTTAAAGGAGAACAACTTACTGCAGTGATGCTTGTCTGGCCCAAACTGGTGAACTCCATTCCGCATTTTAATTTGCATTTCATGCTAGCTGTGGAAAACATAGCCTAAATTGGGTGTGTAAGAGTTGAGATCTAGATTAATTAGTCTTAAAGCTCTAATATACTCCTCTATTGTAAAATGAGGACCAAATCAAACAGCTGAAACAACTCTACTTCTGTGCCCATGTTATTGTGTCTTTAACCACATCACTGACTTACAGAATATTCCCAATTCTTCTCAGAAACAAATGAAGACACCAAATAACAGGAAGAAGTAAATAAAAAATGGATATGAACCAGGAAAAAGATCTGTTTTGCATGTATGTGACTTGTAACCAATATGATAATTGATAATCTATGCTCTGCACCTTGCTGTGAATGGACATGTGTGTGAATGTCAGCTGCTGCAAATGAGACTCTCCATTTAGAGACTGGGTTGTCTTTCTTCCTCACTCCATCCTGCTCTGCTTTGTTCTCCTTTTCGAGACAAGAAGCAGGTGAGCACATTTAGATACTGTTCATGTACAGCAAAATGTCAAGAGTTCACATTCCATCATTCATACCTTGCACAAACACAGGCTTTTCCTTCTGAAAGATTATATAGGAGACCTCTCTGGCTATGCTTTACAGCCGTCACACATTCCTTATTGCACTGGCTTGCCTTGGATCAGAAATGGATGAAATCTTCCTTGCAGTGAATCGAGGGACAGGAACATTGAAATCTTGGTATTTCTGTATAAGTCACAACCTTCTCTGTTTTTCAGAAAACCATATTCTTGCAGTTGGTGAAATCAGGATTAATTTCTCCGTCTGAATGTTAATATGACCTCTCACTACCGCATGCTCTATGTCCCTCCCCTAAGACCTTGAAAACAGAAATGATAAAATGTCTCTCTTTTCTGTTTCAGTCTGTAGGAGTAACAGTCTGATTAGTAATTACCTCTGTAAGAAAGAAAAAGAGCCCCAGCAAAGAGTGTGGGAGCATAAAACTGCTCTAAGAGAGAAGTAAGGTCGTACACTTTGCATATTACTTTCTAACAGAATGTGTTGTCAGTGGACAGTTTTATATAGTAGAATGAGATGTGCAGAGAAGGACAAGCTCTAGTCAAGTATCTACATCCCACCTGGGAGACAGGCTAATCAGGAATTTTCAGCAGAAGATTTTTCCTCAGAGTACACCAATTTGTGATTTTGTACTTGCTGTACATTTAACACAGTGGGGAAATGTTTAAATGTCAGCGAAAAGCTGAGGGGATGCTTTGGTTGTCAAACCCCTCCTTGCCAGCAGCCTTTTCCTTTGCTCTCTTCTCCCTCTGCATTTAAAGGTTGTGGATGGCCATCTCTTGCATCTAACAGTATGGTTCTTCTTCAAGTCAGCTGCTGAGAAAGAAATCTCTTTCCACCAACATTATCTCAGTATCCCTGATGCTGAGCCCCTGAAGCCAGACAGCCCCCAAAGGACGTTCGTCCTTTGTGAAATACAACAATTAGAGGACCAACTCAAGAACTGAAGAATCAGTGACAGATGAGCAGACTGCTGTCACAGCAAAAGCTATGATGAGGCTTCTGGCATACTTTGGAGTTGAGGTTGTACAAACATTGACTGGTTCTTATGAAGCCTCTGCCTGGGGAGGCCACTACATGGCTCCAGGGTTCTCTGGGAAAGCAAAGAGGTGAGAACCAGGGAAAGAAAACCCCTCACTTTATGCTTTATGCTATGAATTTCTGTGAAGGCTTCACAGCATTTCTACACCAGCTGAGGAAGCAGTGCACGGGCTTTCTGTTCTGCTCACTGGACGAGAATATGAAAGAAGCTCTGAAAACCCCGGGGAGAGGTATTGCAAACTGTAAAAAGCATTTGTACAGTATGGAAAACCCCCCAAAATCTTGTTCTTCCTGATATCTGCGAGTGAGAGATGAAAAAACACACAAAACTATCCTAGAACTGCACACACTTTTTCTTTAGAACTTGAGAGGCCCACATGATTCAAAAAATAATGTACAAAAATTCCATCAGGATTTGCATTTATTATAGTATTCTTCACACCACAATCTACTACAGTTTATTTGCTACTTGTTCTGCAGCTGCTCAGGAGTTTTGTTTTCCAGCTAGTCTCTCAGTAACTACACGATGGTCTGTAAAAGCACAGAAGATTCTGGCTACTGAGGAAAAGAGAACATAAACATATTTTAAAATAATCCACCACTCCATCTTTATTTGTGTCCTGATCTGCACTCTATCAACTTCATTCAATTTACACTTTGATGTCTTGCTTTATCTAGTCATTAGAATGGGTTTATGTGGCAATTAACAAACTTAAATTTTCTGGGATTTTTGAAAAGAGAAAGGATCTGTATTTCTATGAATTTTGTGAGATATTCCTCATGCAGTTGTGAAATTACTTTTTTTTTTTCCATTTATAGCATAGGGATAATACCGTCTCATTTTCCCAAACACATGGTATTGCAGATGTCACATAACTTCAGAAACATCAAAATATATGCCAGTAATACACTGAAATTATTACTCTCCTTTGTACTACATTCCAGAGAAATACTTGGTATAATCAGAATCTTCCTTTTACACACCTTGCATAGTTTTCCCACAGCAAAGGTTAGAGAAGTATTGTCTTTCAAAGCAAAAGTTCAGCTTAACCCAGAACACCTATAAACTTCCAAGTAAAAAACACTAGAAAGTTCCCTAAACTGAAAATAGAGAATTATTACAAATATAGTAAAACATTCAAGTATTCTTAAGAATAGTTACAGAAGACAGCACATTTTATAGTCAGATTAAACTAATCATTACATAAACAGTTTTGACATTTATATTTTCACCAAGGTGATTCATACAATATTTTAAAATGTCACCAAGGATATAATTTTTTAAAAAAGTTATAGTTTGACTTACCGGAAAGTACAGAAGAAGTGATCCAAAAAGAATGGTTTCCAACAGCACCAGCCCTGAAGCCCTGATACTCTAGAAGACAAAAACCCAACACAAAATATTAGAAAATTCTCTCTGTCTGCCATTTAGATGCTGCGTTCTTTGCAGAAGGTACCTTGACTTTTGTCAGTATAACGCTTGCACAGTACCACTTGCTAAAGCACAGGATTGAGCTGTCTGTCACATTGGCATGCTCCACATTCTTTGATTCACTGGCCCGTTGCAATGGTTGTGTTTTACAAAACCCAATTTAAAAAATCACTCTTTCCTATGTGAAATACTATTCAACATACATTACCTGCTAAAATTGCTCTCAAGTGTGAAGAATTATGGATCATGGGAATTACAGATATGAATTTCACTGTAGAATTTGTTCTGTACTATTTAAATTTCAAGGTGGCCTTTGAACATTTTGACTCATTTAATATTAATGACTTGGCTTCTATAATACATATGAATAATCTACAATTTTACTGAATACAGAGTGTGCTCTTAGATTGAAAGCACCTTTGTTTTTCCTGAAATTTTGTATAAAGATGTTGATTCAGACATTAACTTGTCAGGACTGCAAAATATCATGCCATTTCCTCACTGATTATAATGCAGTCTCTCCATCATAGTTTTCTTACATTTTAAAATAAAAACAATAATTTTTTTCCTAATACAAAGCATATTCCAATAAGTTTGATGATTTATGTGTAGTGTATATCTTAAAGACAAAACATAAACACTGCTTCCCATGTCTTTAACCATCTCCTTCCCCCGAGATGTTGTTTCATACGCTGTTCTGGAAGAAGGCAGTGCTTTCCCCACTGCAAGCACTGCAGGCAGAGAAGCCAGCAGAAGAGGCTTTGCCAAAAATATTTTGAAAAATTCCCTTCTTTCGCATCATAAAATCTTCTTGTGGGCTGGAATCAATGGCTCGCGGTAATCTCTCTAAGGGTTTCAGATGGGAGAAGTTTATCTTTCAGAAGGCAACCATTAAAAAAAAAAAAAGTCTTCTGAATGGATTTACGGACAAATTTTTGGTGCCCTGGGGTCTAGTTTATGCTTGCAAAAGACTGGTGGAATTTTGTAGATATTCAGCTTTTCAGTGAATCTATAATCTTACTCAAACTTCCTATTTCATCATTCATTTTTTGAACTGGTCACTTTTACAACGTATGATGTACAGAACATGTTGAAAGACATAGAGAAAATTCTCAGGAAGCATTTTAAATATGAGACAATTATGGAGCTACGTGATTTCTAGCAATGGTGAAATTTTGCAGCAAAGGTTGTCTAAAGCATGTCTATCCAAGACATCATCAACATCCAACAGAAATGTCCACCTCAAAAATTCTCATGAGGAGTTACTTCCATTCACACCAAAGCTTCCGTTTTAAGGAAAGCACTAATATAACAGTTCCAGGAGCATCTTTGTGTTATTGATGCTCTTTTTAGTCACAGTTAAAGCCTGGAGTAAGGATTATGAATAGTTTTCCACTGGTCTTAAGATGATACTGGTGGCTACTTGGTTTAACAACCACAAGATTTTTCCAGGAAAATCCTGGGAGCACACTTTTTTCCTTATTTTATGGCCAGAATTTTTCATGTATTTGAGAATCATTATTATGGCTCCTCTCTTCTAGATTTTTCCAATTCTTTCACTTTTCCTTGTGGATCTTAGCCTTAGACTTTCAAACTAAAAGTTTCATATTAAGGATTGCAAAACTGTTCTGCTACCTGTCTCTTAAATTTGCACTCTGACACTGAGACATATATATTTCTAGCAAAATTTTCATGGAACTGATATACTTCCATTAAATGTTTCTTAAAAAGCAAAGCAAAACTTAAAAAAACTAAACAAAACAAAACAGAAGAGAACACTAACAAATAGCTAAAATACTGTAACTATCTTTCTGAATAGAATGCAATACCTGCCTTAGCCATTGCTGAAACTTGAATATTGACCCCCAAGTGCAGTTTATATTTACATCAGGTTCCTGCAATGCATTTGTTTCAACAAATTAAAGTGTTTTGGGTGGGTTTTTCTCTCTATGATGATGTTGGGTGAAGCATAAACACAATCTCAAATGCAAAAAGCTGAGAAACTAGTAATTGAAATGCCAGTGTCAGGTTTTTTAGGCTCAAGTGATCCCATTGTTCAATGACATATCCAATTCAACTGACTCAGTACTTTATATCATTTATTTCTGTCACTTGAATAGATGGGCAGCCTCACCCACTAGTCTGCTAATGTACAGATGGTCCAGCACTCCCGTACCGCATCTCCCCATGTTACAGCCCTGCCTCGCTTCATCTAGAAGGATGCTCCAGAAAGACACTCACAAAGCATATTTATCAACCGACAAAGTTTCCCAAAACACATTGATTCTGTATTTGTGAGACACTTGCTTGTTATAAACATCCCTAAACAATAAACAAAGACCTGAAGGGATGATACTATCTTTTATGGCTGCTGTAATAAAATTCTTTAGGTACCCATATTTCTGTATTCAGATGCATTCAACTTTTTCAAATGGCACTATAAAAATCGATATATACAGACAAGTTTTCAGGACTTCTTTCTGCAGACAATTCTGTTCTGATCTCATGTAACACCAAAAAGCTGGAAGTAAATGTTTAGATGACAGTTAAGAAGTCATTAAATTGAATACTTTCAGGTTAGTTTAATTAAGAAGTGACTAGACTCCCAATTATTTTATAGCTTATATGTTTGAAGCTATGGATCATGCACACTATTTTGACATGTATCATAGAAAGTGCAAATATTTTTACAAACTATAAATGTCAGTATGAGTTAGCTCACATTTCTAATGAAGACATAAATTTAGCCTGAGACATTCATCTTGTATGCAGCAGATGAAAAAGAAAGGCTTAGAAAAGGTTAAAATCTGCCTCCGAGAACACAGGTTTCACACTTTGTGATGTAAAGTTACCAGCACTGTATCATAAATTTAAAGCAAGCCGTACAGGCCCATGTCCACAAGATTCCTTATGTGGCCCTGACTCTGCTGTAGCTGGGATCTCCACATGTGATACAGTTTTTCTTCACATCTTATCATGGTTTAGCCCCAACCAGCAACTAAGTACCATGCAGCCACTCACTCACTCCTCCCGTGAGAGTGAGAAAACGCCTGGGTTGGGATAAGGACAGTTTACTAGGACAAAGGAAGAGGAAAAGGACAACAACAATACTAATAGCAGAATATACAAAGTGGGTTATAGACAATGCAATTTGCTCACCACCCAGAACCTGATGCCCAGCCCATCCCCAAGCAGAGATCCCTCCTCCTCAGGCAGCTTCCCCCTCCTTATATACTGAGCATGACGTCATATGGTATGGAATATCCCTTTGGCTAGTTTGAGTCAGCCGTCCTGGCTATGTCTCCAGCTTCTTGTGAAAATTAACTCTATCCCAGCCAAAAACCAGGACACAGCCTTCTAAGTCAATGGCACTTTCCTCACTGGGAGTTAATGCAGAGGGGGTTTGCCCAACACCCCACAAGGCACTGGCAGACGTCAGTGAACTCATGTCTCCCACTATTGATCAGTACTCAAACCTCTGAAGAAGCTTTTTTTTTCACATTTTGTACAGTGCATCTCTATAAGACAGAATGACCAAGAAAGTAGCTGAAATGGGTATTGTACAGGGAAGATGGAAATGATCTAAAAAAAGCTGATCTTCAAACAGTTTCTGTGTGAGCATTCTTTTCTAAACAAGTATTTCGCCTTCTTATCAGTCTTTTCTTACCAAACTTTTTTCTGGGCGGCATGATCAAATGATAACCTGCAGGGGCAAAGAACTTCAGCAGTTCCAGCTCTTCTGCCAAAACTATGAATTAACCCATGATTTTCTTCTCGTCTGTGTTCTGGCAGGAACCATTCTCTCTGAATTCTGTCTATGTAGTTCTGTTTCCTGCCTTAAAAGAAGTGTGGCGTACAGAGCAATACTGGAATTCAAAATGAGCTTGAATCCAGGTTTTGACTGTGCTTTTATCTTTTGTGTGTCTTTGGTACCTGGAGAATGGAGGGTTTTAACCCAGTGTTTACAGATATCACAGATCTTATTTAACAGGATTCTTCAGCAAATGGAGCAGACATTCTGGCAGACATGAATGCATCCACAGTGATGAAGAAAAGCACAAAACTTCAAATAAAAAATATTCCAACCAAAGAACTATTTTTGCTTAAGTGTAGAGAAAAGAAAAAAATGGGATGGCAATGGAAGCACCAGAATTGTCCCGAACTACATTTTTTTGAAACTCTAATTGTTAATTTCCCCTATTGCCAAGAAAAAGAGATATTTTAATAAACAAAAAACTAATATGAAAGCCTTTCGTTTACAAAAACCACATACATCGATTAAAAAAAAAAAAATTACTTTCTTCTTCCAATAAGCCCCATTAATCCCCAAGAGGTAAGGTCCAGGAAGTAAAGGTTTCATCCCTCACTGAAGCTTTAATAACAGGGAGTAGCTAAAGAGGGGAAAATCAAAACTAAAGCAGGATGTTTTAAAATTAATTTAGTAGATAAAGTTATTCTATATTAGATAGATGGTATTTCCACCAGGCTCTGAGCACAAATTTTTCCACCAAAAGTCGAATCCTTCCCTGTACAGACTTTGCAAATACAGGCCCCTAAGGCATGGCTGTGGGCAGCATCGCAAATACTTGACTTCATGGGAATCTGCAACACACACCACAGTGAATACACCCACATGCCTCCGGAAAAAAAAGTCTTTGCTAGTTTAAGAAAACAAATGAAAGAATGGAAACAAATGGTATCTCAAAGCTTCCACCAACTAGTGTCCACCTATAGTGCCTGCACAATCAAAACTCTCCAATGGAATGCACAGAAATCAGGGCATTTCAGGATATAGCCCTGAAATTCCATTCAGTGAGATTTTCTTCCACTTGCATATAACATTTGCTCAATCTCTTTCTTTCTTCCTTAACAGGTGCTTGGGTTTTTGCATCTGCCTTGCTGGTTGGCATTTATTTTGGTTTTTGCTTATTTATTTCTCTGGCTGTTCATCTTGTGTACAGTTTCTTTATTGCCACTTTGCCTGCATGCTCGTTTCTCTTTCGGGATTTTATTTTTATGTTTACTTATTTGTGTCAGTAAAACTGTCCTTTCTGGTATTCTCTGTCTCACTTAATGGTTACACATTGCTGACACCTAAGTGATACTGCAATTTATTTTGCTTCTAGCTTCATAATAACTTTCATACTTAGCTTAGCTACCTATACCATATATTTTCCACATTCTCTAGGTTTCTTTGCTTTTTAATTGCAATCTTTGTTTAATAATAATAATAATAATATCAAAGGAGGAAAAATAATGATTGAACTAGGCATTAGCTTCAATCCAGCCTCCATCCAGAAATACAGAAAACCAAAAAGAAGCAATTAAAATAGCATGGCCTGTATTACAGTAAAAGTCAAGTCCAAGTATGTACTGGTTTCTACCATCTTCTTCATTCTGAGCCAGAGTGTTTTAGATAGTAGCTACCATCCTTCAGTTCTGCAGGGAACAATAATGTCCACCAAGACCATTCCAGCACATCTGATGCAAGTTGTCAGCCATGGGAGAAATCCAAGTGACTTGCAGTCAGGTATTTCATAGGAAGCTATGAAAAGGGCCAGTAAAATGCAAGATAGGTTTAGGTACCTGGTAGCAAATGCAAATAATGAAGTACTGTGAGGGCACAGGACGTAAAGGCCCCTGTTTGGTTGGCTCAGTAACTTCTGAATCACTGGGTATGTAATGTTACATCCACACAGAAACATCAGCGTACTAGAGCAGTAAAATGTCTTGCATCTGTATGTAATGTACTTCAAGATGTATTTATGGAAAAAGTGAATTCAAGTAAACTAGTGTGACTTAGGCAGTGGCACTGGACTCATAGCAGGTACTCTCATGTTATACAGCCACTACAGACTGGACAGCATTTCAACTCGAGGAGGAAGACACTAGAAATATTCACAGCAACTGCTCTCAGCTGGGATGTAGCTAGTAACAGTTGTGAGATGCTACTGACCATTTTGCATTTCAGTGACTGCTCAAAGTTAAATGAGCACTGGTGATCTAAAATAAACTGATAAAACTATTCACAAAGTCAAGAAATAGTCATGGTCATTACCAGCTCAGACATTAGTTATCATCTTTTTATCTAACTTTACTAAAAAAGGAATAAAACCCCCAACATACTACCACAAAATACAGAAGACGTCATGACCACTCATCAGTGTTTGAACAAAAGTAACATGACTGAGGTGCAGCTGTTTCAATGTCATGCAGGTGTTTAATGTAGATCATCCTGATTCCGTAATGAGTTTGATGTCTATAACTTTTCTAGGCAAGGAGCTAGCACGTAAGAAATATGCAGAGAGGAAACACAAATGTGTTAATCTGAAAAGAAAAAAAAGGTGACATGGAATGGGCAGGTAAAGCTGCTAAAATAATACAGGTGCTAGGGGTCACATCTGCAAACAAACATTCATTTGCAAAGTCTTGTGACGGGAAAAATGACCAGTGAAACTTGAGACTTATACACCTTTTCATAGTAAGATCACCACCCTTTATTCTCTTGAATGTATTAGAAAAGGAGATGTCTGGGTAAGGTGGCAGAGTAAAAATACTTACTAATCTACTGAATGGATTTGGAAAAATTGAAAGAAGATAAAGTAACACCGCATAGATAGTTAAAGCTGTAACTACTGACAAAGGTAAAACATCATTTAGCTGATGTACAGCAATATTATTCACTACAACAGATTAAATTTATGTAAAGGAAAATTACCATAAAAATGATTCTAAATATAGATTTCTTGTTCTAATCTACTTTATCCAAAGGAAAGTAAATAAGGAAAGTTCAAAGTCTTGATATTCTCCAGGATACCCCAATAAAGGGAATATGAACCTTACAAACAACTAATCTTCAGCTGAAAGAAAACTGAGATGCTTTTTTCTTTTCACAGTTCCTATTACCATGCATGCTTTGTATCTAATTGTTAAACACTCTAATATGCCACAATGGCATAATAAAACCAAACTAGTCTCACAGAATCACTGACTCATAGAAACGTTTGTTAGAAGGGACGACTACAGGTCATCTAGTCCCACTCTCTGGTCAAAGCAGGAGTACTGCCAACACTAGATCAGGTCAGTCATGACTTTGTCTATCCAAGTCTTAAACACCTTCAAGAATGGAGCTAGGTAAATGATATGTTATCTAGCTGACTCTGGTCTGGCACTTCTCTCTTAGTGAGACAGTTTTTCCTAATGTCCAGTATAAACCTCACAAGCCATAATTTGTGACTGTTGTCCCTTGTTACTTCCATCACTTGCCACACTCTAAGGAGAGTTTGGATCTGTCTTCATAACCACCCATCAAGTAGGCTGCTAGTAGATTGCCCCTTAGCTTCCTCTTTGCCATCCTTTTCAAGCTTAGCTCTCTCAAGCTCTGCCAGTAGGCTATATGCTCTAGTCCTCACTGGAAGTCATCCACTGGACTCTCTCCAGTTTCTCCACACTCTTCTTGAACCACAGAGCTCAAAACCAGACCCAGGATTTCAGGAGCAGCCTCACTAGCACTGAGTAGAGAGGAATAACAGCTTTCCTTTGTCTGCTGGACATCCTCCTTTTGCCCAGTAGATCGTTTTCCTGTATTCTGCTATTCAGCTTGATTCCCCTTGAGCTTCCTGGTCTTCTTCAGCCAGGCTGCTACTCACGACATTTGATTAATGAAAAGATCAGGATAAAATAAAGACTTAGACATACAACATATGAACAGATGCCTTTGTTAAGATAACGGTATCAAGGCAAGGGGTTTTCATAGAGCTTCCTCATCCATCTCATTCCAAGACTGTGTTTCAGCCAGAGTTTTTTGTCTGTCTGACTACTGGCTCCAGTTTGGTATCTGAAGGAGGTGGAACTGCACACATCTGGAGCATAAAAATGGAATTTCATTTTTTATTCTTAGTATTACCTTCAGCTACTTCATAAAGAAACTGACGAAAACAAGAGGGCAGCTCCTGGACAAAAACCGAAATGGTGACTACAAGAGCTGAGGAGGAAGCATGTGTAGTCTAACTCTCAGATGTCACTGGAGAAGAACAGGTAAAGCCAGATCACATTCATGGCACAACACTTCAGAAGTGGAATTTCAGTGTCACTGCACTGTTTGGTTTGCTCCTGAGGCTTTCTCCATGGTAGGAAGGAACTATCCATCAGCTCCATGCATGCTATTGCCAGTCCACCACTCAACTTAGAGCTGTACTGCAGATTGCCTGTGAAACTAATGAGGGGTTGGGGAGTTCCTAGGCAGCACAGGCCAAGTGTCCCCCATCTTACTTTCTGTTTTCCCCTACCAATTGCCTCAGCTGAGCACATTTATTTGACTAGGCTTGCAAAAAATATTGTTTGTGAAGGGCTGCTTTATGCCTTGGGATTTGCTCAGTCTTCAGGCTATCCATACTATCTAGACCACATTAGTAGCCTTTGACATAAACAGTTATTCCTTATCCCTGGATCTCAGAAAGCAACAGCATCTCTGTGGCAAATCGTATTAGGAAAGTCGTACATGCCTCTTGGGCACTGCTAAAGGGTCATAAATAAATGCTTAACAATTATTTGCATGAGGGAAATTTAAAAAAAATGTAGCTGTCCAAGCTGCATTAAGTGTAACAAAACAAAAAGCTAAAACGATGGATAAACAAGCATAGAAGATACTGCATTTCAATTCTCTGTGGTCCTGAGCAATCCAGAAAATACAGCAGCATTAATTAGCATTGAATTTCTGAATGTCATCACACAAAGTCAGTGATATGAGTGTCAAAGTATTTTCAGAGAGGAGAAAAAAGAAGAAATTAAATAGCCAAAATAAAATTAAAGTCATGCTATATCTGCTACATTGCGTATTACTGAATTAACAGAACTGTAGACTTTTGGTGTCAGTCCAGGAAGACTGCAGATTTCTCCAGGGCCACATGTCACTGTGTATTATATGAGCGTAGTACCATGGAAACCTAGTGAGGGGAAAAGGTTGGCATATTTTGATTTTTTTTCACTTTCACGAAACAGTTCTGCCACTTTTATAATATAAAGAATGACTGAGTTGGGCTGTGATTCAAAGAAAATTTCCTTTTGCAAAGGTGGCTTACCACCAGAATGGGAGCTTGCCTTACAGATAAATGAGGCCTACAAGAAATTATTAGAAAAAAGAGAAGAAAAATTTTGTCTTTGATCTCAACCTTGAATACAACACATTCATACTTATTAAACTGTAAAGGATATCTACCACTCAATGTACAGCTGGAAAGCACATACGGATACATGACAGGATGGTACAGAAGCAAGGAAACACAGAGATACAGGTTTGCTCTGCTGTGCTAAGCTGCTGTATTGGAAGTGACAAGGTAAATTACTACGCAAAACTGTCTCAAAACAAGTGAAAGAAAAAGCTTAGCTAAAGGCACATGTGAAGGCAGTGCGCTTGCTCTCCAGTGCTCCTAGGAGAAGTAGCTCTGGCGTGACCCTCGTGGTGCAGGTCTGGCAGATCCATTCTACTCTACATCCGAGGACACAGGAGACGTGATGAGAAGTTATTGGATTGTATTCCCAAATCTGTTTATTTCTCTGACCCCCCCTCCTGTTCCTGGTATAGGTGGTTCTTCTACCAAACGACAGAAGGGAGATGAGATTTTGTCAAGTTGAAAATATTTGGTCTGAAGTGGAGCTGGTCGAAATGTTTTATTACCAGTTGCTTTTCTTACTAAGATACGACTTCCCAGCAAATAATTTTTTTCAGTATGACTAAAGTTTTGCTTTGATTTCCATGTGCTGTTTTTCTAAAGCCCAATGAACCTTTTTCCTGCCTGTTATCCTATATAACTTTTCCCAATTACAAACACAGTGTTATCTTTTTCAGTGAAAAAGCTGTGTGGAAAAACGAAAGTGCTAATTTTCAGAAATTTTATTTATTTCACTTGAAGTTTACCTTTAAGAAATAGAATGTAGAAATCTTTCTTTCTGTCTCTGAGGTTGATCTACAGCGAGCAAGATGTTTGGCTTCTCTGCTAAGAGACAAAAGCTGGACCTGCCAGTTCCCAGACAGCCACCGACATTAAGAAGAGCAGAAAAAAGTGGAACTGCGTTTCATTGTGGTGCTTATCTTCATACTGTTCCCACCTGGATGAGGACTCCTGGAGACCAAAGAATGGGCACACAAGCAACTGGAAGGAGTCCCCTGAAGCCTCAGTTAGGTACCCTGGAGTGGTGCTGTCATCATTTCTTTCTTTTCTTGATAATAAATTCAGGGACTGATCAGGACTGGTACTCAGGAAAAGGGAAATTTCAAATGCCTTAACAAGGCTATGATTTTATTTTGTTATTGCTGGTTGACATACAGAATTCAAGCAAGTCATTCCCAGCTAGCTGCAGGAAGCTCTCTTCACTTCAGGGGAGAGAGGGTTGTACCTCTTTTGAAAATTCCTTTGTAAAATAATCAAGATGAAATTCTATGTCCTGTTCAACCTCTCACCACACTGACAAATACTTTTAATGATAATTGTTCTATTTGAATACTAGCCTCCCAATAGAATATGGATAGTAAATACACTAAATTTCATAGCAAAGGCCAATTTTCCAAAGATAGGCCTACACTTATGTGCTACCACTGAAGCTATATTGGCAAATTGTCAGAATTTTCTGGCATTTGCAGGTTTTGTGCAGTATTCCTAAACCAAATAAAAATAATCCTCATGCTTTTTCATTTCCCTTTAAAGAGTGCTTACACAAAGGTCAATTTTTTTTCCTATTACTAGTTATAGCTGAGCTCAAATAGAATATCATTATTAAATTTACTTTTTACTTGAAAAAAAAATCAGAAAAAGCAAACATCAAGCAGCCATCAATCATAAACCTGCTTCACTAAAAGTGCACAAAATGTCAGGGATCCAAGAAATCCCCAAATACTTTATTTTTCAGTTCATAAGGCCCTTGATCCTTTCTGTTATACCAGTTACAAAACCTATTACAAGATATCATGATGAAGATAAGGTGTTCTGCATTTTGTAACATGGGTCTTGCTGCATATAAGTTGCACTACACCTACAAGACAGATACCTGAAAAAAACGGTATTTGTTGGTGAAAAACTCTCACAGTGAAAATGCTTAATGTCCCACGGATGTCTTTTCTTATAAGAACACTAATTCCTTCCTTGAGGACTTCATGCTTAGTTCAAGATACCAAATAGTGACGAATATGTAGATGAAGCAAAATCAGCATTGAGGTAAATAATGTCTAAGTTCAGTTTCAGTCTAATCACATCCTTAATCTTTGAATATGTAAAATGACGATCAGCAAAATTCTGCATCACTTAAAGTGCCTATTTTACTAGGTTATGCATTCAAGTAATGCAGAAATGAAATGAAAGGAAGATGCAAAGGCGTTATGGTCTTCCAGAATAAAATGCACTTTAATATCGATAGTTGTTTAATCAGCAAGAGGCCAAATGGAATATACAAAAAAAATCTGATGGAATACAAAACTAAATTTCATGAGCTGGAGGTGGCTAGCATGTTCCCCTGATTTAGTTTACAAATAGCTTCAGAACACCTGAACTGGATTTCAGCTTTCTTATTCAACATGGCATCACCTATCACAGAAGATAATACCACATCTCACTAAAACAGTCTGTATAATTGTAGTTCAATCATGTAGAAAGAAATAGTTTGTGGTAAATTATGGGAGAAAAAAACAACCTGACTGCAAAACTCAAGATTCATAATATCTCAGAGGAAACCAACCGAGAATGATATAAGAAGAGGAGGGTTAGAATAAATGTGATAAAGATAAAAAAATCTCATTATTCACATGACTGGGAATGCAAATGAACTATAGATGAAGATCATTATACTAATTTCAAATCAAACAAAGCTTCATAATTCTGAAGAATTTAAATGCAACTCCAGTTTATTTTATTTACTTTTACTTCACAAGAGCCAAGTGGCTAAACTGCTCCAAACTAATAGCTTACGATTGGATCTGAGAAATGCTGATCCTGAAAACGATGAGATTTTTCAGCTATTCAGAATTTATTACGTTAAGTAATCTCTCATTAAATTTAGATCATGGATTGTATGTTTCACTGGAAATAAAAGCACATTTGCCTTTGAAGCAAATATTGCTATGTATAACGTAATTATTCTTCCTACCACTGTATTGCTGAAAGCTTCAGCCCCACGTCAGCCTCAAGTTATTGTGGACCTTGCACATGGAGGAAGTAAAAAAGACTGTCCTTTCTCCACAAAGTTAAGAGTTTAAGATAAGGGACAACAGAGAGATAAAGACAGATGAGAAGAACAAGGGAACAACAAGGCAATATCACACATCATAACAAGCAATCAGTAGCTCCAGCCGATCAGTATCCCACCCGCAGTCACATACTTTGTCAGCACTGGAATCTGAAGACATGGTATGGAGAGCAGGGGATGGTCTCAAAAAGCCTCTACCAAGCATGAGGAAAGTATGAAGGGAACAAGGCATGTTTTTTGAAAAATGTAACAAGATGATGATGATGATGGAGGCTGGTGATGACACTTCTGCACCAAAGAAATGGCATCAGGAGAGAGAGAAAAGCTCATGTGGGAGTTCAAAAACCAAGAGGCATAGCTCATGTACGATGTCAACAGGGAGATGCAGTGAGGACAACACAAAGTGGCAGGACAGAAAATCGTTTGCAGCATCATTTTGAATAGATAGGAGCAGGCTATGACTGCATTTGCCAAGGCCAGCTGAAAGGACATTGCAGTAGTCAAGACACAAGATAACAAGCTGAGACAAGAACTTTAGGTCTGTGGACCAGCAGAAAACACGCATTAAAAGGGAACTCAGGAGGAGTTCAGTAAGGCGTAGACATAGCCAGAGGCAAAGTGAGCTCCAGAGTCCAAAATGATGTTAGATAACAAGCAGGTTGCTACAGCAACTAAGAAAGCTGTAGCTGGGATGTCTTAGAGGGAAGCAGGAGGAGATCAAGGTTTCTTTTCAGCTATATTGATATTGATGACAAGATGTCAGAGAAAAATGTCAAGATTTTATTCCAGACAGAGGGAGGCGTGGCTGGGACAGAGAAGGCAGAAAGCAATCTGACTGTGTTCACAGCAAGAAGTCCTAAAGAGACACTGACAGCATAAGGCTGCTGCTTGCGAGCTATAAACCTTCAACTTTTGCCCAAAGAAATGAAGAGAAGAATGAAGAATGGGCATATATTTTAGTCTGAATGATCTGTGTTCAGTTTTCATCACATGATCCAGCCAAAAAACCACATAAAAAGCAGTTCACAAAGTTTCTCTGAGGATGCTACCATTAAATAAAAGTTTTACAATAAAAAAGTATTTAGTAAAAAATGCAAGACTTTTCCTAGAACAAGGTTTCCAATACAGTTTTATTTCTGTTACTTGGAAGTTCTCATGCTACATTTTTTCCGATAATTTGTTTTCTCAGTTTCTTCATTTAAGCTTTTTCTTGCTTCTCTTTGAGTGAACCTTTTCTTAAAAAAAATATTTTCTCATCTTCAAACATGCTTCTCCTTAGTTATACTGTTTTTTTAATACTCTGAATTTCTGCAAGCCTTCCTGGTTGAAAAGTCCCTCCACTAGAAATTTGGCTCACGCTTGGGATAGTTCTTCTGAGCCTACACTTAGATCCTTAAAATAAAAAGAAAAGCCTACTTCAGACAGAAGTCTGCTCTCGGAAAAAGCAGCATGCCAAAGACCTCATGCAAGCCACTGGGGACTTTGCTATTGCTATTGATTGTACAAGGAAGGTTCACAGCAGCATACAACTCCAAGACAAATAGCAGGATAAATAAATAATGTCGCTGTTATTCTGCTGACATGATAGGAAGTCCCTTCCCGGCAAATCTGTAAATGCCCATTCACAAACCCAAATGAACCTTCAGGTAAATGCAACTGTCCTGAAGTTACTGCATCAAAGAATCAGTGGGGAGAGCTAATTATCATGTGACAGGCCATTTGGTCTACTCAGTTTCCCTACAAAGGCCACAAATACAAGACTCAGCAAGAATCAAAGACAAAGAGTAACAGACAATCAAAAATCTTAGCAGTTTGCTCAGTTTAATTTCTAGCTCTGAAACAGCTTTGGAAAAATTATCCTATGCTGTAATACCTCTCATTGTTGGAAAATATATGCTTAAAATCAAGGATTTGATTGCCTTTATTTTAAAAGTCAAATCATAATGTAATGCAATTAAACAATAGGCCTTCAAGGCTACTACAGCCTTGTCTCTGGTGACAGCTATCTTTCTAGCTAGCACCATACACTGAAAGTGCACTACTATCAGCTCCATTAATTCAAACTTTGAGTTTTGTGGAGTAGTGGCAGAACAGAAGATGACAATGATTCACAGACTGCAAGGTCTTAAACAGCAAGACATTAAGGTCAAAAAAGTAAAGGCCAGGAATCAGTCTCAACACCAAAGGGGAGCAAATGTGTCATAGACCACAGCTGATTCACCTCACTTCAAAGGCAGTGCACTCCCTGATAAACCACGTATGTTTTCCAAATGAACCCTGTGGTGCTGTGTCATTCAACTTTGTGAAGACAAATGTTGTCTTACTATAAAGACATATAGAGAAGACTGTAGTTTTTGAATCCTTAGAGCTACTGTTGAGTACTGATGAAAAGTAATTTTTAAGATTTACCTTGTCCATTAGGGATAGACTCTGTCTAGTGAACCCTGTATATAGCCTTTTTGTGCTTCTCATTATCTCTTCTTCATGAGACTGAACTAAAATTAATTTTTATTTTCTTCACACTTCAGTTTTTCCTTAGGTCTAACGCATCTATAGTGAAACTAGGTTTATTTTTCTATTCACAAGTACTTAACTCCTCTAAGCCATGTATTAGAATGCAAATATATATAAATGCGAAACCTTGGGGCTTATGAAGTGAACACCACAACACAGGGTAACACTACCGTTGCAGCCGTGCCTACCAACGCCTGCTCTCTTTGGGAGCTCCAGCAGCCAGTACATCATCTCTGATTCTCCACTGCTTCTGCAGGCTAACAGCCCCTGCACTTCTTATCTTCTCAATATGGCACTCTGCAATTATTTATGTGAGAGTTAAGAAAGTATAGCATCCCTAAAGGCATATCTTAACTACGCAGAAAAATGGGAAAGGACATTTTATGAGTTCTGGTTTATGAATAAAGGAAATGAGAATTCCACTGAAAACAACAGTTTTGAAAACAACATCGCTAATGTCTTTAAAGCTGCGCACCTCAAGACTACAATAAACTTCCCTGAGAAATCACAAGAAACTAGGTTTTCACCCTAGGATATGATGAAGAAAGGGTGTATAAAGCACTGCACAGAATGTGTATGCGCTGAATGAACTGTCAGGTATGCCCACCAGCACTGCACGTAAAGGCAGCTGCTCCATTTGCACAAGATCTCTTCCCTCTATCAAGTTTCCACTTCAGCTGAAATGTCAGAAATTGGTGTCTAGGGAGAAAAAAGCAGAATGTGCACCAAAGATGAAAGGCATTGAGGCATAAGCACATCAAGACGCCACTGTAGAGATAAGAAAAAGCAAGGATTGGCTGATTTACATTAGCAAAGAAGGTATGTTTGCAAAGCCAGCATGCTTTAATATTTAAAGATGTATCACACATCAATAGCCTGTGATTATCTCCCTCTGAATTACTGCATCCTATCATGGCTGCAGTAAGGGAGAAAAGACATCCTTGATTTCTCAGTATTAGAAAGGGAACTACAGCATTAATTTGCATGTTGCCTTTCCATCTATGTGCAGTTTTGTGCAGTGTTTAAAATGGCATTGTTTAGGGACTATCTTCACACTTACAATGTATTTACACTAAATGGAAAAAATAGGAAAGTTGTGGCATAGAATATCTAGCCACCCTGAACTCCGAGCACTGGAAAGTAAAAAGAGTAAAAAAAGAGAGAGTAAAAACCGTATAAAAAGTCAGTTGCTGTTATTTGCTACAGTTTCTTTAAGAGAGGTAAAATAATTTATTCTTATTGATGATTAGCCATGTGGTCTTGTTAGCTGTGAATTTTTTCCTTGATCAGTGTTCCAGGTATATATTTTTCTCCTCTCGTTAAACATGTTTGTATTTCTGTACTTCCAACAGTTCTTGAGTGTTCATAAATGGGGAGGGAAAAGACCGGTACAATAAAAGCTCATTTAGTTATAAATTACTAATATTTGGGATTGGAAATGGTCTTGAATGGGGCAAACCCCTTCATTTCAATGGGCTCTATCACAGTCCTTCATCATTGTTAATGCCGTATGACAACACTATTCTGAACTGCTGTTTTGAAGACTTTCCTCTGAGCATTTTTTCCATTAATTTTCAGAGCTGAAAACAACCTGTTCCAAGCGTGCTGGTTGCTGTCAATTTTACCTTGATGTGCTGGATTCACATCCAGAGATGCTGGCCACAGATACGTTAGGAAGACAGAAAGACCAGACCCCCCCAAGGTTTCCTCCTGCGCACCCACAGTTCCCCACCTGCTCAGAACCTGGCAGCACCGTCGTGCGTGACAAGGAAAGATGATGGGCAAGTAGCTTGGCTTCAGTGCAACTACTCTGAAGCCTTTAGCATTGTCCTGAATGAGAATTCACAGCAAACAAGACCCTTCTGAACAGGTCTAGTGTGAGTCAAGGTGGGCGTCACATTCTCATCTCTCTTTCATCACCACAGTAGCAATTAGCCTCTTCCACGCTACACTGAGATCAGCTTCTCTGGTCTCTTTTCCAGTACTGGTTCTTAGTGTTTCTTAAGGACACTGACAATTCCTCACAGCAGCTGCATTCTACCTGATTGCTCCATGTTTGAGTGGGTATGCCGCTACGCAAAGGTCAGTTATTTTCAGCTTTTCCTTCTGATTCATTTCAAAAGGCGGCCTGATAACTGATGAGCTCTTTAGGTTCTCTGCAGGTAATGTCCTTCCACAGCCTGGTACTTTCATAAGAGCTTGTTTACAACGCAGCTGGTTTCCTCTCTAAGGGTCTGGTAGATCTTTAGCCCTTGAAATCCTATGCTAACTTTGAATTTTAAAAAAAGAAATGTTTTTTATTTATATTTATTTAAACATTCTGTTTCTTTCTGTTGCCGTATAACTCTGCCACCCTTGTACAGGTAATCAATACTGCAGTTGGTCACTCCCTGTTTGAGGTCTCCATTGGTTCATGAAACACTACTCGCACAGATGAATTCTCGTATTTTGTTCATGCTTTTTCTTACAAAATCGCTTCTCGTGTTTGAGAATACTTGTTTTAGCATCCGTGATTTCTGTCCTTGCCTAGCCAGCTACTTTTGTTAGCTTAGCCTCATACTTTTCAGACATGATTTTAGTAGTAATGTTTGCATTATCCAATCAATAATAAGGCCACAGCACACAAGGATGTTTGCTAGTGTTCACCTTGAGCTGATTTGTTTCTTAGCTACTCAACTTAAAGAATGTTTTGCACCTCTGTATACAGCCATGAAGATCTGACTCCGTAGGGTTGAAAGTTGTTCTGCAAGATCCTCTCACAGACTGTCAAAGTCTTTTGAAAACCAAAGAAATAAGAGGAGTCTATTCCTTTATACACTCCTCTAGAATTACTAGGACACATATCTAGTCCACCAAAGTGCTGAGAGCCTCCATTGAGCCTGTTCCTTGTTTTGCACCGTGTCCCTTTACTTCTCTTACATCGCAGAAGCCTCAACATCTCCCCAGCTGCAGGATTCAGCAAGATCACCCTGTTGGGGCAGGCTAATAAACCTCCAACATTTCCACTATTGAGGAAAAATCTTTTTTCCCAGGCTTCATTGCACAACTCCCTCAGTGTCATTAAACTGGTGCTGCCAGGTGCCATCAGCTTTTCTGATGGGATTTCATCCATTTCCAACTCCCAGGAGTTTTTCAGCCTCTTGCTGTGGGTGTTAATGCCAGGCGCAGGGTTTCCAGCTTTCACTACTACTTGGCATGAGGGTTGTCGAGAGTAGATAAAGATTTCTTTGAAGTGATCTGCACATCTGCTTTCCCTTCTGTATTAGCTGTGAATATTTTTTCCTTTTTTTCTTTGTTTGGCACATTTCCTCCATTTATTCTCCTGCTGAAATGCTTTGTCTTTTCCCATTATAGCAGTAGCATCTGCTTTATCTGTTACATTTTTCATCCTTCTCTGTCTTTCCCTACAATGCTTTTCACTAGTGGTTTAGCTTCTGCTACTCTTTCTGTGCCTTCTTCCATTTTTTATTTTTTTTTTTTTCTTAGCATTTTGGAGTTCTCCCTTCTCTCAGCAAAGGGCCACATTTTCTGCCTGTGATTTTCTCCAGTTATGACTCTTGCAGTTTTAATAACGTTGCTGCTGAGCTAATCTTGGGGCTGCTGAGTCACTTTCACCTGTGTTTGACAAAGCCTCAAGTGAAGGTGCCTGAGATGTTTCCTCCCAAGGTGCTTTCTGTTGGCAGACCTTAACTTTTCAGGACCTTAGCTTTTTGAAGTTACTATTCACCAGGAGCCTCCATAAAATACAAGGATTAAGTAGTGTTTTTGCACAGTGACTTTTACAAGAGTGGTAGCCTGATCCCATTTGCCTTCTCATTTTACCGATCAACAGCTGTACAAAAATTCCACATATCTACACTTCCCAGCACTAGGGTCTTAATTTAGCATTTTTTTATTCTTAATCTCCATTCTTTTGCTCTTTTAAAGACTTTGAAGATTGTTTCTTCATATTGTAGCAGTACAAAGTTCTTTCTGTTAAAATGCTCTATTAAAAATTACTTTTTGTTGCTATTTGAATATTGTAGTGCCATACGTGGGAGAGAATCCAAAAAATGCTCTTCTCTGACACCCATCCAGCACAATGGAAATGAGCAGTTTAATACAGTAAATTTAATCACAGACAGATATACTAACCTAATTGAGGTTTGTTTCACTAACAGTTGGAAATTCTCAAAATGTAGTATCTGTTCTTTCATTTTCATGACTTTCCCCTCTTGGCAGAGAGGACACAGTTACTAGTTTTCTTTCTTCACTCCAAATTTCTGTCATTATCCAATGTAACGAGCAGTCTCCTTATGCTAATACTCATTGTTCTCAGTATGGCTACCCTTCATACAGCTTCTCATTTCATGGTAATCACACAAGATCTTTTTCTTTTTAAAATCATGCTGTACCAACAAGATAAAGAACACAAAAGGAATCCAAGAAAAAACTCAGCTGAATGACACAACAAGTAATGGGAGTATCTATTTATCAGTTTCTATTCCTTGAAAACATAGATCATAGAGGAAAATATTGTAAACCACCATATTACTTTTTTGTCTCATTTTTACTCCCCTTTTCCTTGTGACATATACATTTAGAGCAAAGTCAACTCTCTTCTAAGGTAGCAAAATTACAGTTGAATCCATCTCTGTCCAACTGAATGAAATGCAATGACTCAAAGGCATCACTTTTCTTTCTGGAAAAAAAAGAATGTTTTGTTTTATGTCTGGTTCTCACTAGTTCAGATGTCATGATGTCTAATGGTAAGAGATAATCTGGAAAAAATAAGCTCAAATGTTTTCATAATGATTGAAAAGTTCTTCAGAAACAAGGAAAGATATATACGTGCCTCTGTGGTATTGCTTTGGTATTAAATATTCAGATCCCATCTGGTTCTTTACTCATAGCCTACTTTGGAGAAATGACTAATCATCACAAAAGTAAAAATGCACCTTTCATTACTAGCAGGTTTTGTGAAATACAAAATTTCAGTAGTATGTTTAATAAAGATGTATCTTTTTGTTACTGTAGTGGGTACGTATATCAGAACATAGGTAAGTGTACAAGTGCAAAAGTGTACACAATTTTACTCATGTCTGATCTCAAATTATGAGAAAATATAGAAATTTCTTATAAAACAATCAATATTTCAGTGTGAAAAAAAATCAAGCCAAACTTGCAATAGCTGCATATGAAATAATCTACTCTGTTCACTTTGTAGGTCTAGAGAGCAAAGCTTTTACTCAGAAGGAATCCTTCTTTCATGATGTTGTCTATGACATTAAAAGAGAGTAACATTACCATGCGGACTAAAACCTCACAAAATTGGAATGAAGTTCTGCTGCTGAGTTAACGTTAAGCAACTAAACAGATGCCTACAACAGACTTTTCATAATGAAAAACTTTATAAATACAATTAAGTCTGTAATTTGAATCATTTTATGCACTATCATTAAATACAAAGACTCAGAAACAGAAAGAAAAAAAAAAAGGTTACTGCTGATTCTGTGGTTTCCTGCCAGGATATTAAAGTCTTTCAAAATGAGCCACGCATTTGTAACAAACACAGACACTGTAGGATTAGGAAGACTGTGGGATCAAGTGTTCCAAAAACCAAAATGGAACTGCTTATCTAGTTATGGAAAGTGGATGAAGCTATTAATTTCAACAATGTAGCATACTGTGTGCACACCTACGTCTCCCAAATGTAGGTAGTGAATATCTGCCAGCTTCAATTAATTTTTTTTAGTAAATTGTAAGTTTCAGAGAAAATTCTGCATTTGCTGAGGCAACAGTGAGATTCCACAAGATATTACATGTTTAAAAGATTTCCAGTGAGGTAAAAGCAGCAAGTTCATCAGGTTAGTACAATATATAGCCATAGACTGCATCAGAAATTTACAGACACTCCTTAATATAATCATACTTTAGAGGAAAAAGAAAATCTTTAACCATAGAATCAAGATTCAACTTGGTAGGAACTAGAATTATTTGGAAAGATTCATCTTTGATATAATTATTTTCCAGCTAGTCTCTCAAATATATTGAAACCAATCATCATTCCCAGCAGTGGTAGAACAGAGACTCTGAAGATCCCGAGACTATAAATACCCACATGCCTCCTTAGGTACTTGTGTGATTGGCCTGATTTTCCAAAATTACTTCAAATGTAATAGGTTTCCTTGATTTTTGCTGACCACCTATAAACGTAAGCGGATTTCACTGGGAGACACAAATTGCTCAGTGGTTTGTTTTGGGGTTTTGGTTTCTTTTGTTTTTCAAAAAATACATAAACAATGTAGGTACCTCCACACCTAAAGCAAAGCATTCCTGTTTGGAAATCCAATCCTCTCCTTCAGTTGAGCTCCTTACCTGAGAAACTGACTGCCAAAATGAGAAGCTATACACCTAACATAAATGAGTCTGTACCACACAATGAGCAGGAATATCAAAGCAAAATACATCTGCTTACCTTTGCTTTGCGAAAATGGTAGACTACCAGCATGCTTATGAAGTCCAGCAGCATACAGAGCGTTTGGAAGGAGATGATAGCCAGCCGTAAATACTTGTCCTCCTGTGCATAGCAGGGAGTATCGTCTGTGCAGTTAGAACATCCTTCCCTGCAGGGTAGGCAGGTGTAGACTTCCTCCGACAACTCACCACCAGGAAAGCGATTTTCTGCATCCTTTCCTGGAAGTATTAGAAGGGTAAGGGCAGACACCTTTAGATGTACAGTATGGGCACTTCATCTGTAGGAACAAATCAGTCCTGTGCTGACTCCCTTTCCCTCCTTGCTGGCCTCTTTCATTGAGTTACAAAATGGCTTGCCAGGGCTGCTTTTCTCATTTCACCCTAGTTTGTCACGTTCAGAAAATGCAGACCAATTTAGACATGAGGCAAAGCGAGCTTATTAAATGCCAAATGCTTTCCCATTGTATTAAAGTGGGCTAAATCTATGCAGGACATTCTTCGAAGGAGTCTTCTGAATGGGGAAAAAATTACATCAAAGATTCGGGAATAAGGAAAGGATTTTACACAGACACATGAAGAGCAGACCCATTAACTACTTAATGTTCACAGAACAAGGTCTGATCCTATTTCAGATTGTTCTCAATTTCATAAAGATGCTATCTAGTGAATTAATTAGCTTCAAATTAGATAGAAACCTTCTTAATTAACATTTATTCAGCATACTGTTGCATGATTGCACTATTCTGTCCCCACAGCAAAACCAGCGCACTTAATTTTTTGTTGTTCACACAAGCACACCAGGAAATCTGGAAACCTATTGGCAAGTTAATATTTTGTCTATGAAAATCAATTATTCTTGAGCTGAACATCTCGTCCATCAAAGTGAACCCACCATCAGAGCACACAGGAGGATTCCTACTTCTTCTGATCCGTGAACGCTTGCCCATAACCCCCCGCAAGACTGCTTACTCTACAGGCAATTAATGTAATAAAAAGGTGAAAGAAAAAGGAGGCGAAAAAGAATAATATCAAATAAGAAGGAAAACTGAAAATGTTTAATATAAGCAAGACAGGCTTAGGAGCTTCCAGAAACAAGAGAATGTGGCTGAAGCCAAATCAATGGTGTGTTAAAATGTGTGGTAACTTCTCTCACCTTTTGCAAGACTAGAGAATCGCTCCAATATCTTTGATCAAAATTCTCCTCCGTCAGTGAAAGTAGTAAATTATGCATTGTTCAGTCTTAATTTAAGAGACAGCCTATGGTACTGATGTTGCACATGTTTATTGGCTTATGAAACTCTCTTCAGACTTGTAGCTTGAAACATTTGAAGCAGACAGTTATCTACAAGGAAGATTATTTCTTGCTTTCTCTAATCTATGTATGAATGCACATGAGCAGACATTTGCTGACATGCAAATTCTGGGAAAGCAATAAAGAGGCTGTACACCCAAGTCTGTTTATTTGGTGAACCTTTCCAGCAACCCTGTGCTCCTCATCCTCAGTGCAGGATTTCTCTTTGGAGCTTCATTCTAAACAAAGGTGTTGGAAACCTGAATGTAGCAGAGCAGTGCTGACTCAAGTTGCGAGCCAATTTCCTTAGATACAAACAGACAGTAAGAAGAGATGTTGTGTCTTTTTGATCCAGACCATGGGATGGGCAGGAATGGAAATGTTGGGAAATAATGGCGCTTGGGCATCCCAAGAAGGTGGAGAACCTCTAAGGAACACTAATCATGAAGATATCAGAGGACTGGAACTTCTTTTCAGTCCGAACACCCATAGACCTCAGGCCCTTACCACTTCAAGAGCTTGTCTCCCACCTCTCATTTCCATCTCCAGTCTCCCACCTCCCATCTCCACATCCAAATCAAGAGTGCACTACCTACTGTCCAAGTTTTCCACTTTCTTTCCTCAACATCTGCACTCATGTCAACCTGCTTTTCCACCACCCACCTGTTCCTTTATCATTTCTGTGAAGAGTTGCCTTCAATCAGCCCATCTCCAAAAAGATTATTTAATCTCTTTAAAACTTCACATTTCTAAGCCACGCATGACCCATTTGTGAGTGTATTTTTATTGTGGTAACTAAATAAATTATTCTCAGTGTAAAAACTTAACCACTGAAAAAATATAATTTAAAACCTAAAGTTATGAGAGTACTTAAGTCAGAAATATTATATGAATATGGCCTGATAATTTTGCATGGTCCTAAACTTGATATTCTTACTGTATTTCGGAAATGTTGAATCTTGAAAGTTGTTGCAAATACATTATAATCCACTTTATCAAGCATTTTCTTATGAGAGTCATGCATGGAGGTTTCTTCATGTGTATGCTTGTCACATACTACAGAGATAAGAGCCAATAAACAGTTGCATGTTGCAGTGAATATCCCAAGGATATGACTTCATAATGCAACAGCAAGCCTTTGCTTAGATGTGTCTGGTGTCATGCTGTCTGCTGCATACAAAGGAAGATCATCAATATGCATCTACTGCGCTGCCAGCTATGACTGATTATCTGGTGAATATCTTTTGACTTTGAAATGATTCTTCATTATACCTAATATAAGAAAGACAAAAAAAAATTGGATGTACTCGAGATTTGACACAATGTGACAAGGAATTATTTACAATCTCCATCTTTTTGGTTTCTTCTCCTTGCCAAAAAGAAAGAACATTTTTCAGACCCTCTCACAGAAGTTCTTGGGAAAGAACCGATCATTGTATTTACCACTGACTGGGAGCTTGTGGTGACCCACACCCTTACCCTGACTACGTGTCTCAGGGCACTGCCATGGACTGCGTATTTGAACGTTTCTGCCCTTTACATCTGGTCCTGTCATCTCACCAAAGTCAATGTGATGTCAATTCAAACCATAGACCGTCCAAGCCAAGCATGAAGTTACTTCCTCTTACAGCACTGCTAGAGATTTCGCTGTGCCATACTTTCTCCTGTCTCAGCAGCATTTTGAGATTGCACATGCCTCCTCCAGTGGAAAAAATAATTAAAAAAAAATTTCTTCCCCAAAAGATGGCAAAAGATTTTAAACACTGGTAAGGTAGAGGGACAAGAAGCCAATTCTTCTCCAGGTAAGGCAGCAGTGGTTTTAGCACTGACACAAATGAGATAGAAGTAAACACTGGAAGATGGACTGTGCTGCATGAGTTCAAACTGAGGATGAGAAAGGTGTAAAGAGGTACTGTAATGTCCTCAAGGAAAAAAGAAAAGAAAAAGTATAAAATGCATTAACAACAACAAAAAAAGGATAAAATGGAAGGAGAAAAGAATAAAGAATTGGTGGAAAGTAGAAACAGGGACACAAATTATTATGAAGTATAATTAGGAAAATGCTTGAGTACTGGAAAAACAAAAAAAAAATCTTAAATGCTTCAGCTATGTCCCCTCTACTATATTTTTTTCCCAGTTCTTCCCTCTTTTATCCCAGTCTGATTTTTCTGTCTGATCGGCCCATCTGTTTTTGAAATGGTCTCCTGAGGGTAACTCTTCATCAGCTTTCGCTCTCCTAAGCACACTCTGCTATGCCAGGGGTGCCCCAGCTGCTGCGACATTGCCAGCTGCGATCTTCCTGCAAGGTACGAATGGCACCGCAGACTGCTAAGTGCCAGGGCAGGGACTGCTACCATCCCAAACAAAATCATCTCAGACCCCAGTCAAAACTCAGCAGATGAACACAAGAGAGCACAGCACATGCTGAGCAGAACAAAAGATTGATTCTGCTCCTGTTCTATTACAGCATAAATTAGGAACAACACCAGTAGCATCAGCGACGCTGCAGTAACTCAGCGTGTGTGAGTGTAACCAGACCTGCGAAGCATCAAAACCTGGTAATCAGCCACGGGCATAATCCTCACCCCAGAAAGGGATCTTTGAAGTCAGGGACAGCCTTCATACATGCGAAGATCTGCATGTGCAAGTTCTGTTGCAGAACTAAAACCAAAGGGCAGGTGTAAAAAATGAGAATTCCCATGGAACTGGAAACCCCTCTTGGGACTTTTTATGTGATCATAGCACCGTTAGAGACAGTACAATCCAATATCCAAACAGAAGAGCCTTTTCTGGTGCAAGCACCTTTTTGTACAGGGCAAGTTCCACATCCAAACAGCAAGAGCTGAGAGAATCTCTGCAACACATGGATGATGCATTGCTAAAGAATGGAATTTTAGGCTGAACAAAGCACCGCTGTTCTACTAAGGATCTTCCAACGCAAACCTGATCACCCACTGAGGCAGACAACGTAAACACTTTGGAGAAGGGTGTTACAAAGATGTTAAAATGTATAGAGACACAAACTGTAGTCAGCAGTTAATCTATTCTACCTATACTAACAGTGCTACCTAAAAATGAGCCATTAGGAGAAAGTACATAATTATGTACTCAAGCACTTGGAGGTTAATGCAACTTGCATTCATGAAATACATCTTTTTCTAACATCAATTCCTGTCCTCAAAAGAGACCCTGGAAATATAGCAATAACTTTGTGCCCCACTAGTACGCAGGGTAGCCACAAAAATTAAAAGGTTTTACATATTTTGACACTGTTAGTTCTGAAGAACAAACTCAGCCTTGGGACGGAAACAGCCTCCTACCTGCCTTCCTATTCAGTAAGAGAACAGCCTAAATTTCAGCTGTGCCCCTGTCCCGCACCCACTGTGGGAACCTACAAGATGAGCTCTGCAACCTCCCTGCGAGCAGCAACACTGGGCTGCTTTAAGTCAGAAAAGCAACTGATTTGCAGAGTCTTTCCTATGGAGGACACTGTTTATGCAACATTGCATCTTGGCATCCAGGACCCCAGCTGAGTTTGCAGAGGCAGATAAGCAATACTTTAAGCCTTCCCACCAGCAAACCGTGTAGAGTGTCCAATATCCCTGCAAAGCCATTTTATACGGCTATCTTTCAGACTCAACCCAAAACATTCATCTGGACCCAAAGCAAAACTGTGTCCCTGCTTAAAAGCCTGACACCTCAGGTACAAGGTGCCAACCCCAGTTAACCACACTTTGCTGTGATGCAGAATCCCAGTATCATTGATAAATGCTCCTGTTTCAAGATATAACCCATTCCATCAAATTTTTCAATCCATGGAAGTACAGAACTGGNTCTTTTCTTTTCTTTTCTTTTCTTTTCTTTTCTTTTCTTTTCTTTTCTCTTCTCTTCTCTTCTCTTCTCTTCTCTTTTCTCTTCTCTTTTCTCTTTCCTTTCCTTTTTCTTTCCTTTTCTTTCCTTTCCTTTTCTTTCTTCTACCTAACCTACCTACATCTCATCTCGAGACCTGCAAAATCTTTCCTGCCTCTTTATTTTCTTCCTCTAGGAATACTTTATAAATGATCAACATTTCTACTGTTTCATCTCTTTTATCATCAGACTTCACCAACCTATATCCACAAAGAGATCTTCTGGTAAGACAGTTTCTGTCAAAACTGCTTGCAGGATTCATGTCTAGAATTCCTGTATTAGCATCATTTTAAACCTCCAAATATGTACTAGAGCTGGTTTAACCACATCATCTTTTCCTTTTTACAGCACGGAGCTGGGTGACAGGGCGAAGTTCCCTTGAAACATTGGTTTTTCTCCCATTACTCTCCAGTCATTTCCAGTCTCTCACTAACTGTCTCACTGTTGATTTTTTGAAATCATCTATAGAGCTTGGCAGACTGAGCTGCATCTGGATAAATTAAAGCAGTTTTTTATTACTGACTGTTTCAAAATTCATGTTTATGGTAGCTCATGGTAACACATGCCCAAATCAAAGTGGCCCCAGATCCCGTAATTACACTCCCTAAAATACCAGCACATGCAAACGCTTTCATGAGACAAATTTCACTCTATGTTAGCTATTTAGAAGCTAGATATCCAATCTAAGGTAGCTATATAGGCTCCTCCTATAGTAAATGGAGAGAAAAGGTTATTTGCCTGAAGCATTATTTTTCCCATCTAAAGACAAATTCTGCCTTTCTAAAGCAGCAGAACTACCCTCCAGGGGAGCCGCGCTCTTGCTGCTGACTGCAGTTGAAACCTAGGTGACTAATACACACATATACATTTCAGACAGCTGATAGGAGATAAAATGAATCTCATCCCTAATGATGCCTACCGCTTCTACAATCTCTACCCACATTATTTTGTGTGTTCTGTGGCATTTGGTATGACAAAAATCTAAGAATGATCTTTTTTTTATATGTTCATTCAAGGAGTTAAATCCCAACTCCACTGTTACTCACTGCGCTGCAGGAATAACCAAACATCATCCTTAATCTATCAAAAGATTCACACAGCCCAGAGAAAAAGCACTATCTCAAGGCTGCCTTCTGCGACACTCCACAATATGAAAAGAGAAGGGGAACAAACACTCACCAGGTAAACTATTGAACAAACACACTGTGCTATTTATGCTACATATATAGAGACGAGGCATGACATATATATGAGATCTACTGAGTTAGGGGGAAGATATCTTAGCCAATCTATATCCAAACCAGATCAAATCAATAAAAAACAGGCCAACCCATGACACAGGTTAAAGTATTTAATATCTGGAACTCAAAGATGCAAACTAATAGGGAATTCTAAAGCTTTCCTAATATTAAAAGTTATTTACCTTTCATCTACAACCCCTGTCACTTTTTATGTAAGAAAGCAGAGCTCATGAGTAACCAATATAGGAAGGAACTTGGAAGCTTTATTTGCACCTCGAGTCCACACCAAATAATTTATTTAACCCAATTATCAGGTACTCTGTAGCATGGGGGCATGCTTTTACAAGTATCATGTCATATAATCCTGCACATGATTTACCAGCACAGAACATCTGAATCTGTGAGTATCACAGAGGTTCACATTAAGCATTGAATACTACTAGAGGTAATTTCTATAGTGGAACAGGAACAGCTATGTTGACACAAAACAGGAGATAATACACACAGTCCTGGACCAAGCTTGGTGAAAGCTACTCATCGTCATTCCCTGGGCATCCCATACAAACTGCTCCCGCAGGAGAGAACTGATGACATGAACCTTTTGCTAAAGGATGGTGCGAAGAAGCTGGGGATGGTATTCACTCAAAAGCTGGAGGCAGAGATGCCCTGTTACTCCTTCAAACAACACCTTTACACCTGTGATTGCAGCATGAGCTCTACTAGCATAACTGCAACAATTTCGGCACAAAATCTGTGCAGAGATTGCGCTTTGGTCATATGATGAAAGTAACAGACATTAACTCTGGGCACACAGTTGATATCTTTTCCCTGCTGAGTATCAACCAAGTTGTGTTTCCCTTACTGGGGACAACTCACTCTAAGTACCATACAACATGTGTCCTGGGCAAGCGTAGACAATATGTCATCTGCATCATACAGCCAACCAGACTCTAAGGCGTGACCCACCTCCAATATCTCATCAGCAAGTATCAGAAGTTTGGATGGTCCTTTGGATTCTCCTTTGCAGATGAAGTAAAATGAAAACAATTAAAGCCTGCAGAAAGGCAGAGGCCAGGGCATTCTAGTTTGTCCCGACCAAAGAGAAAATTACTAGATTAATTTCCTCAATACTTGTGCTTGAGCACAGATGCCAGAAATCTCTATTTCCCCATAGCAAGACTTCTTTTCATGTTTTTAAATTTATTTACAAATCAAATATTCTTCAAGTGGGTATGTTTTACAGGATCCTCAAGAGTATCGTGAATGACAAACCAAAGGGCCAGAACTCCTTAAGTGATTATATAATCCGAGAGTTGCAAACCACTGGGATTTTACTGTATAACCCTGATGAGGATAAAAAGGAGCCCTTGCATTATTAATGCTAGCTCTGTTTTCCTTTTTCTTTTTTTTTTTTTTCAAACTCAAGCAAAGGCACTTACTCTGAAAGCTGTTCCCTGAGAAGATGTTGGGATGATAGAATCCAGCTTTGCAAATACATTTGTAGGCTCCGAGCACAAATCCAAGGCCTTTAATTGGCATGCACTGTAAGAAAGAAAAAAAAAAAGTCATGCAGATGATCATACAATGATATACTCAGACGCACATTCAAGCATAAAAACATTACAAGACACTCTGAGCAGACTTCTAAGAATAAACAGGCATCCCTTCCAGTCTGACAGTATTTTCTCAGCGACTTTTCCCATAGTCATGTATCACTCCAATTTTATTTCTCATTGCTCATCACCAGCAAACAGCAAAGACTATCATCAGCCCCATCCCACTGATCAACCGACCAAGTGCCAAATTTGACTCTTGTACTTCGGCTCTAAGTAGGACATCAGACGGCTGTGGTTTTTTCCTGGAGAGTTTCCAGCACTTTTCTGCAGCAGAGCTGGTGGGGTTCAGATGGCTGGAGCTCACGCTACGTGAAGGAGAACGTGGACACCTGCAGCCAAGCCACCGACCTTCTGCAGGCAGCATGTGCTTGTGCTGGTGCTCCCGCTGCACTGGTGACCCTACTGGAGTGGAGACTGACCTGGCCAAAACAAAGCCCACAACTCATTAGAGAAAATGGTTGCAGACCTAAATCTGACCTGCTAGGGCAAAGAGAGCAAACCTATGCCAACAGGAGCCCCGTAGGTCTAAGCTCTCTTGTCCCTTTTCAAGGAAGTAATATGGGAAACAAGTTTTGGTTTAACTCTTGCTTAATTTTGACATCAGGACAACCCCAGCAAATTTATTACAGTGACAGAACATCTACTGTCAGACCATTTCTGTACCACAAATAGACTCTGCCTAGTACAGAGGGAAGAAATTATTTAGCAGCATAAAGGCAGAAACACTGGTAAAATGATTTTCCTCCGGTATAGCTCAGTTCACGTTATCAGACCAAAGCAGGCTACCGTACTAGGTGCCTTTCCCATCAGTACAGGTGTGCCTATACCAACACGCCGCCACAAATAGGAACTAGACACTAGAAGTTCCTCAGTGAGCAACTGAATTAATTCATTTAATTAATTGATTGATTTAACTAAAGCACCCTCTGTCCTCTCACTTCCTTACGTTTCACTTGTTCGTGACTGCCTGTGACTTCAGAATATGCTTCAATCTCTAATTGCCTGTGACTGGGAGGCCAAGGATTAGTGAAAAAGACTTGAGTTTCAAAAATCAAATGCAAACCAAGAGAGGACAGTCTGCACTGACACTTCAGAAAAACTCAATTTGTTTATCTCAAATTTCAGCTTTGTGACATAATTCTGCCTGATGCTGGGAAAGCCACTTTGCTTTTCTTTGTCTCAGTTCCCCAGATGGCATCGTCTTTTCTCGCACCCTTTGCCGATCTGATGTCCGTGCACGCAGGGCGGGCCTGCGGGTGCTATTGGAAAACAACTCATAAGCAGGAAACCAGCATGCAAGAACACTGAAAATTCATTCAGCCTTTGTATAAACATGAAAGCAAGATAAAATGGAAAGAGAAGGCACAAATCATCTTTCTTCACACTTCATCTTCACCCTACAGAAATGTGACTGTTGACAAGGTGGAGGACGGGAGAAATCGAAGTGGGATGAGTGTGTGCGCAAGTCCAATGACAGCAAAACCTCTTTAATCACGCACAAAAAAAGCAGTTAAAGTAGTGAAAAGAATTTTTCAGGGGAAAATTCTGCTCTGCCTTTCTGGCTTCTTGCGTTGTAATGGGAAGGTACACACTGCTACAGAGACTGCATTTTCATTTTGAAGGCAAGAAAGAAAAGAAGTAGCTTCTCCTGAACTCTGCGAACACCGCAGCACCCCTAAGTACCATATCCGTAATCCATTCCTGCTGAACAACTTCTTCATATAAAATCTGTCACAGGTTCATGAACCCGTTCTGCATTAAAATAAATGCTTTACTGATGATCCCTTCGCACGCATCCAAATATTCACATCAAATAAAAGTCTGTAACTTTTAGTTTATTGTTGCTGATGAGTCTAGAACTTGAAAATGAGCACAGTATTTCAGAGGCGGTTGTCCTTCCTTAGTCTAAGATATTAACCCTGTTTCCAGTCTTTGACAGCTGTATTGCACACCTTAATAACCATAGGTCAAATTCCATTTCTTGCAGTCCACATAATCCCATGCAAAGGTGTAACGGATCAGAACATCAGTCTGTTGAAAGGAGGGAAGAAGAGAAGGAGAGAAAGCACGCCTAGACCCCTCTAGATGCAGTTTCAAACTCTGAAATGCCACCGTGCTCAACATTGCATGGAAGCAGAAGTATTTACAGACTGACATTTTTAATAAATTGTAGTAACTTGGCAGGGAAGAACACTAAATATCATGTGCCCAAAAATGGGGAAAATACTTTTCTTGGAAAGAAAAAATTCCCTTATTTTTACAAACTATTTAGCAGTTAATATTATATTAACCAATGGTGGTAAATATTATGGTTGAAAAGGTAATAAATAAACTAAGAGTTTGCTGGTGTACAGAAGGCGTTTCGCAAACAAAATCCAGATTTGTTTAATCGAGGTTCTTCTGTCAGATTACAGAGGCTTTTCCTGGCTGGCTGTGGGTCAATCCCTACAACACTCAGCAGGCACAGGCAAGAAACTTTTCTCCTTGCCCTGGCAAGTGGCACCCTGTTTCCAGTGGCCCCAGTGGCAGACCCAGAGCCCTGCAAAGCTGCAGCAGCTCAGCCGCGGCAGCCCACCGCACGGGTGATGGGCTGCAGACCACCAGGAACGCAGAGACTCAGCAGCCTGCAACAGACTGTGTAGACACAGCCAGTAAAATATTAATCTGCTGCTAAGTTACTTAAGATTTGATCCATATAGAACTTAGCACCGAAAAAAGCAGATGTGTGAAAAATACCCGCCTCCACATAAGCAAAAAACGGAAGCATAAAGCTGACCTGGTTTCAGATGTCATTATAAATGTGAAAGCAAAGCTCTGGGAATAAACCCACCACATTCCTGAGTATGTTTTTCTTCATCAGTGCTCACCATCTTTTAAAAAAAACATGCTTTATTTAATTCACAAGAGCAGCTACCTTAGGTTAGACCACAAGCTCCATTTAGGCGCGTATCACATCTCTTACCTGCCCAGCAGCCAGCATCAAGGCAAATGGTAAAAGATGAAGGCTATGGAGTGAGCCTTCCTCCAATACACCCTTCAGGACGTCACACTCCTGAACGGAATTTGCATTAACTTCCAGCCATCAGTTCCTATAGATGGCTTGGTTACAATTCAGATCAGCTTATCATAATATTTGCTAAAAGGCGAATAATAGGCATTTGTAGAATTCACACAGCACATTTATTCCTGCTGTCTGTTGTCTGATTTGCAAGTTCATATTTTAAGCTTTACAGTATTTGTACAATGTAACGACTCCCAGGTTTAACATAGCATGCTTTAAATTATACAGTCAGTGCAAAAAAATAAGATATTCAGTGAATATGTATCTTGAAATTACTTATAAATATATAGCTCCTGAATCAACACAGACACAACATCTAAACCATTCTTAAAAAGGTCATATCGGTTTAATTTTATGCCGCTTGCTGTAAAGGACAAAGTTGGAAACATCTAATGCGATAAAGAATATATCTGTTGGAAAGAAAATAAATCCTTTGAATAACCTGTGCAATTACTTTGCAAGTCTGAACCAAATCTTCTGGCCTAAGAGCGGCAAAGCCCTTCAGCAGATCTGATTAGCCAGAAACCAAGTGACAAAGTATTCAGCAGATACACAAAGCAGGTGTTACATCCACACCAGAAAACAGAAGGGAAGAAAAAGGCAAAAAGAAACGAGTAGTTTAAGAGAAAGTGTGTGACATCACGTCCTACGTGTAATTTAGAAACTTAGATAAACCATCAAATAAATCTGTTCTGTGGTGTTCTGGTGCAAAGGGGTTAAGACAGTAATTTTAGAATAATAAAAAAAAAAGACTAAAAATGCAGCCAGCTTTGACTTGGTTATTTAAAATTTTTCAAAGAGCAGCTTTCAAAATCTGTATTTCCACCTGCATACAGCAATGAGGACGTCTCCCTTTTCTCATGTCGACTCCTTGTTCAAAGGATATAATAAGAGCAAAGTCAAGATAGAAAAAGCTTAACCGAAATAACACAAACAAGCCCACATTTCTTCGCTCCGGTTAGAGGCAGCACGTAGGGAATTTCTAGAAAATGCTACATATGTAAGAGTCATGTTGTGCCTGGCACGTGATGGCGGCTGGAGCGGGCTGGCGTCCTGCGAGGCTCCGTGAGCTCCTTCCTGATCCCGTTCACCACGCTGTCAAGCACGCTTGCTTATAAAAATAAATGAAAGAAGATAAAAGTCAGAGTAAAATTCTGCCTGCCAACGCCAATGACAGCTCTGTCACTGAAAAGCCTTTACCCGTTTGGTTTCCGCACTTCACCTGCCCTTCGGGAGCAGAGTTTCGCGTTAGAGCGTGTTTGCAGCCCGCTCAGAAGCGAGCAGCGAGCGCGTCCCTGTGCCTGAGGGGCTGGTGCATCCCCCGGAGCCCCCGCGTGCCTCCGGACCGCTCGGGGGGCAGCCAGCCGCCAGCACTACCTGTAAGCTTCGGCTCTGCACGTACAAAAGGACAGGACAGGGCTGGCCGCTCCGTACCTTACACCGCAGGGTTATTCGGTAGGCCCCCGTAGCTTTTCTCCTCCCTTCTGAGTGCATTTGAGGAGTTAATTCTTTTTAAAATGCAAGTTTAAAAATATGTTTTCCAGCAACAATGGACTGGCAATGACACTGAATTGTTTAAATTCTGAGTCAGACAAAGCATAGCAATAGCTGATCTGATTCAGCTTAGAGCAAAGGTAGCCGTCAGAATAATAGTTGTCTCAGTAGTCTGATACTTTGCTAAAAATTCCCCACTGCTTTTTAATGTGACTTTTCATTATTCCGGTTTTGTTAAGCCATGGGACCAGAGTAAATACTGATGGTAAGGAGCCTCAGGTCATTCATGCAAGTAACTATAAATTATACGTCATCGTTAAAGTTATAATATTTGATTTTTTATTAATCTTTGCTCTCAGTCAAAACACTCAGAAATTAACTAAGTTGTTCATGCCATGGTTTTTTGTTAGGATACTTTCACTACTACTGACAAACCACAAACAGAAAAGTTAATGTCAAATCGTCCCCAGTTCCAGCAGGAAGACACTCACTAAATGTAAGAGAGTGCAGAGTCTTGAATTTCTAACTAACCTCTTCTGCAATGTGATTCAGTTTGGTGACCAGGCTGAATGTCTGAGGACGTACAGCATTCCCTTCTGCTTCTCATCTCCATCACTCCCAAAACGCCAACAGTATCAGCCCATTGGTGGACAAATGTGATGAAAATACAAGTGCTAGTGGAAAGAAAAAATGCTAGAAGTGGAGCATTTTGCAAAGAAATGGAAGAGAGGAGATCAGAAATACGTACAAATCACAGTACTTGCTTAGAAGACAGTGAGAGGGGAAAAAGTTTAATTTAGCAGTGTTTGAAAGGAGGTTACTTGGGGGCCGCGAGGGGTTAAGCAGCAGAAAACTCATCTGCCAAACTGTCATGCACATGGAGAACCAAGGTCAGCTTACAAACTGCCTCCCACATCCGGATCCTTTACAGAAGGATGAAAACACAACAATTACAGCAATTTTCAGAGGACAAGTAGCTTGGACTCTCAAAGGTTCTCAGCAATGACAGTGTTTAAGACAGATTTTTCATTACTGCTGAAAATACCTGTGCAGGTATTTAAATTTAAAAAAAAATAAAAAATCTTAATATGGCAGGCTGGAATTGCCGTTGGTAACCTGAATATCATCTCAGAACACATCAAACTTCGCTTCTGATTAACGTTCTAAACAACAAAATTACTATGTCTCCTCTCCTAGAAAACCATGCAGCAATTACAGGGGAACCTGTTAACAGATACCAAAGGGACTGATAATTTTATAGCCATTAAATAATGCAGTGTGATTAATTTGAAGGCACTTTCTCGGGACCAGATTTCCTTGGCTTTGAGGACAATTAAACCATTTTTTACTATCTGCACAGGTTAAGTTGCATTTAGAGCAAAGTCGAATTCACTTCCTTAGTGTCTTACCTACATTAGAGAGAATTCTCTTCCTACTGAATCTCTACCCCTTTTTTCCTATCACTAGGATTATTTTGTGCTTTACACATGGGCAATACTGGAAATACCAAACATTATCTGCAGAAGACCTTCCAGAAGCTGTCAAGGAATATGCCAAAATACAAAGAGGTCCTTTGCCTCTGGACATCTGGTTCTGCCAACTACTTCTGCATTCATCTGTGACTTGGCAGCAAGCGTGGCAAATTTGCCTGGAAGATGAGCCACACAGTAAGACAGGGGATTAAGAAAGCTTGCCAAAAACTGCAAGAATGTGAGGCATTTCCCAAAACATTTGGTGAGGGGAAAAGGTGGATCCATTCCTGATCCCCATGAAGGGTGCAGTTCTGAGTAGTGAGGTACTCATTCTCACCCATTCACATTTCTCTGAATTATTAACAAACTAGCAGAATTTTGCAATGTTTGAAAAAATGTAAAACACCTCAGTTTTGTATTACTTACTGATGTTCATTTTTTTTAACCAAATTTTCAGTTGGCCAACCTCTGCCAACAAATGCCATTGTCTGTACTATGACAACACAAATTACTTTCATTCTGAAATACATTTTGCGTTATTAAAATATTTATTTCTAGTACTATGAACAGCCGTTCACATTTTCTTCTAAAGGCCGATAGAAAATACTAGAATAGCCAGTCCAAGCCAGTAACTCATCAAGAAAATTGTGGAGTTTAAGCAAAGAAAAAGTCATTCAGAAGAGGGAAGAATAATACAGGGCGCACGAGAATTGCACAGCTCATCCCGCAGACAGGCATGGCTGAATGTCTTGTAGACTGCACGGCTCTTTGGGAAGAGCCTGACTGTTAAGGTATGGCCAGCATGGACAGCCTGCTGGCCCTGCTATTTGGAAAGGGAAAAAAAAAAATTCCTCTAGTTCATCCAAAAGCTAACAAATAGCTGCTATAATCAATGGGTAATTTAGATGAATAATTCAGAGAGGGGAATAAAATGGTGGGAAACAGTGCACAATATTTTAATAAGTTAACATGGACAACATTGCTAAACCAACATTCTCTAGCCAGCTGCTGTATCTTTCATTTCTATTGCATTTCCCAGCAATCACTGATGTGATTACTTCTTGACTCTTAAACACTATTTTTAGGCTAATTCCACACATTAGTGAGACATAGGCCATCACATTGGAAAAGGTGTGCAACAGTTTGTGTCTGTTTTCCCAACCCACGGTAACTTTTTGGTTCCAGACAGTGCAGCAGGGGTGAGTAACTTGCTAAGGTCCCACAAGCTTCAGGAAAATAGCATCCCAGTAGAGCAGAAATACCTTATCAGTGTCCCTGCTGAGGGAGACACTACATCATGAGGACATACCTTTTATTAGACACTAGAGAATGCCCTCTGAAATGCCACAGTCACAAGGAAAGCTTCAGCTGGCGCTGATGCCTTCTTAGACGTCAGCTAACAGCATAAGAAAATGCATTAAGAAACCAGGCTACAATAATCTGATGTTCCTGTTCCTTGGCATTCGGTCCATCTTTAGGACAAATTGGCCCATTTTTCCAGAGGTTTTTATTACTCAGAACTGCCAGGAGTCTTGAGTTGAGTCCAACTATGCAAAGTTGGATAAATAATGCTCCTAGACACAAAATCATTTCTTACTGAAAAACTACTTGAGTATTATTCTTTCCTTTTATATTAGTACAACATCAGACAGCGATTGAAGGAAAATACCCGCTTAACTGGTACTTGAATGAAGACACAGCATCTTTTATCACAAAACAGAGTCTGACATGGTCAATTAAATGAGTCTTTCTGTTTAGTTGGTGGGCATTGGTAAAACAAAACTCCCAGCTTGGTTCTGCCTGTCAGCAGCACGCATTTTAAAAGTGTGGTTCTTTCATTCAGGAAGACACTCAAGTCCTGCAGCAGAGTGATTGCTATGTCCACCACTTCATCAATATCCTTTTATTAATTTTGCTTTATTCTGGATTGTAGCCTCTGCAGTTTGACAATGTGTCAACTCATCAAGAAAGTTAATCTTGCTTACAAGATAGTATCAGAATTTTATTTTTTCTACTTGTCAAACCTATCTCCATGTTCCAGCCACAAGTCTCCCATCCTCGAGGTTGGGATGTCCCTCAGAACTGAAGTTCAGAGCACAGTTTGTAGGTTTAACCTATGACCTGAGCTCTGCTAAACTACAGATTCTTCTTGATTGCTTTCAATCTCATCACCCGGCTTCTTTCACAATTTCATCTATCAAAGGAAACAATGATTTTGTGACAAAATCATCATTCCTCCTCCTGCCCAGGAACACTGCAGACCATGGTCTGTCAGACTGTTGTTCAAGCACCATCATAACTGTCATATCACAGTCAGAAGAAGCACCATAGTACTGCTGTCAGGAAAAAGTTCCTCCCAAACTCCCATCACTTGGCAGTGCCAGCTTCACACTGATCTTCACAGCCTGGAGCTGTACACTCACTCATTACAAGGCAAAAGTCCCACAGAGGTGCTGCACGTCCTGCTCGCACCATGAAAATACAGCACCCACTATTTGCCAGCTATTTGCTACCCCATTCAGCCTCTTCTTCAGCACTAGGCAAGCATAAGGGTTTTAAAAAATGCATTTGGGTAAGACATATAGTTATACTTTTGGGTAACAAATCCGAAACAGAAGATTGTAACTAAACCAAATATGATACAGCAATATGCGTAATACATTAATATCTGTCTAGTTGCTTACTGCTTCTCATCCAGGACACCAAAGAGAGATCAGCCGTGAGAACACACCATGAAATCCCACTTTTTGCCCTGAACATTTGCTTTCTTCTTGCAACCTTTATCACCTTTGAGAAAAAATGCCCTAATTTTGAGTAGTAACTGTCCTATAGGTAAGCCCTCACTTCTAGGTCTAAGGCTAGTCAGAGGGCTGGTGCTCCAGCTCCCTATATGAAGCCTCCATATTCTAGACAGACACCTTGAAAATCTTTCCTCTGTTCTTCTGCTTCCCTCTTCTCAGATCTAGATTCTTACTTGTTATCCAAAGCCAGTGTAGCCTTGATGATTCATATCTCACTCCTCCATTGCTTTCTGGAGCCAGAGGGTTTGGCCACGAATGGAAATTCCTCTCTAAATGACCCCTTCTGATATTTAATGACGTTTCTCTCTGGCCATCATTATTTTCCCCTCAGGTCTGCACTTAATCCAACAAGGCTATTCCTGTGCCCCGGTGATTAAACGCCACTTTTCCCTGTTCTCATCAACTGCCATTTCCTGCCCAGACTGAACTCCTCCCGTATACAAACCTACAGCCAGCCTCCACTTACCATTACAAAAGCCACCCATTGTAAAGATGCTCTCTGAAGCTCAGGTACACCACCAGCTTTGATACCTGTAAGACCTATAAGAAGCATTCTTATTTTAACAAACTGAGAAGAAACTATTGTGTAAAAAGCAAATATTCCCTAGTCCTGTCTCCAACAGGGAGCCCTTGTGTTACAGAGACCTCTTGTATCCACAGAAATTTTAGGAGGGTGTCAGCTGGAGCACATCCCCTACAGCTTAAAGGGTCCCAGAGCCAGGGACCTCCACGGAGCAACCCAGACTCACAAGCGTGCCAAGGTGGCTTAAAATCTTGGTAGCAGCCCTCCTGCATTGTGAGAGCTCCAAGGAGGACAGCTTTCTTCCTCTCTAAATTGAAGTATAACTAATCTTTACCACAGAAGTATAGCCACATTTAATTAATCCTCCAAGATGTATAACAACACACACACCAAAATGCAGGTTAAGTTCAAATCTAAGCTGGAAGGATGAAATACGCTTCTAGTTTTAATTTGTTCAGTACTCTGCTTTCCCTCAGGTCAGCAACGCATTGTTCTTGAGCCAAGGTCCCAAACTGGCAGACGGCTTAACCAATTCTAAAATGAGTTCCCTGCTCACCCCAATGGCAGATGGCAACACCACAGAGATAAAGAAAGATGAAGTTGTTCCAGCTTTGGGAAGCCAAAGCAAAGCATCAGTCTCTGGAACCAGAAACTCTAGAACTCTGTATTCCTTCTCCTGGCAGGGTAACTACTGACAACACTATCTGAAAAGCATGTGACTACAAATTTGGAAGCCAATTTCATAGGCATCATTACGAATGTCAGAAAATTTAGCAAGCTAATCTACACTGTAATTACTTTTTCCTCAAGTACTTGCAAGTATACAGTGGTGGAAGGGTAACTCTAAAACATGGGAATTAAAGTGGCCTTCAGGCAGTAAGGTACCTGTCACCCACCGCTTGTATTCAGTGAACTTGCATGAAAACAGGGATTAATGAATGACAAGTAACGTGGTATATCCACTGGAGAGAAAGCAAGGTGGAGTCTTCTATTATTCAGCAGCTGCTAGGAGCTGGTTCACAAAGCATGATGGACTGGATCTTTCTGGCATCGTTAAAATTAAAAAGGAAATTGTTTTTTATTATTAATTATGGAAGTGTACCTCTTGTTCTCAGAGCTCTCAGAAATGGTGAAACAGCATCTGGTAGCAGTACATTGTAGGGATATAAACCTCAGCAGACAATAAGATGCTTGGAAGAGTTTGCTTCAGACTCAACAAAACGTCAAGTTTATTTTCCATCTGACAGAGCAAACCCATTTTATTGGAAGCCACTACAGAAATAGCACCAAAGACCTGCCAGCCTTAATGTGCCACACGCGTGCACGCACAAAACCCACCCTCGCTCCACATCATCTCACTTTTTAACTCTCACTTTGAAATCACTTGAAGAGGTTGCAACACAGTTAACACTTCTGTCAAGTGGCAAAATCCCTGAGACCAGTGAAGCTAAAGCCAGGACAAATGAAGACAGAACCAGATCCTGTCGGGCATGCATAGGTTTTAGTTGGTAACGTGTAAATATTATTAAGGCGACAATGGAAAAAGAAACAACTTTCAGGTTAAGAGGGAAAATGCTTGGTTAGTAACTTCATTAACCTGCAGTTAATGGCATCAGATTGTGTTTCATATTTATAAATAAATAATGCTCATCTGTCCTCCTGGCTTAATGATTCCATAACAACGACAACATCATAGAACACAGGCTTGTAAAATTAATTCACTGTTGTGTTTTATGTTACTGCTGTCGCACCTCTGTCCTTTCGACTCATACTCTGCTGCAAAACACAACACATCACCAAGGACGTAAGACTTGTGGCCCCAGAAAAATTTCCCACCTCACCCCCAGGAAGGACATGGACTCTCCATTCGCCTCACTCCAACAGACTCTTATTTCCAATGTTTATGAAGCAAGAGGCAAATCCATGCACCAGCCTATTCAGCAGTCTGAAGAGTCTTCCCAGTTCAAACACATTGACCAGTACTTTTCCCAATCTTCTAACAGCACAAATGCAGCACAGATCAGGTCTTCCAAATTTCTATTCTGAGATTTCTAAAATTCCATCTTGACCATTGGCTTCATTAAAACAAACAAAAAAACAAGCAAACAAACTCCTGAGGTAAATTGTATTCATATATTTCTGTATGGTAAGTGAATTACAAACCAGCTAAGTTCAAAGACAAGAGTTTCTATTGAGTTTTCTTGAGTCTGAGGCAAACTCTCCCAAGGTCTGTCATAGCTTCATAGTTTCCAGGAAGTTTCTAGATTCTATATCCAAAACTTGTAATTCTATAATATCATGAATACAATCATATAACTACACCCAGAAGGGGTTTTTATATAGTTATCACATTATAGACTGCATTGACTATATTATAGAATTATAAAGCCACATGGATGGACTATGGCAGAAGCTTATGGTGAAATTCTACTCCCACTCACATCAACATTCCAGAGAGTCAGCTGCAGAAAATGTCATGAAAATTCTAAAACCCAGAAGCAATGTTTTGAAAGTTAAAAAAAGTCAGAAACAAGTGAAAAAGCTAGGCATTCTCTATTAGCGGCATGAGAGCCTTGCCAACCTGCAGAGCCTGCACACTTCCAGGTCAAGTTTGGACATTCTTGATAAAGTTTGAAATGCTCAGAAGTTCATAGGCATCTGCATGGTCACTCCAGGACAAACACTTCGGCAGGCTGTCAGTGTGACTTATCTACTAACAATCCTTACCTATCTCTCACTAGGAAGATATTTCCTTATCTACAGGCTTCTTTTTTGCTTGTCCTGCAAATGATAGATCTTGGTTTTCTTATCTGTGGATCTCTTGGGGGTGGGGGACTTTCTTTTTTGATCCCACTTGCAAATCCTCAAAGCATCTCAAGATCAGGCATTTCATACAGCTTTGTACGATGAGAAGTGTTTCAGTGAAATAGTATAAATACCAGGATATTTAGTCAGTATCATATTCATAAGGAAATACAGCCAAAAAAAAGAATAAAAGAAAGGATCCTTGCTCTAAAAAATAATAACTTGCTCACTATAATGTAAATACTATTAAACTATTCCCATGACATAGAGATGGTTACCTGACGAGCTAAATTGCACTTAGATTTTGCTATAACTCTTTGCTATCCTTATTAGTTCATTTAAGACTGTTATGCTGCTTATAATTACCCTGACCTGTAAAAAAACCCTGTTAATATTGGCAGTGATGCTGGTACTGGCAGAGCAAGTTATAGCCACTGGAGTTAATTATATTCACACTAAAGTAAATTTGGGAAACGTATTTGGATGCACTCAGCATTTGGCTACCTTTCAAATTACAATCTACTGTAAACGCAGAACTTCATTTCCCCAATGTACTTTTATAGGCTTCTGCTCCAATAATTAGCAGCTTTGTGAAGGAAAAAGTTCCCTGGGTAGGGACCAAAGGTAAAGAAGTGAGCAGGCAATGAAACACCTCCACCTACAGAAAGCATCCTTCCACCCGCAGCCAGGTGAGTGCTGGCGCTGTCACCTGTGAGAGAGGGGAAGGATGGGCATTAATATACTGCACCCATCGTGCTTTTTCTCATTGCAGTTTCCACAGCTGCGAGACAGATGATTTAACACAGAAACACTACTTTCAATGGCACTCTTTAGCACCTTATGAAATTTTACCCAGGTACTCAATGAAACTATGAGTATCCTGAAAGCTGTCTCCCTCCCTAGAGATATATTACAGGCTCCTCAGCCACATCTCATAACTAACTCCTATTATAAGACTCCAAAATGAGTACACTCAGAGTGAAAAAAAGAGACATTTCATCTTGTACTAATCTCTTAGTAATAAAAGTAAATACTACTGTTAGTTTAGATTAATATGAATTATAAAAATTTACATAAATATCAGCCATATAAAGTTAATATACTAGAAGAACACATAACACACACTTAGCCACCAAAGAAACATTTGCATGCAAACCTGCACTGAAAAAAGCAGAAATTATGACTAGACTGGATATTTAAGATCACTATCAGTTAGCTATAGCTAAAGCAACAATGTGGCTCTGTTTGAACTACAAGGAATTTGAAATACTTTTCAGCAGAAGTTACAGATCAGTTAACAACGTTAATAATAACGAACACATTTTTTATAAAATTTCATTTTAATTTTAATAACTTCAATGCACTATAGCAGTCGTCAGTTAATCACACCTCAATGTATATAGTCTATATATTTTTCATTTAATATCTCTAGGTTACAAATCAGGAAATTTCACAATTGTTGTTTTCATCAGTAACTGCTGACTTGCTCAGTCAGTACCCGCAGGGATTACTTCTTCTACTCAAGTCAGAATTCGGACTAAAGGATGGTTTGGCAATGAGAAATTTCTAACTGTAAGGGGGTTATATAGCACAATACTAAGCAAAATTCCAACAGAATGTAGACACAATCTAATATAACCATGTAATCTGAGGTGGAGAAGACAGGAACAAGTCTGTAGCCAGCAGGCAGACTGCTGGAGGAGCAGACAGGGGTGCAGCCCGGCCATGTGCAAAGGTGGTCTCCTTGTCTTTCTGCACCAAGCCGAACACAGTTGATATGTGCCCTCAAATAAATCACATCAGTTGAACTAGCATTTTTATGAAAACCTTCTTCCATCAGAAAACTGTAGCTAAGCTCCTCTTAGTCCAGAGGAGGGCCACAAGGATGATCAGAGGGCTGGAGCACCTCTCCTGTGAAGACAGGCTGAGAGACTTGGGCTTGTTCAGCTTTGACAAGAGAAGGCTCTAAGGAGACCTTATAGCAGCCTTCCAGTACCTAAAGGGGCCTACAGGAAAGCTGGAGAGGGACTGGCTACAAGGGCATGGAGTGATAGGACAAGGGGTAACGGGTTTAAGCTAAAAGACAGCAGATTTAGATTAGATGTTAGAAAAAAATTCTTCACTCTGAGGGTGGTGAGGCACTGGCACAGGTTGCCCAGAGAGGTTCTGGATGCCCCACCCCTGGAAGTGTCTAAGGCCAGGTTGGATGGGGCTTTGGGCAACCTGGTCTAGTGGAGGGTGTCCCTGCCCATGGCAGGGGGGTTGGAACTAGATGATCTTTGAAGTGCCTTCCAACCCAAAGAGGTGCCTTCTATGATTCTGTGATTCTATGATTTTAGTTTCTCTCACGTGAAAATTGGCAATATAGAGGAAGGGGGGAAATTTAATATACCTTATTATCCCAAGGACCCCATCCAGTACCTTCCTCCCTCATACTCCTCCCCCAACCTTATAATCTCTAAATCTTCCAAAGACATTTATCCTCACAGGCAACTGTGCTGCTGAACCTCAAACTACAGCTGAGGAAACACACTTGAAAGGCAAACCAGCTTTTAGTGGCATAATGTCAAAAGCAGCTGAAAATACATTGTGGTTCATCAAAAAGACAATTCTTCAGGAAATGATTAGTGGTTATTTTCAGAATCACAATAACATGCTCAGAGTTGCACAGAACAAAAGATGTATACGGTCTCTGTCACATGAAGTTTATTGTAACAGACACTTGAAAGACAAAATCAGAAGGATCCAATTCTGTTCTCATGTGCCTTTATGTTAAATAAAACAAAATTCCAGCAACTCCAGTGCTTCCAGTCACCTCACTGAAATTACTGACTAATGGTGCTAGAACCAAATCCACTTTGCTTCATTCTGCTTTTATACTTTAATTTATGTTCAATTCCTTCAATATAAATTCATTTGTTGAGACTACTAAGAAGTTCTAAAACTAAAGGGGATGTAGCCTCAAGTGCCACCCATGACACTGGCTTCCAGCAAATTCCAGAAGGACCAGAAGGTAGGGCAGCCTTGCTGCTATTGCCAATTAGCAAATAACACTCATTTAGCCACATGATTTTCCAGGCCTTTATCAAGTGCACCCTCAGTGAGTTTGCAGATGACACCAAGTTATGTGGGAGTGTTGAAGACTCTACAGAGGGATCTGGACAGGCTGGATCGATGGGCCAAGGCCATTCGTATGAGGTTCAACAAGGCTCAGTGCTGGGTCCTGCACTTGGGTCACAACAACCCCAGGCAACACTACAGGCTTGGGGAAGGGTGGCTGGAAAGCTGCCTGGTGGAAAAGGACCA
>VXBL01000736.1:182460-253506 GCA_013400195.1 Aramus guarauna | reverse complement strand
GCTAGGTTAATGGTTGGACTTGATGGTCTTAAAGGTCTTTTCCAACAAAAAGTTTCCAAACAATTCTATGATTCTGTTTTGTTCTGTTCTATTCTATTCTATTCTAAATTCCAGCTTTATCAGTGATTACCTTCCTAAAACTGTTTAATCCTCAAATCCTGTTTTTCAGTTCACACTTTCAGCAAGCCCCTATGCTTGCTGTAAAGTGTAGAGCAAACTTGGCTTGAGACACCAACCAGCTGCCAAGTTTTACCACTGAAACAGCTGGATTTCATTGTTAGAAGGTGGGAAAAAATCCCTGAGCTATTCTTGAAGTCATTAAAGGGGACTGTGGGATCTTTGAGGGGAGAAGAGAGGTATATGATTGTATGATTGCTAACAGGACTTGAATTATTTTTGCTGAACACCCTACTCACCATAGTCAATGCCAGAGCAATTACGGACACAGCCTGAACTTCACTGGTAGGACTAACAAAGAGGCACTTTCTAAGGAACCGATGATCCTTTAGAACATCTATTTGTAGCATCACTTGAGATTACAGAAAAACATAACGCTGTGCCATGGCCTAACAGATTCACATCTTTATTAGACAACCAAAACAGCTATTAGGTTGCAAAAAGCCCCTGTCTCAAAAAAGCATTTCCACTGGCAGAACTTCTGACAGCCCAGAGACACCTTTTCACTTTCAGTAAATTAGCCAATTTTTACGCAGCACTAACCCATAGCTGAGCTATGAGAATTTCACTGTTTCAGTAATCACCCAGATCTCTCTATAGACAGCATCCTCTCCCTTTATCCTGTAAACCCACCCTACTTTTCATGTCCTAACTTACCTTTCATGCAATCTGGCCACTGGACTGGAAATGCCGTCTGCTGCAATGCACAGGTTGGGTTTGCCCTTTCCCCCCTCCTCCCTGCAGCCCCGTTTGCTTCTTTGGGAGGCTTCTCCACCTGCACAACCTGAAACGGTGCCAGTTAAAGCTCTCTCTTCTCTGCCCTGCTTCACGGATTCCTTTATTCCACTTTTCTTTTTAGTCTAAGACATGCTTCTTAATTTATAGAAAAATTGGGGGAAATCTGTTCAATGCTTTTAGGCCATCATCCTGGCATTCACATTCATTACACTCATTTCCTTAACTGAATGTGTCAGCAGCTCCTTAGAAATGAAAATTGTTAGAATATTATTCCTATTAAGATGGCACAGATTTCAATCAGGATGCTTATTACGAAATTTCATCCTTTAAAATAACTTTGCAGAATTCTGTTCAACTTATTGTCCAAAACAAATTACTTAATTTCACAGAGGTAAGAGATGCTCCCCACTTGAAGAGACTAACTTCAGGTATATTTTCTCCTCATTTGCTCTCAGAGAAGTAGGCATCATAGCTGCATATGTCTTAAAGCTACAACAGAAATTCCTTCTTTGCATGGGAGATTCTGTGGTCTTCTCTACACTGGTTTGCTTCTTACTCTGAAACAGTCCCTCAGATTTTCATGGTTGCTTTGCTGGAGTAAGAAACTCCCAAAATGAGCAAGACAATGAAAATATAGCCCTAAAATAAGGTAACAAAGCTGTTATCCTGTTATCTGTGGAGATGTCAAGCATTCCTCAGCTTTTGGAAGAATCGTTTATACAAATATTTAAGCCCTCAAAGCCAACACATTTACCAATCATTTAGACATAATCATCTTGTCACTTACATACAGCTCAACAAACATGTCATTGGGGAAACCCTACAATGTAATTAACGTTGGATTGAATGACAACTGAAGAAAAACATTATAAGTGTTTCCATTCAAACCTGAAAGGCAATATCTAGTATGTCAACACTCCCTTCACCAGGAAGATTGATTTTCCCCATTATTATTCTTAATTGTACATATGTAGCTTTCAATTTAATTTCACTGCGGATTTTAATTGTGGCTTGGCTTTAAGGTTTTCTGTTTAGCAGTGCAGTCCAAACTTTTATTCTCAGGAACAGAAGAGATCAAGCCACATTGCCTGACGGCACAGTTAAGAGATCCGATGGTCAGAGAGGAGAGAAACGATGGTCAGAAAGGAGAGAAACGAAAGAGAAAAACTTACAGTAATTTTTAAGAACCTTCAATTTTGTAGGTAAAATTTTAAAAAGAAACAGTCAGTGCCAGATCCACTCCAATAATCATGATATTTTCCTAAATATCCTGAAGGAACTGTGGCCTCACAAGGTCTTATTTTACTGTGAGTGTTGTAAAATTTCAGAGTGAAACAACTTGCAGTCATGTTTACCTATAATATATTTCCTCTACATTGACTGCAGAGATATAAGCAGAGCTATCTGTCAGTACATCATTTTAAAATACACACACGAACATTCTCTAAGCAGCACAACAGCCTGAAGCTCTGAGATGCAGCAAGGTCTCACCAGCACATCCAAATTCTGCATAAAGTGCTATTAGTGTCCAATTAAATATTAATTACAAGAATGTAGTTGTACAGCATTTAACTGGGGAAAGGCCATTAGTGAATCGCAATTTTTCTGCCAAAAAATACCTAGCACAGCACAATGTTACTTTCTGCCCTATTTAATATGGATCACAAGGAGGTAGTAAGTGGCCTGAAAGCATCGGTCCCACCCAGCGGCAAAGGCTGTGGTCCACAGTCCTCCCCACTTTTAACCAGACAAAATCCTGGCTAAAAACATGCCTGGGAGACACGAGTACTATTTGTTTCAACAGGAGCAAGAGGAAGATGTTCCATTTCGAAGAGAAGCCGAGCCTGTGCGCGGGGAGCCAAAGCCATGGCTTGCTCCCGACCTTTCAGCTCCCCCTCCCCTCCTGCCTGACGGAGCCATGCGGGGGTCCCTGCTGACCACACATGGGCCACGGCCATCCTTCTCCAAGAGGGAAGGACCATCTCCAGCTATCCACACATATTTTTTGCAGTCAGTTTAACCAGCAGATCCAACCAAGGACCCTTCCCACGCCCCTTGCCTTGCCTTACCCTGGGGAAGCGCACCAGCTCTGCCCGCAAGCACTGCCAGCAGCTATGCAGCTGTGACACCGCTTTTTGTCCTGACAAACTTATATCGTGCAATGGATATATCACAAAGACTTGAAATCTACCAACTGAGGAGAGCAGACCTAGTGCCTCTGTTGAAAAATTGGGGTCATTCCTATTTTGCTAACTTACAGCGATGAGATACTGGCTGAAGGAAAGTTCTAGCACTACCACGGGCAGGGCTGAGCAAATACTTTTCAACTATTATTTGCAAAATAAGAATTGTTTGGGTTATATTTAAACTACTTAACCATCTGAATCCACTCCAGTGAAGAATACTGGTGAGGAGAGGAAGAGCTTAAATTCTGTATAATTAAAGCATGGATTCAATAATGGTTCTCCCACTGGGCACTGAAAAACCAGGAGTACCTACACCTACCATGGTGCAGTAGGCATCACAGGTCCAGGTCCTTCCCTTGTGTTGAAGGACCAAAACTTGCATCTCGCATCCCCAGAGACTGCTCTAGCTCTCAAAATTGTTCTGGGAGTGGTTTCTCTCAGGCTGTGCCAGAACAGTGCAAGATAATGATCTCTAGGCATTTTACTTCAAGCCTCTGAATGTGCCTTAGAAAAAGCATCTCACCTCTCAGCTGCACCCTTATAGATACTGGGCTACTGATCCATTCACACCTCCTTGGTGCTTCCATGCCTCATAGCAGCACTTTATTTAAGTGGTTTATTAAGTGACACTAGTGGGGTAGAGTCGAAGCGTACAATTTACTTCCCATTTCCTCACACCAGAACACCCCCCTTCCCCTTCCACTTTTTTTCACACACTTCGCTCCTGTTCAAGGTGCCCTCTAGGTTTTCACACGTTTCACTAGAGCACTGAAATATTTTATAGCACTCACAACAGTGCCGGATGGCAGAGACACACGATCCTTGCCCAAGGAACTCACAGCCCGGAGAAGCAGGGGCAAGGCAGTTCAGTGTTGCAGCTATTGAGCTCCAGGAGATGCTCTGCCTGGGATTTCCCACTCAGCTCCCCTCCTGTCTGCCCCCGTCTTTACAGCCCTGAGCTGCACCTGCAGGAATTGTTCTGCTGTTCTTTTTTTTTTTTTTAATTTCTTTTTCTGCTTCTTGCTTTTCTCTCCTTTTCCATTCCTTTGTTAGCTCAGTTTGATACGACTAAAATCAAACCTATTATCACTTTTGATATGAAGGACAAATCCAGCCACACTATTCCTCCCCGTAACCCAGGACATATGAAACGCTTAGGAATCAAGAAGTCATCGAGCAGGTCTATGTGATTTAACTATTTTTTCAGAGAAACCTATGCAATCAAAAAAGGACGCGAACTCAGAAGCACCTTTACATTGGCTGGAGAAGCTGAGCATCCTCAGTCAGGATGAACCAGCTCCCTACAACCCCATACCGCTTCTGTGAGCTTCCCAAGGCGCTTCCTCTCCGGTAATCCGCATTACCACATTTTCAGTATTTTTTGTGTCTTTAGAGCGGTTGCTAATGGGAAGCTGGTAACCTCCAAGAGGATTAGAAACGAGGCACGCAACCTGGTAGAGCACCATCGCGTTAAGAGCTCCCACGGGCTTTGTGGGAAGCGCTTCTCCCACCTGGGGCCACTGGGAAACAGCGCTGCAAATAGCACCACGTGCAGAAGTAGGAAACTACGCTTGGGGACAGAATTTGAGAATGCTTTTTCCTTCCACTCATTCTTTGCCTGCAGCTGCCTTAAATACACGTGAAATTGCTCCACGTGATCCAACTTCCTCAGTTTCTACACTGGATTTTAGAGTAACAGAACAAGCTGAGCTTGTGATTTCTTTGCTTTAGTTGTTGCCTCTGTATTAAATAGGTTATGCTGAATGCTGAGGGAGAATGAAGAAACAAGATTTCTTCTTCTTAAGTGTTGTCAGCGTAGGATTAGCCTACTAGGAGATGAATGCCAAGGAACCTCTCACTGGGCAGCCCGGATTCAGGCACTCTCGAGCTGCAAATGCCCTGGGAGAGCACAGGCTTTTATTTGCAGATACACTTGATCCTAGCTTACACTTGTAATTATTTGTCACTGCTCATCTCCATAGAAATGAAAGGATTTACAACTTTTTGAATAACTGGTTTAGAATAACAGATAAGGGTTTGATGAATTTTCAAACATATCTTACAAAGACAATTAAAAGTGTTCAGGCTGTGTTATCTAAAAAGCTGCGAAAGCAGAGAAGCAAACAAACCAGTATTATTCCCCCTTCTTTTACTAATGCATTTTTGTGTTCTGCATACTTAGATATTTAGCTATACTTTCAAAATTGATAAATGAAGAGCTGCAAGCACTATTTGAATGTTACATCTAGGATTACTGTGCCATTTCTCAGGAGTCTCAGGAAGATTTTTAATACCTATTTTCTTCTGTAGTGTTGCTCTCCTTTCCTTTCCTGTATTTTTCAACTTTTACTGTAGTATTTGAAAACAAAACTGACCAAGAAAGCTCAACAATTAATTCCAGAAGCAGGGATTGCATCAAAAAGTTGGTATAATAGATTTAAATAGGCTAGTGCTCTGATGCCTCTACTTTTCACAGTCAACAGTCATAAATCCTAACTCATTCTTTGAAATCAGGAGCAGGCTGCTGATGCAGACAGCTCCAGTTTCACCTGGGAAGTAATGAGGTGAAGTCATTGCACAGGAGAGAAGAAAAATACACCCAGCTGACTATGCACCATTTAACTCAATGGCTTCCTAGTGGGAAGCATCAGCAGCAGGGGGGCAGCTGACAAGTGAAATGCTGCTTTGTATAACACTTTACTACCCATTTGTGTGCTATCGGAATAGCAAATAGTTAAAAGGCCACAGAGGAACAGAGCCCCATCAAAGCGATCTGCAGAGGTACCTTTTGTGGTTAGTAGGCAAGAATTCAGCAAGCTCATGGGCTGGCACAAGGCTTTGTCCCTTGAATTTTGTGAGAGATCAGTTCTCTCAAAAATGCCTGCCCAGACTGCGCGGTGCTTCATAGTATTGACAGAATATAAAGTCCTTGCTTTTAGAACTGTGATAGCATTTAACATCTCTCTTGCTACTCTGGATGCCTTTGTTACCAGCTAAAAAAAATTCTATAGGCAGTACAATGAAGAAAGTCTGGTTTCCTTACAGATGTACCTCATGTTTCACTGTGAGCTCCACTTAAATCATCTCGCATGGCTGGGCCGCTTACAACATCTCCTGCACTTGTGCAGCTTCTCCTGTCTGAAGCAGATGAAGTCGCCCCATGTCTTTCACCTCATGGAGAGTTTTCATTCTCCTCTGCTCCTTTGTCTTCTCAAAATGTGCAGGACCGTAACATATTCATGACCTCCATCCCACTGTCAACTGGCTCAAAATTTTCTGCATGAGACGATCCGACAGTCACACGACACAGTCGCAAATGCATCTTTTCCATGGGAAACCAGGCTAAAATTACAATGGAAAGATATCCAACAGTAACAGTTTCCCCCAGCTCCCGTGACTCACAGACCCTAGATTCTGTGTTCATTACCCACCGCGCTGCAAGACTGTCCCTATTTAACCTGGATGGCTGGCCTCCAAAACGCTGCCAAGCAGACTCCCTTTTTAGCAACATCGGGGTATTGGAGCATGCCCACAAATTTGCCAAGATCTGACTCTCTTTATCCCGGGGCAGGACTGAACACCATTAGAGAGTGCTTAATTTCAGCACTTTTCTGCTGTTGAGCTTGCACATCTCTGCAAACCCAACATATGTGTTTCCAGTACCTTTGACACTTTACCAATCAAAAGTAGAAATCATCAGAAGAAAAACCATTCTTTTTCTCAGAATCTCCACCATGGCTTCCACGTTTCTACAAGCACTGCCACAGCTGCAGAGAGATTAATCTCACTACAGCTATTAAAAAGCATGTCTCTCGTGTCCAGTACCACTATTTGAGTCAAGGACAACAGATAAAAGTCATGACATTAGCATGCTAATAACCTCTGTAACCATGCGACAACAGAAAGAAGAAGATGGGCTCCTACTGATTGATGGTGAGAGAACTGCGTGACACTTCATGCTTTCTGAGCAAGGAGACTACAACACCATTTCCAACCAGTCCCATCCACTTCTCAGTCAGCTACAAAGAAGTCAACCTTTCCAGCTGACCACCAACCCCAAGCAGCCAACCATCAGATGCTTTATTTGATAGCACTTCAAGGCACTCGTGCCCACCACCGCTGCCATGACTTGTCCTTCCCAGTATGGTTTGCGTCTTGTTCAAAGCAACAACTAAGCAAGGGTAATGATATAATCCTAACTGCTTATTGATCAATAATTAACTTGATTATCATCCGCAGAAACCAGCTTCCTGAGCAAAATTTACCCAGTGGCCTCACCATCAGATATTCTATCCTTCCCTCCTAAAAAAATCAAGCATTAATAATTGCCATAAGCCAGAGTATAATGGTTTCTCCATGGACCTTTGCCAACCAGGGAGGTCACATGTCTGCTGCCTAAAAGGATCTGCCCCAAAATCCAGAGTTACAAAGATAATACAAAGCTGCCTAAACAATTTGGTAAGCACCACGGACCTACACCCAGTCAGAAAACACAGTACCCCTTGATCCATCATCTGCCACGTTTGCAGCCTTGACCTGCATCATTTCAGTTTGAGAATCACTGGAAATTTCCTCACTGCTGGGGGGACGCTGCACCTCCTTGAGACAGACGTCATTAATCAGACTGTCCCTGATCTTTACCATGGCTGCAGTTGCAACTTATGGATACTAATGTGAGGATGGACTATGGAAAACTGTTTGGGAAAAAAAGTGTACTTTCTGATCTCATTTTCCCAATGGATTCCATTCATTCCAACGGATTTGCTATGTTTAAAAGCAAGCACATAGCAAGAAACCTTCATTCCTTCCCCACACACCAGGAACATGTCTTTGCTGTCTCCCAAGCAGGGCAACAATGGTTGGAAAAGATTTCTAGGAGAAAAGGGAGTCAGAGTCTAGGATACAGGCAACATCTATTTTCTTCTTCCTCTTAGTAAGTCTCCAGAGTTTTAACAATTATTAGATGCCTTCTCTAAGAAGGAGTTTCAGTGTCAGAAAAGAAACATAAATAGCAAGAAAATGCAGGAATTGAAGTGTCAATTCACTAAGGTCATTTTTTAATTTAAAAAAAATAAAATCAAGTTCAAGGTTGAGTAAACCACTATTGAATTTTGCCATTATTGGTACTGATAGATAAAAACATCTTTGATTTGTGTGCTGCTCCTCTTTCAGTGAAGATATGGGTACACATTTGCATTTGTGCTTAGCCTTCTGTTTGAATTTAAGATTTGCTTTTTGGCATATTGGGAAAGTCTAATAACACTCTAATAAGATTTTTAATTAGCAGATATGTATTTACACTTTCAGCTAAATTAAGGATGGGGTTTTTGCCTGGGAGTTACATGATTTTTCATTTGTCAGTGGCTGTGGACTGAAAGCACGCAGTGCTTCTCTCAAAGTGACTTTCCTTAAAAGGATTTAAATTTTATATTCCTTCTTCATTTCACTTATCTAGAGACTATTGAAGTGTTTATATGAGGATCATTGTATTGCTTTCATAAATAAGAAATCATGCTTTAACTATTTAGCAATATAAATAGCTGTCATTCCAAACAAATATGCATTATCTTCATCATTCATAAGAATAGTTTTAAACCATTAAATGCACACTTTCACATCTTTTTATCTTTTTTTTTTCACATAATAGTTGGAATGATTAAAAGTTTCAATGAATATTCTCTTATCCGAACTGCTTATTAAATTTTATTTTTCTGGTTTGAAGTGTTGTGTTTCTCCCACATATAATCAGACAAGCAGTTTACCAACAGAAATAATGGTGCAAACAGTGAAAAACAAATTACGAATGCTTAATAGCTGGACATTTTTAATATAAATAAGGGTACAGAACATGTGACAAACACATTCTAAAAAACCAAAAGGGATGGCTTGAATGTAGAATATTAAATTGTGGAGAAAAGCTAAGGTAAGCCAAGAATTAGTCACCAAATTATTTTGTGAATGTCTCTGAAAAAAACATACCTAAGAAGTCAATTTCTAAAAACAACCTGTGGATTTTTCAGCTGTCTAGGTTCTATCTAGTACACATGAAATAAAAGAAAAAAAAAAACCAAACCCAATACCAAAACCAATACCAAAGTTGTGCAATAATGAATTTAAGTCAAATATAGTCAAAGTTAGTGGAAAATTCCTCTTGCCTTATCACGGTGTTTGAACCAAGCTTAAAATAAATATCAACATGAAGACACTACATAGATTTCTGAAGAAATATAGTCCATAGCATTCTAAATATGTTTTCTTTTTGCTTTAGTATGTAACTTGGTTGGACAGCATCTTTACTGTTCGTCACTTACTTCTTCCCCAGTTCATCACTCTTCACACCACTAGACTAAGGTTCCTCAAGGTAGTTTCCTTCTTTTATTTTTCTTTTTTCTTTCCCTCCTGAGATTAACTGCGTATTCATGTATTACCGCAAATCTTCCCCAGACCATACGAGAATAATTTCAATCTGCCCCAGGATCATTTCTGTCATTATCAACTATTCATTCCCATTAGAAGCTGTTGCCCATTCTGTTATTCAACATCATAAAAACAAAACCCTGCACTATCTGTTCTCTGCATCATGGTGATGCCAGTGTTCGCCTCCTGCCATTTGAACAATTTGTGGCAGCGACAAGGAGACCACCACTCCTAGAAAGTTTACAGAGGCAGCTCCTCTGCTTGTTCAACAGATGGTGCAAACCACGTCATCACCAGTATGGTAAAACCGGGCAATGACATTGCTTACCAGGAGCTAACTGATCCTGGAGCATGGAAACCTGATTTACTTTCTGTACGAGAAAGAAACCTGACTTTCTCTCCAGAAAACAGGCAAATTACCTTTACCCACAGCAGTTCAAAGAAGCAGAGGCTGAAAGATCCAGGTCTATCCACTGCTCTGCACTTCTGGACAGTATTAGGAGAGGACCACAGAAAGACAAGTGATCAGTGGTCCCTGTGCCCCCACTTCTAAACTAAAGAAAATCTTCTTTCCACACTTTGAATCTTTGCTCATGCTTTACTTGCAGAAGACATGAGTCTGTCTCAAAGCAACACATACAGAATAGGTTGTATTCCAAAGGACTACAGCATTAACTGTGGACTGTCTGCTCCGAGTTTGGACCAGCTCTGCCGCAGCTTCTGACCGATGGGAAGGAGCAACAATTCAGGATGTTTTCAGCCTCAGCCCTGCACTATGCCGTGGCTCCCAGGAGCCAGCTTGCTCAGTCACAGCTCCTTCCTAGCGGGCACGTCAATCAGAAAGGTTGCTCTGGGTTAAGCTGGGAGAGTAAACTGCAGCCCCGCTCCCCTCTTGTGGTTCCCTTGGCTTTCCCACTTTTCCAAGACAGCTCACCAAAACCAACACCATGCCAGGGAACGGGGGCCATTCCTGATCACCACCCTGGGATGCTCCTGGTGACACTTCAGCCTTGGTGAGCCAAATGTACCACTCTGTTGCAGACTCCCTGGACTGTCCTTTCATGGCCATGTCATTCGCTGCATTTCTGAATGCCCTGCTCTGACTCCTTTCTCTACCACATACCATAAATATTACACATCTACTTGCCTCCAAATTGATGTGACTGATTGTTCTGTTTTACAAATCACATCCAGGTCTATCCTGGTGCCATTTGCAGCTAAACCACCTGGCCTTCTTTTCATTTCTTTTTGAATACAACAATAGACTTTGTGGGATGACTCGTCTGACCTTGTCTTCTATCTCCACCCCATGGTTCTGAAATTCCTATTTCTGTGGCTCTTACAGCACCGCTTTATCTGACACAAGAAGCAAGGAGAGGAACTTAGGATGGCCCAGCAAGCACTGAGACAAAGAAGAGAATCACACAACACTATCTGTAATTGCACAATCCAAGGCTGTCACCCCCTCTTCATTCAAGACACATGATAGATCTAGGACAAATCCCAGTGCTTACTGACAGTGCCTCCTGCCTGAGTAACCCTTGCTTCATTTGTTGCAGTAGTTGAGCAGTGCACTGAACATGAGGCAAAGCATTGGAGGACTTGCAAGACAATTTTGTGATTCAGATAACTATGTACTTCCCTGAAGAACCTGTTTCTGTCCCTGCCCAGGCTGCAAAGGGTATGTGTAGTCGATCTGGCAGACTTGAGTTCACCCTGTCCTTTCTCCAAGACAAGATGAGCTCGCCCTGCCGGTGAGCCGACCCAAGACCACGTCACATCCATAGCACAAAGCCCAGGCTCATATGACCTGTGCAGGAAGTCAGGCTCTAGGCTGCATGTAACGTGCCCGAAAGCAGAGTGAAGTATTTAAGAATGTAATTTTTTCTAATAAGGTCCATTTGGTTGAACCCCATCATACCCAGGGATGGCTCATGTTCTGTCTCAAAAGCTGCCGGGAAGAAGATGTGCTGCTCAGGGCAGTTCTTGTGACTTCTCCTGACAGCTATCCTATCAAGATATGAAGCAAAAAAGAGCTTTCAAGAGGCAGAGATCTGCTCAAGTCTGGGTACAGTGGACTTTGGATAAACCAAAATCGAGAGAAGCAAAGTGGCAGAGATCAGAAGAAAGAAACAAGCGCCCAGCAGATAACTCGTACATTTTTGCTGGTGGGGAGGGAAGCCGTCTGAAGCAGCCTGGTAACTACACATGGTACGATCAGCAACTTCAATGGTTAGCCAGATGGGAGCATGAATTAAAAAAGATGTCATAGAAACAAAGTCCGTGAGTAAATAATAGAAAATAATTCCAGCAAGAGCTGCCTTAACAGTGCCTCTAAAACTTCTGTGCAAATAGTCCTCCAAAGGCTGCTTCACAAGACAGCTGAAACAAGCGCTCGAGTCAGAGCGCTCAGCAGCCAGCAGCCCTTCGCGGATTGGCAGCATCCTCTGTGCCGAGCACCGGGGCTTGCAGACTCACGGGGCGCTTGTCCAGCGCGTCAGCCGCACAGCGAGGGACAGGTCCTGACGTCACTCGGCCCGGGCAGCGGGAGCAAGCTCTGCTGGCTTCGCTGCACACCCGCCCGGTCCCAAAGCACCCTGCACACATCAGCTACCTCTTGTGTGGAGGTCACCTCTCTCCCTGGCTGCTGCCCTTCTCAAGGGATAATAACTGTTGCGGTTCTTCCTAGATATTTGTATGGAATAATACTACTCCACGTATTTCTGCACAGCCTAGCAAACAAGAGGTGTGTTGCACACGTAGGTTTAGTTGCATAATGCCACATCTAAAGTAGTATTCCCAATGGTGTTTTGTATGTGAATTAACCTGTAAATAGTCTAGGAGTCAAAACAGTAAAAGGATGCAGACTGTGCTGTTTTATTTTTAAACAGGCAAGTACTACATTTCATTTGAGCAAACACTTCCTTTCATTCTCATTAAAGGGAAAGGCTGTTTTCACAGGGGTTGATAGAAACTGAGTAAAGAATGCTGTATGTCTTATGAATCCTATGTAATTCCCAGCTTTCACAAGCCTTCAGAGTTAACAACAAATAGGAAACACCCAGCCAACATTTCATATCATTTAGCCAAAAAAATCGGAAACAAGTGCCGGGGGTTAATATGCTTTGAATGACTCCAACAAAAACCTCAGAATAAAGCTCTGAACAGAGTTTGAAGATCAGATGGCCCGCTCCAAGGTAACAAGAAGTCAGTGTCCTCAGACACTATGAGTCCTTGTTTTCCTCCCCCTTCCTATGATCTCTGACCCCGCTCTGCAGTGATCATACACTGCAGCTTTTATCTAAAAAAATCCTTGAGAAGGTTACAATAGGTGAAGTGATAATATTGTAGACATAGCCTACTTCTCCTTTTGTGTGGCAGTTCTCTGAAATACTCATAAAATATGCATGTTTTAAGCTTCTTCATGGCACGGACTATTGTGCTAGTTAGCTTGATGAAAGCAGCGCAATAGCAAATTTAAAGGGACACCGCAAACTGGTTTGAGGCCTTAAAAATGGTTTGACTCAAATTCAGCACGTGTGTTTGGAGGTGTTGGATGTTAAACAAGCCTAATAACTACAGAAAAGCATGTGGCAACAAATGTCCTAAACTTGAATTCAGAATAATTTGAATTCTTTCAAATTATCTTCCGTAAAGTTGTGAAGCCCCTTCCAAAACATGACTGTGCCAAAGTAAGAATATAGAAAAGAACTCTTCAAACTCTGTAACATAATCCAAATTATGTATTTTTTTTAAAACTACTTTAAATGTTTCTCTATTTTTGCACAAGCATCCCCAAGCAAAGATGTTTACCTATTCCACTGTTGCTATCTTCTGAAAAGATGGCTCTAAAGCAAAGATAATACCACGGGGAAGTTCAAGCATTTTGGTTAAGTCTGAAAACTTTTCAGTCTCAGTGACAAAACCTTTGGAGAAGGTAACCCCAGCCTTTGGCTCCAAGCATCCATTACGTCAGTCCACTCAGAAATGCCCAAGACAAAGAAATTACGTACACAGCAGGAAGAAGGCGAGGCTCTTCTGTATCTAGTGAGGTCCCTGACCAGTTGGCTACAGAACAGTGCTTTCCCCAACCTCTTTCTCCTGTCCAATTCATCTTGAATCCTTGGTTACACAGTGGCATCGAGACAACAGAGAGGTGAGTGTCTCAGCTAAGAACGGCATTAGCCCGGTGACACGTTACTGCTCAGACCTGAGTGGCTGTGTATTCACTCAGAAAGAAGAACAGTGAAATCTGGTCTCCTTCATCTTGGGTGAGAGCTTTAATTACTGAGCCATTGCAGAACAAGGATACCAGCAGCAGCTCTTCTTCCAGCTGTGTTTTAATTTAAAAGAGTGAGGCATGGCGAGTTCCATTGGAAAAAAATAAAAAAGACTGCCCGTAATGAAGAGGAGCTCAGCAACACATAAAGAAACCTCTCTGCTGCCTTCGGTGACTTGCCAGAAGTCGTACAATGGGTCAGCAGCAGAGCGGGGAACTGAATCTCAATCTGCCTCCCAGTGCCCCTTCTGCTGCATCTTCTGAGCTCCCAGCTTCCAGCGTTGAAGTAGAGCTCAGCCACCCAAGACTGCCCAGCTTTACCTGAGTTTGCTCTGCAGGGTGCTGAAGCCCTTCAGCACATTTCCTCTTGGACAAATCCAAGAAGATATACACACACTATTCCTCCCCTGCTGGTTTTATGCCTAGGTGCCATTGCTCTGCTTCAAAGAAAAGGACAAGGCAGAGAAAAAGCCAAATGGGGGAAGATTCAGAGAGATAACCTGCCCAGCCTCTAGGGAGCCTTCTCAGTGCATGTCTACGGTCAAATGATCAAAGCAAAACCATTTTTGCTGTTACCACTCTTCTCTGGGTCCTTTGAAGAAAAGAAATAACAGTTCATAAAAAAATTGAATATTTACTCTTGCAGTTTACATAGCATGTGATCATAATCCAGCTTCTCTGAGTTTTGCTACAGCTGCTGACATGCTTCCCACCGCTATTGGAGGGGGGAAAGGCTTCTTATTTTCAGACATCAGCTATTCCAGCATCTTAAAGATCTCTCTCTATCATCTATCTATCTATCTATCTATCTATCTATCTATCTATCTATCTTTTTCACAGTTAGCCAGAAGAGAGTTTCCCTTTAACACGAACTCCTGAATTGCTGCCCATGGAACTTGGCACTCAAAGGAATAACATCTGCTAATGTCACCAGAATAATCTATACGTTATCACCATCACCTTCTTCTACCTTCCTCTCTCCCCCAAAAGGATCAATCAAACTAACCATCACTTGCTTGAAGATTGTCCCTCTCTTTTGTTACCCATCTCTAATGTCTACTTACAACTGTGCGGCTCGGAACATTTCTCAGTGTACGGCAGATAACACACTGATAGACAGTAGGATAGTCTTGAAGCCAGAAAACTTGGAGTGACTCATCTTCATGAAAGCAAGCCATGTGAGTCACAGCCATAATGACTCAGAAGCCTGAGGAGAAGGCACCTTTCTGGGAGGAAGAATTGAAATTGTCCTACTTTTCCAAATATATAACTTAGCGAGGAGCTTCCCATAGGTGTAGAGTTGGGGGGCAAGGAGTGAGGGGGAATTTCATCACCAAAAAGTAAAGGGACAACATGTATATTAATAGCACAGAAGAAAACCACCAGTTAGATTGTGACTCACCTTATTTTCATTATTAGACCTCTCATTTAATAAATAACATCCTTCTTTTCTTGTTATGGCAAATTAAATTGTGCTAGGCTTTTCGTTGAAGTGCTTGATTGCCTGACTTCATTGACCATTCAATAATGATTTCATGAGTGACCACAGGGAAAATAAAACTTAGAAGACCTACAATTCATTCAAGCTGTCAGCAGAAGTGGATAAATATGACGCATTGAATAAGAAATCACGATGTTTCTAGATGTGCTGGTTTGGGCTGGGGTAGAGTTCATTTTCTTCATAGTGGCTAGTATGGGGCTGTGGTTTTGATTTGTGCTGAAAACAGTGTTGATGATACAGAGATGTTTCAGTTACCGCTGTGCAGTGCTCACACGGAGCCAAGGCCTTTTCTGCTCCTCACACCAACCCACCAGCGAATAGGCTGGGGGTGCACAAGGAGTTGGGAGGGGACACAGCTGGGACAGCTGACCCCAGCTGACCAAAGGGATAGTCCATACCATATGATGTCATGCTCAGCATATAAGCTGGGGTAAGAAGAAGGAAGGGGGGATTGTTCAGAGTGATGGCATTTGTCTTCCCAAGTAACCATTACACGTGATGGAACCCTGCTTTCCTGGAGATGGCTGAACACCTGCCTGCCAATGGGAAGTGGTGAATGAATTCCTGGTTTGCACACGCACAGCTTTTGCTTTACCTGTTGAACCGTCTTTATCTCATCCCACAAGTTTTTTCACTTTTACTCTCCCAATTCTCTCCCCCATCCCACCAGGGGAAAGTGAACGAGCAGCATTTATCTATTATGCTTCAATTGATGGTAGCAGAAATATCAAATTGGATCATCTGAAATAAACACTATGAACTTGTAAGTCTGCTTATCATAATTTATACATAAACTATAATTTAGAACACTGCTTATCAGAAACTGTGCAAAGATCTAAATTAGCAAGCACCCAAATGTGATGGCAGAAGTCATGCAAATTTCTATCTACGGACATGTGGTCCAGGCTATGTGAACCACAAGGCAAAGCAGTCTTTGTCTACAGAGGTCATGAGGTTTTTCTTTCAGGGTCTTACACAGAGCTACAGAAGGGAGAAAATTCATTAAATAGAAAAATGTAGTGACTACAGAGACAGGTAGGTTAGAAAACTCTGTCTAGTTATCTGGTTTGATCCATCAAATTTCAGCTAACCTGTCAACCTGGTGCTGAAGCAGGTGCCTCAAAGTGGTCTCGCATACCCAGGACCTCACTGCTCCGTGCCAATCCTGAGGGCACACTAAACCCCATCGCACAGTTGTTCATCGGTCATCTTGTTGCCTGATTAATGCGCTCTGCTCCCTCAAGCTATCTTTCTTTTTTGTCTTGTCTTCCCTCCATATGTCCTTAAAAAAACTCTCTAGGTGGTGTCTTCTGTGTTTTCAAAGTTTTTAGTTTCCTTTTCTAAACTCTGTGAAGATGGTCTCATCCTTTTTTTTGACTGCTGACAACAGGATCTGCACTACTGTTGAGTAAACTGTCCTTTAAGTGCTTCCAGTGTCAGAATCACTTTATTCTTCAAGTTTCAGCCCTTGATGCCAGATTTGGCTTTAGAAATTTGATTTTTCTTTCTTCAAACTGACCATCCTACCCACGACTCTTCTGGCCATGTCCTTTAAGTACACTGTCACGTGGACTAGACTAATCAATAGCTATCTCTAAATACCTTCTCTTCAACCTGCTTCCCATTCCCTTGAATTTCTTTTTATTTTCGATTCTCCATATTTATTTTAGAGTTATAAAGTAACGCAGCTTCACTTACAATCTCGGCAAAAAGGTTTAAGCTAATACATTTGATTTGGGAAGAGTAGGGACATGCAAATGAACTCCTGAGGTCCCTTCCAATCTGAATTTCTTTGTGACTCTCTCAGATTGATAGTTACAGTGCCTTAAATAAAGAGCAGCAGTTTGTTACCCCACCATAACCTCACTATTTGTCTGAGGCCATGTCACCATTTGAAGCCGCAGCTCACAGCACGTACCTGCCAAATGGGCAGTCACACGCAGAGCTGCTTTAAAAGGCCGTCGTTGTTCAGATACTCCATACGGAGAGGAAGCGCATAAGCAGGCAAAACAGACAGACAGGTTTCATAGATGTTCCTTGGAGAACCCACCTGTTGTTAATTATTTTGAATATCTGGACTGGCTCTAGCTGCCCTGCCACGGGTGTCGATTCTGCCCCGACCACAGCTGAATTACTCAGCTCACACTCTGGCCTTGCCATCATCGGTTGGTAAAGGTGGGCTTGCACTAAAGCTCAGGATGGAAGACTGATGCAGGTAACGTCCCTGCCCGTAATCCCTTGTCAGCACCCCACGGCAGGGGTGCAGGTCTCCAACCGCAGGGATATGCATCTACCACATGTAGGCTTGCCAGCAAGCATCTGCCAGAGCCTGGAATTTCCCTGGACTTAAATTCAGATAATTGTTTGTCTTCCTATGGATACAGGTGGAGCAATTCTCCCCTCCCACATCTGTATTACCACCTCAAAGGTAGTTATAGATCTTGGCAACAGTTTTCACAGTGGCCAGCTCTTGCTTTCACGTGCAGTCAGCTTGATTCACCTGATTCACCTGAAACGCGCCAAGCGCCAGCTCTCTCCAGAAGCAGGTCATGGTGAGGAGGCTGAGCTCCATGGTCCCTCCACGTAATCAAAACACTTGATCCATCTCCCTGACTCTTCGCCTTCATCAGGCTGGATCTGTGGTGGGCATGAATCAGCAAAATTCCTGCTGGCTAATAGAAATTTTAGTACCATCTTCCTACAGGTTTTCTACTTCAGTTGACACAGACATACTGCCCTTCAGTTTTCCATGTGTCACCTCTTAGAAACAGATTTGAGGTCACACGACAGACTACTTATGTTGAAGCAGCAAGTAAAGGCAGCTTAGAAGAAAAAGCATAAAATAGCAGCATGAACCAAGCCAAAGTAACTTGCTGATCTGTGTGTACATATGCGATTATATGGTACTGCTACTTTTTCTGACATACACTACCACGGTCAGTGGTCTGGGGGTTGCCTTCAGACAGAGAGGCAATTGATCAGAGATCCACAAATTCCTCTGACGCAATTGTGTTCGTGTTTAGAAAAGTCCTATTTCCCTGAGCACAGGAGGAATCAAACAGCAGGAGACAGTGGGTGTGTTGATGCTGCAGGACGCAGTGCAGCGTAGAGATACCATCTTTAAACAAGCTGGCTTGCGCACTGGGAAACCACGCTGCCGCAGCAGCGCAGAGCTCCGGTTTGGACCAGCACATTCACCCAGGTTCACACATTAACTCCTTAACACTTCCAAAAAATGTTTCTTCTTTGGTCCCTGGCTCCCTGACTGTAGTGTTAAAAGTCAAAGAAAAATGCGATGGGAGCAGGCTGAGGCAGGTTGCAATGGTGCTGTTCTCAGGCAGCACCTCGAGCCCTGCGGAGCTGCTCGGAGAAGGTCTGAGCGGTGGCAGATGCAGGGAGCCGCCTGCCCAGGCTCTCTGCAGAGCAGCCAGGCAGCACGCCCAGGACACAAGTCCAGGCTGCTCCAAGAAAGCACAAAAGTTTCCTGAGCCAGATTGACTCTTCTCTATAATCGGATGCCCTCATATTTAAGTGTCCCCAGTCCCACTGCATCTCTCGCTGCTACTATTTGTCCTACTCACCCAGAATGATTTACATGAGACTTCAGGAGCTATCGCAAGGTAAGGCTGGATGTGCGAACAATGTAGTCACTGTAGCTTAGAAAACATATTTACACCTTAGACAAGTACACGCATATTCTTAAGGGGTACCCATAAAGCAAACTTCAGTGGCTCCAGGATCTAACACCTGCATTAGGCTCAGGCTTGTCCATACTCCTGGCTCGGTCCGTGAGCCCCCCTGTCCCCCAGTGCCCAACACCTTTGCTCTTGTCATTCCCTCTGGGAAAAAACACTCAGAGATGCTGCGTGAGCAGTGAGGACACTGCTGACCCCCTGCACCGCACCCCACCTTTACAAGCTGCTTCTGCAGGGAACTGATCAGATCCGGAATTACATTAACGACAGAAAGGGGTGTTGCTGCACAGTAGTGTTAGATCCTCTATTAATGCCCAACCTACACGAAACCAAGGCCAAAATTCAGAGTCATCACTTACAGGAGACTCCAGACACAGCCCAAATCAGATATAATTAGCAGACTGTATGTCTAATGATACGGTATTGATACTATTTGACATTGAAATTACTTCAGAACTTCAACTCACAAAGGCTATATATTTTAATTATAAAGTTATTTATAGCCTTGATAAGAGGATAAAACTAAGTCCCTTCTGCCTGTCTCTGGTTGCTGAGCACACGGATGTTAAAGATCCCCCTTGCATTCAGGGATCAGCATACCCATCTTACTTCTCCAAAATAACATTGCTCTGAAAACTAATTTCACAAGTGTTGACTTGTCATGACTTGTGCTTGTCATCATGTTTGAACATAAATAAATAAATAGATATAAACTGCTAGGGACAACGGCCTACATCTGAAAGTACTAGAGCAGTATAATGTTAAATTAGAATAAAAGTAAATGGTTCAATTTTCAATGGTGAAGAACACAGCTCAGAATACAATAGTTAGTACAACAGTTGTATACATAATATACACATAATTGTAAGCATTTGTTCTGATCTACAGAAAAATAAAAGTAATACTTTTTATAGAATGCTGTTTACTACAAGAATAAAGATGCGGACATAGAGTATACTGTGCTCTTTGCTGTGTACACAGCCAGTTGAAACATAACACAAAGTTGCGTGGACAAAGGAGCAACATATTTGAATTTACTTCTCAACCTCCTAGACATAGGGTTGCACTGCAACTGGAAGGACCCGCGGAAACCAGTAGTATGTCAAATTCAGAAATTATCTCTATAAAACCACTTATACGGTTACTTAATTCTGACGGAGTAGTTGGCTATACCAAAAATGGTGCCACCATTTGCAGGCTGGAATTACAGCATAGTATTCATTTGTATTCAGAGTCACACATATATGTATATATATATATGGAGAGAGAGAGAAGCGTGAGAGAGATGGGTGACATTAAGAAAAACACCCCCCCACCAAAGTATTTTCTATTGCAAAGCATTCTTGAGTTCAGTATGCAGAAATTGCAACCTCTTGTTCCAAAGAGTTATGAAACAGACAGATAAGAATTAGGGAGAAAGCACAAATTACTGAGCACAGCAAACAAGGAAGAATCCCGCTAGACCCAGAAGTCAGAGATGTGCCTTTCAAAATCCAGCCTTGCTAAGCTTTCCTGAATTGATATGGAGATAAGCTATATACCTACCTCTTCCACAATTCCCAGTTCAAAATACAGGTTGGTTGTGCAGTCTTCAATTCCCACTTACTCTGAAGGAACTAACATCTTCCTCGCTATCCCAGAGTTTTACAATTAGAGCCTGAAGAAATACCCTGCACGACGAGCAGAAGTTCCAGAACATTTGGATGGGGCTGCTCAAATAAGCATCAAGGACATCTGTTCTGAAAACTAAACCAATCTTTGTGGTTTTATGTGAGTAATACGCTAAAAACGGATCATAAGTGGCCAAATTCTGTTCTCAATCACACTTAAACAACTTCAATGATTTCAACACTACTACCCTAATTATGTTGGTTGATATGCATCACTTCTGCCCGTTGGCAAAGAAGCTGCAATATTCACTGTATTACAGGATGAGGTGCTTTCCACAGCTGAAATTCTCTCCTTTCATTGTCTCTTCACGGGTTTTATTTCCCACTAGTCTTCAGTCGACTATAATTAAGTCATTTCATTTCACTTTGCACAGTTTTCATCAAGTTGAGAATTACAGCTTGAAAAAAGCGCACGAGCAGAAAGGCAGAAAGGGAGACAGGCCAGCGTTACCACCCGTGTCATCGGCGCAAATCACACCTCCGGTCAGTCCAACAGCAGAGCGTGAGCCAGTCACCGCCATGAGTAACACAGCGGGACAGATTACCAAAGGAACTAAGGAATTTCTCATTGATTAGAGTCTTTAATTCCAGATTGCAGGTTTCTCTCAAAGACATACCTGAGTTCAGCTACAATTTATCAGACTTGACAGCTATTACTTACGTCCTAGAAAGATGAATTTCCTCCATAGCAGGAATTACCAAGTGACATTATGTGCTTTGCATTATGCAAGTGATCAGACCACTTAGTTGTATCTTCTCTACGTGGCCTTGAAATCGGTGAGTCATGGCTGACGCTATGATATCTCATTTGATGCGGTCTAGACTTTCCAAATGAATATTTAGCTTTCCAGACTAGTCTCTGGCTAAAACAATTGTAAGGTGGCACAGTTCATCAAGGTACCAGTTCCTGCCTGAGTCCAACTTTTAGTATTCCTGCACAGGAACATGTTTCTTAGCTTTGGTTTAATCCAAGTCCAAACTTAGGAAACATTTCATGTATGCACAAATCATAGTCCTAAAGTGAAGTAATAATCAGGTTTAGATTGTAGGGGGAAAGAAAACAAAACCCACCACCATTTTCTTTCAATAACATTAATACATTAATTCTTATCAGGGCTAACCTGCAGTAATTTTGAGACAGAGAACTACTAAGTGATTTTGTAATCTTTACTATATTCTTTTTATGCCTCTGTAGAACTCAAAGAATAAAAATTACGCTAGAGCAAGACTCAGTGAATTCAAACTTCCACAGCTCCCCACAGAAAATTGTTGGAGGCTGGGGAAGTTAATATCTCATGGGACATCATCAGCAGAACATCCCGTGTGCTAATGGAACATGGCAATTCTCAATTACCAAATGGCAGAAAGCATTTTATTCTGTTCCTGGCAAGTGGCATAATATCTGACATTAAAATCACATAATTTCATTTTTATAACATTTTTACTTTCCTTCCCCCTCATTTCAATTTGGATGCAATAATAGCAACCAATAATTCCAGAGCAGACAGAAATAGAAACCAGATCTTTGTACTATCCAAGAATAGCTTAAAAAACATTTCAAAGGCTATGAAGCATTAACCTTTTCCTTTAACTTTTTTTTTTTAAAAGTACTATATATTGGATCCATATCTGAAATGGGAGGAGGCAAGATTAGAAGCAGATATCAAAGGGTCATATCTCACGATTCACAGTAAATAACTACTTTGGCAAAAGCATAAATAATACCAGGTTACATAAGACTTCCCAAGTGTTACTGGTAGCCTGTAATCTCTTTCAGTAGCAGCACCATAAAGCACCCTGCAATCAACTGCAATGTAGTCCTTGTCTCATTGCTTTTTACACTGCAGGAACCAGAGTAATGAAAAAAAAATATCATTTAGGCCAAATTTGACCAGGGGAAGTAAACAGGGACCAAACTCAGCCCTTTTGTGAGTATGACGCTCCAGTGGCAGCAAAAGGGGATAAACATAAGGTTCTATTTGGGCCTGATCTAGAGCAAATCGAAGTCAGTACCATTAAAAAAAAATTCCTACTTTGTCTCAATCTAAAGGAGTCTCAAAATTGACAAAACAAGATCAGAATCTTTTTAAAATTTTCATATAAACAATATAGAAGTTTTAGCAAACTTCCAGTGATACCAGTACATCTAAAATTTGAAGTGTCTACTGATTCAGTACCTACACAGAGATTTTAAAAAATAAAAAAGAGACAATTTTTCATTTAACACTTTGACTCATTTTGTTCCCCCAGTGGTCTAGAATGATATTCTGAATTTTGTAGTGCTACTATCCAACCCAAGCTACTGTGAGAAACACGTTCAAGTCTCCCTTCAAACACAACACTAACCCAACACCACAGGAGAACCCAGGGGATCTCTCCATAGCAGAGAAAGGATCTGTCACCACTTTTACATTACTGCAAGAACTGTCGAAGGTCTTACGATCTTTTGACCATTTTCATCAAAAGAAACCACTTAAAATGATTGTGGGATGTTGCCAGCTGAAAATATGGATATCAAGCAGTGAGATTTTTGGCTGTGTTATTTGACAGCTCAGCAAGGTCTCAGACACCTTGATATTACATGCATTAGAGTAATGTACAGTACATCTGCCAACAGGTAAAATTGCTTTACACTGAAAAGGGAGTGTGCTAATTTCACAAACCTATATATTAGTTAAAGACTAATAATGATGATCCAGGAGTACTGACAAAGATTAGGATACTTTCAATTAAATTGACTGTGCTATATTTGTAGTTTTAACTGAAAATAACTCTATCTGGAATCAGGCTACAAATTATTGGCATATCATAATAATTGGAAGCATCTACAGAGTTGTGTGCTTTAGCTGTACGCAAAGCATGCAGCAGTAAAAGGAGCACATTTTGCACTCTGCACAGATACACACATAGTATGCGGGGAAAGGCTGAGAGAGCGGCTCTGCTTAGCCTGGAGAAGAGAAGACTGAGAGGGGATCTCATCAATACTTATAAATACCTAAAGGGTGGATGTCTAGAGGATGGGGCCAGACTCTTTTCAGTGGTGCCCAGCGACAGGACAAAGGGCACTGGGCACAAACTGGAACGCAGAAGTTCCATCTGAACATGAGGAAAAACTTCTTCACTGTGAGGGTGACCGAGCACTGGGACAGGCTGCCCAGAGAGGTTGTGGAGTCTCCTTCTCTGGAGATATTCAAAACCCGCCTGGATGCCATCCTGTGCAACCTGCTCTGGGTGATCCTGCTCTAGCAGGGGGGTTGCACTAGATGATCTCCAGAGGCCCCTTCCAACCCCTACCGTTCTGTGATTCTGTGATATGAAAACCTTAGTAAAAAAATTACCAAATGCATGATTCGATATACTGAGATCTGTACTGGGTAAAAGGGGGCTACAAGTCAAGCTGCTGGACAGTTAAACTGAACCTGCATGGGCTGCCCGAGGTGCTGTGAGTGTGAGCAGTAATTCAGCTACCAAAGCAGTTCATGGCTTAACAGTCCTGAAATTGTAGAGGTTAGAAGGCAAGAGCAAGCTCACCCTTTGCAGTGGAAAGCCATACAGTACGGTTACTGCTCAGCTCCAGAAAAAGAGTATGTGCATGTAGGAGGTGTTGCAGACAAGCCAGTAAGCCCCCTTGTCAGTGGAAGTTACTAGCCCAGGACAGCCAGGTTAGTCGTTACACACTATATGTTTAACAAAAATGCAAAGAGAAAACAAGAAACTGTCGTCTTCTCCGTTGTTCACCCTGCAAAACCAGGGTTGTACAAAAGAGCCTGTATCACCTGCGGCACAGCCCCGGACCGAGAAGCACCGCGGGCCAGGCGTGCGTTAGGAACCACTCCCTGCTTGAGGGACAGCACAAATTGTCTGCAGCTGAACTGAAGAGGCTATTAGCCATCCACAATCAAAAGATAATCACATACAAAGTAGACAGCAGAAAAAAATGTAACTGCACTCAGCAATGGGATAAAATTTCTTAGTCTGCATGTGTATTTTTCTGGGAACTGTAAATAGATTTCCAATTTTAGCACAGATCTTTTGAATTCTTCAGCTTCTAGGAGATCCCTGCACAGTTGTGTGCATCCTGTCCAAAATGATGCTTGTAAGAGGATCTCTTGGAAAAAAAATCGCATAGGTTTAGGACTCAGTAATGTATGGTGATAGGCAGAGAGCAAGGGAAGACTTCAGAAAGCTAAGCAAAAGAGAGAAAATCACTACTGTTTTTAACCCTTCCCACGCTTCATAAAGCTAGAAAGCTGCAGTTACATGGTGCAAGCTAACACTCCCACCTCCTGTTCCATGCAGCTACAGACCTTAGCTGGTCTTCCTATTATGAGTATCCTTTGCAGAAAGCCCTGAAAAGCACAGGAGAGCCACATTAAATCAGACCAAAGGTGCCTAGCAGCCCATCTGGGACTGTGGCTAATAGCAAACGTAGGGAAGCCTGTAAGGAGTGGAATAATGTACAGTGATACTTCTCTACAACACTCTCCCAACTTCCAGTTCAGGGATAAGAGGTGGTGTCATTGGATTTGATAATCCCCATTTGATTTTGCTTCCCTTCATGTGTCCAGACATGTTTTTAACATATGTGAACCGTTAGCTTCCACAGTGCTCCCAGTCAAGGAGTTTCAGTACTCAACTGCTCAGTGCATGAAGGAATCCTTTCTTCTGTCGCCTGCTTGATGCATTTGCTATCTTCCTTCCCAGAACGTCATTATGATGGAAAGAGAAAGAATCCCTGGCACCTAGTCACCACTAGAATAAAGATAAAATAAAATCAAACAGATCTTGACCTCCTTGTACAGAACAACAAACCAGTGCTGGAAGAGTGTGTTGATACAGGATGATCTTCTCGTAGCAACCCAGGAAACCAGAGTCCCCTCCTCCAGGAGAGAGCTGTATCCCACAGGCTGCAGCAGACCATTAAAGCTTGTGGTTGTGACTGTGGTTGGTAGCAGAGATTGCAGGGCTCTGCCTCCCAGGGCTGTCACAAAAAAGTCAAGTCATTGCCACAAGCGTCCAAATGAGGAACCTGAACTGTCTCTGGGTCTGCGAGCCTGTTTGGGAGGGATGCGAGGCAATGCTGAATACACTTAACAGACTAATCAATAAAATTACTCACATTCAAAGGAGTTATGTGCATGCTCCAGTGTGTATTTATATTCAGCCGTTTAACAAGATTTTTATGTAACTGTTGAAAGAATACTCCTGAGTGAAACAGAAATGTACAACATATTTTCACAGAAAGCTCCTTACAACTGCATTTCTCATGTGAACATGGCAGGCAATTAAATAAATATGCTAGGGTCAATAAGCACAGACTTAGCAAAGTTAACGAATACAGAGCTAGTCCCAAGGAAGGGAGCTGAAAGTAATGAGGAAATAACCACCCTACAACTAGAAGCAAAATTGCAGATGTTTTGTCACCACAGGCTTCCAATATGGTCATATAACGGCACGTAATCCTGGGGGACAGACAGTAGAGCCTGCTTAAAAGTAACCATCGCTACGAACACACGGTGAGCAGAGCTGGTCTGTACCAGAGAGCCCAGGAAAGGCACAGTCTGCTCTGACAGCGCTGGTAACCGGTGACACACTTGGGGCTCGGAGGCAGATGTCAGCCGTCACACGCGTACCTCCGCGTGCCAACACGGAGCGCAGCCTGGCTGTGCACTGCTTACACACTCGTACACAAAATCCCAAATAGACATCTAATCCATTCTGCACAGAACTATTTCAAAAAACTCTGAATTTAAGAGATATTCACCTATTTTAAACAGAAAGCTCCACTTTGATTCTGCTACATGTCATGTTTTAAGTTTTAATGGGTTTGCATTTTTCTGTTTCACTCTTTGGGGAAAGGAGTAGATGTCCTTTTCTGCGTTAACCTTTCTTCGAACAACCGTTTCTCCAAAATAGAATGCAAATTTTCAACAGCTATGTTATGTACACATGTATACACAAAGTCATGCCTTTTCACATCTACTGTTTTAAAGACAGCCCTCAAATCAAAATTAGCCACATTCCCAAGCTGATTTTCAACGCTCTAACCATTTAATGAAAAATCAGGCTGTTTTCTCTAATACAAACAAGGACACAGATATATTTACTAAGGAATCCAAGATCTCTTTCTTTTCCTCTTACACACCATCTCACTTGGCTATTAATTTACTGAGTACATCCTACTATGTGCTTCATCAACATGAAATTCAATTTAACGCTTAAGTAAAATAAAAATAACCAGACATTCATAACTAGAACAACTTCAGATTTTTCATTCTGATTTTTTTTTTCTATTTGATTTAGTTCCGATTACTGTTTACTTTTTTAGTAGTTGACTGAATTTGGGAATTATGCTTGCTGACAAATTGTACATTCTGCTTTTCAAACACTATCCAATGGGTTCTGCTGGTGTTTACCATACCACACCATGTGTGTTCCAAGTAGTGTTTTCACTGACTTCTTTTTAAACTACAAAGATCATTATCTGAAAAATGTATTTAAAAAACAGTGCTAAAGTACCAGCCTTTATATTTTAAGTCCCTTTAAACATTACTTTAAAGACAAACAAGGGCAGGGAGGTTTGGAAGGGACCTTAAAGATCCCATTCAATGATTCTATGATTCCATTCTATATACTATATATACATTCTATATACTCAGTGCTGTATACTGCCACAGTGGATTAGGGTGTAAGGGTCAAAGTGGACTTCAACGCCAGCCAGCCACCACCACACCACCTGATGCTACCTACCACTCCAGGCGATGCTTTCGAGAAGGCAAAGGGAGGAGAATCCCTGTTCTCGTGTACGTCCATGGTCTGCTACTTGTGTAAGGATGCTAACGTCTGCCCAAAAATTAGAAACTTAATAGCTCAGATTATATTTTCAAGATTAAAATGAACTATGGGATATCTAATTTAAAAGAAAAACAGCTGCTGTAGGGATGGGCATTGCCTCTTTACGCTGTAGTTGATATTTTTACAGTAGAATACAGCGTATTGATGTATACCCTGAATAATTCCACAGTCATCAAGGAAACCACTCCCAATTGCAGCCGAGCCTCCACAGCTCCCGGCCTCCATTAACAGACCCAACACCTCATGGAAGCCAAGTGGTCAGCACAGGCCTCTGGTGTCCTCCCAGGTGAAGCACAAGTGTGCATCCGCTTTGGCCCCTGTGGCCCTGCCATCTTTAGGCAACGCTCCTGACGGAGAAGACTGAGAGTGCTTCTGACCAGTGCTCCTCACGGGACCTTCAGCTGACTGCCCCCCGGCACCAACAGCAATGCTGACCAAGTGAAAAAGAAATTAAGGAGAAAATGTATGTGAGGGTGAGGAACTGAACAGAGTGGGACTCTCCAGCTTGGAAAAGAGATGCTTCACTAGGATCATGGTTGAAGTTTATAAAATGGCAGCCATGGAGAAAGTGAACAGGGAGGGACAGTTTGCAGTTCCTTACAGCTAGACGCAGAAGAAAACTACTTTTTCCCCAAAAGCATGCTATACTAAGCAGGGGCAAGAAGCAGAAACATTTTACTCCAGTCAAGTCAGCATTTAATTCTGATCAGCCTTGTAGGATTTTGTGTGTGCTGGCTCTCATGGAGAAATCATGGACATGAATCACAATAAGTAAAGTTAGTGTTTTTGTTGTTTTCAAGATGGCGGAATATCAATTCTAGGAAGACCTTTCCAGAAGAGCAAAACCGAAACTTTACAAGACTAAAGGGATTTCATTTGTTCTGCGGAATTATCTTCCTTCTGTTATGTTAGTGGCAGCCTAAGTAGATCATATTTTGCTTTCCTGAAGATTTGAAATGTGTCTATCAAAATCAATTACCACAGCAGCAGCCATTCCTACTAGAAGCCATTAGCCAGCAGGAAATAACAGAACTGTTCAGACACAAGCAAGAAGAAAAGAGCAAAAATTAGAAATGTGCTAAGACAAGAACAGACTAAAAATATCAGTGAGCAAGTTTCCAGATATAACTGAAATACAGTCATAGGAAACACATCCAGCTCCCAACAAATGCTGATGCTTGCTCTACATGGGCAATGGTCACTAACTTGAAGCAAAATATTACACATGAACAGTGTAAGCTCTCAGAACTTGGTTAAAAAAGCTGAGAATGCTTTTGAACATCATAGATCCACTTTTTTCTACGCTAATAGAAAAAGATTTGCTTCTCCCAGGCCAACAGTCACATCAGCCTGAAGAACTGTCCTAACTGGACAGACTGAAAAGGATTCACCATTTCTCATAAATTCTTCACTTTAAGCTTATTACAGGATTTATTTAGACTGACCAAGTCTGCCCTTTGGTAATATTTATCTGCATCACAGAGAAGAGAGGGAAGCATTTTACTTTCTATTTGGATGACAACAGTAACTCCAGGCAGAAGCAGATCAGCATCTTCAGGGCAAGGGAGATCTGGCTACCCTATTTGGAGTGTACTGGCCAAGACACGTAGAAGTCACTGGAAAAGATGTAGTCCTAACCGCCCTGTGAATGTTCCCACTGCTGACCATGAACAGTTCGAGCTGATGGGAGTTTTAACCACACTCCAAAACGCTGACTTCAGAAAACCGCAGGCTCTGCGTCACGGTGCCTCTAGGTGAACCGAACGTGGAACCGAAGGGTTGTGATGCAGCTACAAAGCAGACCGGAACAAGACAGCTCAGCCTTGCTGTGACACTGCATGTCTTTAATTGGTCATTCATTTGGCTGGACCTTACTAATTTGTAGGTCTTCAAAAGTTAAGTGCTGTCAATTTTAAAAGGCCACAAAACATGATAATCAGTTTTATCAAGAAAGATTTATAATGAGCAGTAACAGCTAATATTTAGGGGCAATTCAAGCCTTCAATAAATCTCAAGAATTTGCAATAGGAATACAAAGTCATTTCTTCTGTTTCTAAATACATGCACTTTTATTTTCTCTTGGGGCTTTTTGTACATTTTTTTTCCGATATTCTGTACGGCTACTTAGTGCATGTGACAGGGACCTGCTCTGTGTCAGGTTCCATAACCCAAGGCAGTGACCACATTTCACAGCCGAGGCTCAGAAACAGCTTAATTCCTACAGCTGCAGCTGAGGGCTGAGTTTGTAGAAAGAAAATCTCATGCCCAGAGAAAACATCAGGACAAAAACATGCTGACCATTCCCATTAGGATGCCAGGACATTCTGTCTTCAGAACTGTCCCAGCCAGACAGGGATGTCTGGACACGTTATGTAGCTACTACAAACCTGAAGCTTTGTCTGTACTCCAGTTGCTTGTGCTGCCAAGCTACTGCTGAAACTACAACGGAGAGAGTGTATGTCCAATAGGCCACACTGCCCTTCTGCTACAGAAACATCTGAAAAAATTTCTCATTTATATGAGCAGAACAAAATTTTACCCAAAATGACGATGTAAAATACTTCAGTTCTAGATAACAAAAAGCAGTAACTCTTAGTAGCAAGAAATCCAGGACCAACAGTCTGGGTAGGGGTTACTTGAGTCTTCTGACACCTAAACTAAAAACGGACCTGGGCAGGTAATTCAGATAGTATGTTGAAGATACCTAATTTGAATGAATAAATTCAGTCACCTTCTTCCCCTAATATCAAATGCATAAGTAACTAATGTAAAAAAGCATTCACTCTGAAAGAAGAGCAGAGATATTTTCTCTCTTTCTAACATATGGGAAATTCGTCGTGATGTCCTAGGAAATGGAAAGCCAAACTTGGAAAACCACTGTTTAAAAGCAAGGCATAATCAAGAACAATCAAGATTACATAGAAAAAATAGGAATTTCACAGCTAGTTAAGGAGGTTCACAGAACGTGCAATTTAACGTAGCTCTACCTGAAATTTTACACCTGAAGGAGCAAAGGAGCTAAGGTAGATGAAGGACAGTGTTAGGGAAAGCAGTTCCGCAGAACATGACTCAAGTTCAGATCTTCAGAAAATACTTAGGAGTCTGGTAACCACTGAATTTGAAATCAGGGAAAGGAAACTCTCAAGGACTTCTGAAAGATTAGAAATTAGTGATCAAAATTCATCACCAATTACTCTTGACTGCTAAGACAGCAGAGTTGATCCTGGCATATATCATATTGCAAGCATGAAGAGACAATGTTTATATCACACTATGGCATTCATGACGCTATAATTAAAAGGCAGTGTCCTGTCTTAGGGTCCAAATTTCAGAAAAGATATGGACAAATAAAAGGGAGAAGTCAAAAACAGCTATAGGAATGTCTCAATGCACAATGATAGTCTAATTTATTCAAAAATACAATAATAATCAATTTGTTTCATAAATACTTCCCTGTCAGACAGACATCTAGTACTGGTTGCCTCTTTATCCAACAAAATGGTCTGACTCCTTCCAATTATTAGAAACTGAAATTACATAACCTCAAAATGGAAGTAAGTTCTTATTTTTGCCCATTATAGTCAGAAACTTTTGGAACAGCCTGTCATCTCATGTGGTTGGTTATAGATCACTGGAAGAAATTCAACCAAGATCAAATACCTTTACAGAAACCTTGTTGAAACTGAATGAGTAATTACAAACATGCCGTAGAGACAAAAGAAATTGTTTAGCCGGAATTATACAAAGACAGTGGTTCCTCTCACCCCTAGCTGACAAAGCTATTTTAAAAGTTTTACATTTCAGTGTATCAGGGCAACTCCATTGATTTCAGATAATTTATCCAGGACTCACTTCGATACAGCCTACATTAAGCACTGGCACAGTGATTCTGAGTAACGCACTAAAGATTACAACACCCAGTTCAAACTGAAGTAAATATATTTGGAATGTTTTAAGGAAAACTGATACCTAGGCATGCTATAGTGTTGAATATTATCTACAATTAAAACTACTTGGTATTATGCCATCTGCTGTTTTCAGTGGCATGTTTTAAGCACTGCAAGATGTAATAGACATACCAGCAATAGGCCACCCAAAAAACCAAGCATGGTTGGTTCAAGTAACCAACCCGCTTAGGGAAGCATCCTCGGTAAACAGGATCACAGATCTGCAAGTGCAGTTCACTTCAAATTTCCAATTCTTTTTCATATCAGTTACAGATATACAAACACACTACTTGCATGTATTTCACATTTCAAATTCTCAACAGCAGCAAAAAAACTGAGTAAAAATATTAATGCATACAAAATTTACAAAAATTACTTCCTATTTCACTAAAGGCTACATTCAATTCACAGTTTGGGTAAAGATACCAACCAATTTTATTTTTTTTTCCAAAAGTTTTAATCCACTCAGAAGTCTAAACATGTTAAAAGAACACCTGAAAGACTAAAAGAGAACATAATCTTTGAATAGCATGCCAGGAAAAATATCAGTGAAGTAGGGAGATTATATCATCTCTGAATTCAGCAATGGTGAAGCACATTCTAGGATGTGTGCCCATTCCTGGTGTATACATTTTGTGAAGGATCAGTGGTACACTGGAGTAGATTCAGAAAAAGATCCATAAAAATGAGCTGAACACCAGAAAATGGGCTTTACAGGAAGGCTTCTTCATGATAAAAAAGACTGAGTTGTTCAGATCGAAACACATTTTCACAAAGAGGGCAAATTGTATTTGATTACCAACAAGTATCTATAGTGGAAGAAGTTAATCAATAGTAAAGATCTTTAGATACGTGGTGTGACCAGGCTGATATTTACATGTTACCTCTGAATCTGCGTATGACATTTATGATGAAAAACAAACTGAAGCTAGATAAATGCAAATATGGAATAAGAGACTTATTTTCACCAGAAAACCTATCATGCCACCAAACAGATCATTTACCATTTGAAATGTAAAAACAAGAGGGGATCTCCCTCTCCAAGTCATCACCTTGCAGTCTACCAATTTCAATCAGGAATTGGTAGGTAACTCTAGGTAACCTGTGCTGCACAAGGGCTTGGTCTTTTGATTTCTTTTCTCAGAAAATTACTTCACAGAATTGCTTCACAAAAGATGTAAGCAAGAAAGCCTGGGGTACTCTCTCTGAGTAATAACAGGAGACTAGAAGGCTTCTTGTTCAGTCCCTATGCCTGCTAGCGCTGCATGATTTTTAACTCTATCAGTTAGTAATTTCGCTGGTGCCTTTGACTTTTGTGTGCTTCACCTTGAAATACTTAAAATCTTGGCATTCTGCAAAGGTAGAAGACTGTGAAAGAGCAGCTGCAGTCTATTACAATCATAATACAGTGAACACAACCATGAAGACTTTCCTGAAAGCAAGGGAAAAATGTTCTGAAATAGAAGTAACAGCAGACTGATGGAATATGGCTGGCTGTTCTGTCTGTAAAAACGGATGACAGAATCCCTTAGCTTTTTTTGAGTTAAAAACATAATTCTGCTTTTAATGTTCACAGTAGGTAGGGCTAGTTGGGACTAGAGTGACAGCAAGAACTGTTTATCCTAGGAAATAAAGAATTATTCAGCTTCACTATTCATTTAAAAAAAAAAAGATAAATAAATAATTTAGGTGCCAAAAAGACACACCTAAAAGTATGTATTTTTCTTGCTCTTATGAAGCCTTAATAAAAAATGTGCCTTTATTCAACAGCAGGCCAACCGATCGTAATCAGGACAAGCTGTGGATGCAGAGGGTGATAGCTCTTATCTATGTTAACCACCCAGTAAATGTTCCTCTTTCCCTTTTAAGCAAAGAATCCTTTGGAATCAGCAAATACCCGACCTTGCAAAAAAGACTGTCCCGACTTAAATGTTTCTATATTGTAAGAAACCTGGAGACTGAGGAGATGGAGACTGAAGGTAGAAGGACAAAATAAAAAATGCTTGAAAATAGCTTTTAATAATTTCTGACTAAATAAAAATGGATGTTTTAAAATATACTTTATGGTGGATGACAAAGAAATGAGAATTCCTAGATTCTGTGAGTCTTACATTAAATTTTTTCCCTAACATCACCTCACTATACTCAGCAGAGCTGTCTGTGAATTGAGGTGTAACTGAAGCAGAGAAGGGTAAAACGCATCTTTCTCAGAGAATGCAATGGGAATGGTCCTGTATTTCATTAGATGTATATTTATCATGCCTCTAACAACAGAGCTGTGATGCAATTTGCACATTGTTTCATCTTTCTACTGACATAAAAAGATTTACCTATTTCTACTAAGCACTGGTAGGGACCTATACAGCAGTCCACATCAACAAGAAAATTCCAGTATTTCTTTCTGGTCTATTAAAACTCATAATCAGTTCTACTGCTGTGACAATGCTGACAATTAAAAAAATGTGGATTTTACTCAGTAGGGAAATTATCATTTTTGCAAGAGAACTGAGACTGAAGAGATTCTCAGTAGATAACAAATGAGATCCACAGGGCTCACCCCATCTGTTTGATTTCCCCAAACCTCTGTTGGTGTCCCTCCCCACCATGAAGCGAACCCCAGACACACGCTATTTTCTTTGCCTGGGGAGTCTCACCAAGTTCACTAGATGATACACTCGTAGCATTCTTTGTATGCCTTTATCAGTCTTCACATAAAAATGGCTTGCGTTGTGTCTGTCAGAGCAGAGAGGTTTCTAGTGTTCAATTACTTGGACAAATGCTGACACATCCTTTTGATTACCACAGGCAAGATTACGCCATCCATTGTGGCATTTTCCTCAGCTTTTTCCTCCTCATATGGTCCGTACTTTTTTGACTTTACTTAAGAGGTATGGTGTCCCATAGGTATTTATGCAACACTTGGGAAATCATGTCTTCACCATGAAGAGGAAAGAACTCAGCTACCTGTCCTTAACCAGGCAACATACAGAGGTATAAATTGGTGCCATCTGTTCCACACCCTGTGTTACCTATCTTTCTTCATTACTGCTGCTACCTGGGCTAGGGAGATGAAAGTTATCTTATGGACCAACTTTTGTCACTTTTATCCTCATTTAAGTGTGAAAATATCTTTACCTGAAAAGTGACACAAGATGGACCTACTGAACAATCCTTTTCAGTATTACCAGTCTCCTCTGGAGGCATGTAAAAAAATTCACTACAAAGATGGGTAGCCCACACATCCAAAGAGAGTGGTCTTCTACCCTTTTCTGATTGAAGACAAGTTTTGCAATGCACTGATCTCATTTCTTCAGTCAATTCCAAGCCAGACTTCCTATCAGGAATGCACTTAAGCTTGTGCTGAAAATTAAGGTGGCATTTCATTACCATTGAGGTTTAAGTCCTGTCCTGTTCCTGATGTTTTCCTGATCTAGGACCTTGAACCAATATGCAAACAGATTCAAGGTCAGAGTCTTCATTTGAGGGCGAAAAACTTCAGACAGCCAAGCCAACCTTATTGTTGGCTCCTGCTTTGCTGGTTCTCTTGTTGTTTACAGTGTTACACAGAAACAAGGCTCTCGAGCCTTTCTTCCTAGCATTGTTTTTTTTTAGAATAAGGTCATGAAGGTGTAATGAACCTGTAGCCACTAAAGACAACACAGGTATTGTCATTATATCCCTGAGAAATGTAATTCCTCAATTTGTCACTACATTCTTAGGAAAAAAACCTTTATAGAGCGCTCAGCACCTATTGGTCACAAGAGAATTGAACTTTCCAAGTCTCCAAGAGCTGAGCTCTGCTTCCAAAAACAGCCTGTGTGTTTACAGTCATGCTTTTTGACCTACTTTTCTTATTTTCCAGTGGGAATACATAACCTAAAAAAATTGGAATTTAATTATAATAATGGTTCATAAATAAAAATGCTGTTTTGGTGCAGTCATCCATACAGGGTAAGCCCTGGAAGTCTTTTCACAGACCACACATACATACAAGTTTGTTTACCTCTCATTATTGGCATTGCTACCTACTGATGAATTGACAAATACTGTAGACAAAGTGCACACAAATACTTGGGAAAAGTAATGTCAAAACAAGATTTAAACCTGAAATATTGAAACACTGAACTGGAAAATGTTTAGATATATACTTGCATTTAACACTCAGTGTTGGATAGAATACTGAATTGTTCAAACTATTCGTAAGTTTGGTGCTGCTGTAGACCTGGACAGGAAGAAAAATGGCACTTTCTTACCCTGGAAATTTTTTCCCCTAATCTGAGCAGAAACACACACACACACACAACTTCGGAGAAAGGTGGTTGTCAAGTACCTTAAAGACCAAGTAACTTAGTTTCAAAATGGATCAATGAATTTCATTATTATTTCTGAATTCAGTCATTGGTATCTATATGATACAGTATTATGGTCAGACAAACATGAACCTGATTTTGTCTCATATAAAAAAAACGAGCACATACTAATTTTTAGATTTCAAGTTGAGTTTGTATGGGTGGAAGTTAAAGTGAAAACATCTGTAAAAAAACGTGAATACAGAAATTAGGTAGTAGCCACAAATATAAAGGAAGGGAAGGAATAATAATTAAAAAAACCCTTGAGTCATGTTTTGGGACTTTTGGAGGAACTAAACACCTGACACAGGACCCTTGCTAGAGCAATGGCTCAGATTGAAATTGCTCAGAAACACAAGGCTCAGTGACAATTTGACAGCTTAACTCAGAAGCGGTTCCTATGCAATCACATTCAAGTAAACCCTGCGTAAGCAAGAGGAAAAAGTAACCCTTTATTAACCTGTCAGTACTAATCTTCAATGATCTTCAAGTATTCTATTTCCTCCTGCCAAGGTAAGACTGAGACGTGAAACAAGCAGCAAGATATGCTCCCTACCACACAGTATTTCAGTTGGGCTCTTTCTTAAAATACCTGGTTCTCAAATCCAAAGTTTTTTTCATCCCAGGAAGGCACGCAATTATATAAAAGCAAACTCAGTTACCAACTGTAGCAGTAAAACAATTCTCAAAAATTATGTTCACTGCCAGAGTTTCCGACTTTAAAACCAGGTCCAGCCTTTTCGCTTTGGGTAAACTGGACACCCTGACCCTGCTCTGGGTTCTCACAAGCCACCACCAGCAAGAACTTTTATAAATAAATAGATACATAAATAAAGGAGCTACTTTGTGCAGGATCAAGGGGGTTTTAGCTTCTTCATTAAATGGAAGGAAATAGATCATATCCAAAATGCATGAACTGGGAGAGACAGAGATGAATAATGTATCTGTTACTTGTTTGCATTAATGGCATTATTTGATCTACTTTGAATTCTCAGGCAGAGCAAAAGCAAAAAATAATGGTTTTCCCACCTTCTTCCAAGAAAGTCCTCAGCAACTCATCTCCTCCAAAAGGCTACAGGAAACTATAGAATACTAATAAACTTCCAGCGGTTGTGGGGACACCTGTCAAACAGCATAGGTGATTTTGCCACTTGCATTGGGAAGATACCAGCTACTGAGCACCTGCCTGATTTAATGAGAGAAGCTCAAGCACTCATGCAGAAGGTGGCAGACAAATGTCCGTTTGTGCTCAGATGGCAAGAAGAGAGAATTTGCACGAGGGAGCAAGGAACAAAGGCATTTCAGAGAGGTTATTTTAATGGATTTAGGGTCCTTTTACCCCAAAACAATGCATATTCTTATGAACTTTTAATACAGTAGTTTCTCACAAATAAGCATTTCAGAAACCTTTGGAAACTTCTAAATGGTTTCAAAGCCTTAATCAGTACTTTCTGAATTCAAAGGCTGTCTGATAACAGGGCAAAGTTCTGCAGTGAGAAGTTCAGTCCTAAACTGAAGTCCACAGCAGCACTCTTCAATGAGGAGCAAAGCTGAACATCTCTTAAGCCTACACCTGACCAGCTTCTATTGACTTTACATGTAGTGGCCATACCTGTGCAGGTACACATGGCACTGCCAACTCCTATGGCCTTACTGCAACTTTTACACAATTGCAATGGTCCTGGAGCTCCTGCAATTGGATGTCTCCAAACACTTTTTCACTCCAGTGTCCAAACCAAAAGTATTTAGCTTGGATTGGCGTGAAATCTTCTTTGGGCTGTGGAGAGCTAAATGAGGATGGGGAACACTGATGTCCTTGCTGAAAAAAGCTTTCTTAGTTTCCACCACTACCCTGAAATAATTACAATGGGTTACTTTTGTTTGAAATGCCAAAAATGAAAGCAAAGCACTATCCACAAAAAAAAAAAACCAAAAAAATCAGGAAGATCATTATGTCTGGGATTTTTTGTTTGGTTTGGGGTTGTTTTTTTAAAAATCCTTTAAATTACTCTTGAAAGGATGACATTCCCCTCAAAACCAAAAGACACACTTCCTCTGTGCCTCTTCAGCAGTCATATTCTGCTAGGACATCCTGCAGACAGGAAGGGATTTTCAGCTTCTCAACTAAAGTTACTCCGCTTTCATATAAAGTGACATAGTATTTATGCAGAAAGCTGTCAAGAATACGAAGGCACTGCTGAATACAGAAAAACCCTTTTTGGTAAGTGGAATTTCCTCTGAAATTGCAACCAGTTTTTCTACCCACGCTTACTTAGTTCAATATTGCCTTCTTTCTGGAACTCCCTATACGATACTTGTTGGGGGAACTGTTCCTGCTATTTTTTAATTTTTTTTAGATTACTGTTAAAATCAATGCACAGAAATAAAAAAGTTTTCAATGCTTTCCAATTCAAGGTGCCCTTAAGAAAAAATATCTCATACTCTATGAGTAATAACGCCAGGTTTACGCACCAAGAATAGTTTTTTGCATTCTTTTAGACACAGTTAATTCCTTGATCCTAGCATCTTCAGCCGTGAACCCTGAGATTTATAAATGACTTAGTAGTAAGAACTTTTACAGCCAAACATCAGTGAGAAAGGAGTAAAACAAGACATAACTCTTCAACCATCACAGATTCTTTTATCCTCCTTTCATCCTATAGTGTACGTTAACAGTTGCCAAATGTCTGTGGTCCTTCAAATTGTGCTTAAAGTCAGTACCAGGTCCCGCAGAAGGGTTGGTCCAGCAGCTGAAGAGGACTGCCTGGCCTGCTCAAACCCTTACCACTGCTCTCATGTAGGAATTTAGGGTGTGGGCAGATACGGTGTACTTAAAAACCCTGAGATCAAACAAACTTACTTTATAGGTGCTCATTATTGTCTCTATGGGAACAGCTTCTTGCTCTGCTTTTTCTGAAAATTTCTTAGGAATCCTTGTCTCCTGTAATGGCAGAACTATACTACTACTGGGAAAAAAAAGTCATATTACAGAACAGCTTTGGCATTACTTTCATTCTGGATAATCTAAAATTGACATTAAAACCAGGGATTTTCCAATAGAAAAACCGCCTGATAGAAATTTATATATAAGTCTAAATTTCGAGTCTAGAATGTAAGTTAGTTCTAACATATAACAGCTTCCTACATAGTGCTCTACTGAATAAAAATGGTTCACTTACCTTAATGAAAACAATTACATTGATAGGACTGCATTTTTCTCAGTGTTTACATATTTGAAATTTAATAAAACGGCTTTTTCATCGTCTGATTTGTTTAGTTAATATAATATCCTCACTATGCTCTCTCAACTAATTACATTCTCAAGTAAGAGGCTCCTGTTACTTATCTTTCATTACACCTATTTTTTTTTTAGCTAAGGAGCCTGCTGATCTCTTTTCCTCATTACTTCTCATACCTGAAAGTACCTTTTATAGAATATTGTTGTAATTTTTAAGCTCTAGGAAAAAAATAACTAAGAAAGGATCTCCTCATTGTGACCTAGAAGATGCTAGCTGTTTTCTACAAAACAATAGCACGTAGCAGGATGCGCTGGCAATACGGCAATACCACATGGCTCCTCTGTGAGAATTCACTTGGGTGTACTGACCAACTGGGCAGTCATGATTTAATCACTTCAAACATGACTGTACACAGCCAAATACAAACTTGCTTTTAAATTACTGTCCTTATACAACAACTGACTTAATGGCATAACTTTCATGGTCAGAGGTTGACCAAGTAGTGCCACAAACATTAGCTTTAGTCATCATAAATATTTTCAGTGCAAGTCATAAGAAAGAGCAGTTTGTTTCCAAGTGTCCTATCCAGCATCCCTGACTTCCTATCCAGCATGAGGAAAGGGATCATCCAAAATTGCCCAGCCAGGTCTAAATCCATGCTCTTGTATCTATCCTGAACAAGATTCACTTGGTTCATGTTTGTAGCTTTTCCTCTCCAAAAGCCAAACTGGTATTCTCAGGCAAGCATCCAGAATCTAGTTGTTTTTCTTCTCTCAGACTATTTTCAGGGAGAGAGAGATGTGACCAGTCCGGTGGTGCTCCCCACAAGGCTCTCAGGCCGTCACAGCACCCCATGGATTGCCTCTTTTCTCTCAACAACATGTGATGTAGCAAATAAACAAGACTAATTCTGTAATCAAAATGTAGGGGGGATATTTAAGAAGGCACAAAGAAAATCGTCAGAGGTCCACTGGACGTCTTTCCTTGATTTTCATTACAGAGACAAGCTTAATAGGAGTTAGGCTCTTAACCATCCTCCAAGTTAACAAATCTGAGGAAGACGCATGAAGGAAAAAAAAGTTTCTTCTACCAGTGCTCTATTTTTGTTCGGCTGTGCTAAAAAGAGTTTTCATATATATGAGCAGAACTGGTTCCAAAATAGAGACAAGCTGCTGGTTCGGCGAGCCAGATGCTGCCATTTCTGCATTCTGACCCCTCACAGGAGAGGCAGAGACCTTTGTGGTACCCACCTGCAACCACTCGTCCCGCACAGCCCCACGAACACACCAGCCTTTGCTCCACTGTCCAGCAACCAGCAGTTTTACAGCAAACACATTAACTCCCCTCTTCCTGGAATTCATTACAGAGTAGTAACATTTTAAAGTTTTAAAGAAGTTTTGGAGTTTTTTCATGTGCATTAAGCTGTTAATGGCGAAAAGTTCACAACTGTGAGTGGCTGATGCAAAAAAAGAAACCAGCTCTGAGGATGAAAGCTCTCTAATGGGGTTAGACTAAGTAAAATTGTACTGGACTGTTGTGTAATTGTCTGGGTTTGGAAGACTCTCAGCCAACTTAGTTTAGAAACAACATCAAAGCGGGGGGAGATATTTACTATGCTTCAAAAATCCTCAGCAACTGAAATAGTAACAGCACCAAAGGTACATATGATGAAATGATTCAGCACTTCTGATTTATTGACTATATTTTAAGCCAAAAGGGAGTATTAGAGAATATAATCTGACCAATTATATAAAACAGACTACACCACTTCAAACAAAACACCTCTGCCCAGATCCCAACAGCATGTGAATGGCTAATAGGGGTCTGCCAGAAACATATCTGGCCTGCATTTGAAAACCAGAGAGAGAAGAAGCTGGACCGTATTTGGATTTGATTTCCATGGTTAACAGTGCAAATATCACCAGGCTACAACTCTTTTGCAGTCAGGGCAAAATAAATAACACGACCAAATGCTTATACCTTCATGCCCCCACCCGCCTCAGATAGCCCAGCTATCAGACAGAAGAAGGGATTTCACGTAGATCGGAGAAGAGGAAGGCCCAGGTCCAAGGGAAGGTGCAGGAGTCCGCTGCTCCCTGCACACCTAAACACTCACACACTTGTACAACACACAAGTTTCTGCTGGTTTCAAAACTCATTGCAATCCAGTGTATTAGAGCATATTTACTAGAGGTGCTACATAAGCTGGTAAGAAAACAAAATAGGAAGACGATAATAGAAGAGATCAGAAATGTAGTTAGAAAGAAAAGCTGAAACTCCAAAGCATTTCACTGGATAGTCAATCTAGAAAGGAGAAAAGCAAAACCAGATTTAAGGCAAAGAGTTGCACACAAATAGCTTCATTTATATCTGCATACTTCCCAAAACCAGGAATACAATCTAAAACTAAAGCTGGTCTAAGCTAGAGACTCCCATTTAAAATAAGACTGCAGACTCAAAAGCACGAATTTATACAGTTGTTTGAGGTTGTGGGTTTTTTTCAAAAAGGCAAAGTGTGGTGGGGGGAGAAGGTAAAAGGGAAAGGGTCTGATTGTCCCAATTATGACACTGTATCAAAAGGTGAAAATAATTATTGATACCATCCAAGACGACCAAATAGCCCCAGGGTTCCATTGTACCAGGCGCTAGACAGAGTCAGATTTCACCTCCCCTCAAATAAATTGCCAATGAAAGAAAACATTAAAACACATCACTACAGTGGTGGCTCTCAATACAAAGCTGCTTGTTGAAAGGTAAAATATGACCACTGTGATGTCTGCAGTCATTCCAAAAATGAAGGGAAATGCTGCTAGTAAGGTAAGTGGTTATTTTATTTCAGAAAATAAAAGGGTTCTCCTTTCCAAAAGAGGAAGCAGAAGGGAAAGACTTTTTTTAACCTGCACAGAGGTGCTCCAGAAGTCAGAATGAATGGCTGCCAGACACCAGTCTGACCTCAACGACTTGGACCACGTCCACAGAGCTATAGTTACTAAGAGTATGTTGCTTGTACTGATGGTTAAATTGAACAAGAAGATCAATAGTACCTGAGAAAGTGATAAAGGGAGAATGATCCACTGAATGGTGAGCTGATTAGCCTCTGTTGCAAGAGTGAAGAACATATCCCATTTGCTTTCAGTCTCCCTCCAAGATCTAAAATGCCTCGCTACAGAGGATACTCCAAAGAGCTGGTCATAGAGCAAGGCACAACAGGGGCTCTGAGGGCCAGCGCAACAGGTCAGCAGCTCGGCTCATCTTTGCAGAGATCACGGATTACTGCCTTTGTTCTTCAGGATCAAACAAGGATTAAAATCATATTAGTGAGAACTGTCTGCATGCTCCAGACTAAACACCAATTCCTAATGTAAAGCTATTGTTATGAAATCACACAGGTATGGAACATCTGAATGGATAGCTATAAACATACTCACACTTGTAATCAAAATTATCTGGGACTTAATCAAGGCAAGAAAAAATAGGGAAAAAAACCCAAGGACTGTTCTTTGTAACAGTGTTTGTATCTTTGGAGAAAACAAATGGAGTGGAATAAGTGCACAAAGTCAAATGTTTGATGTTTCTAACTGACAAGTGAGACACTATTTCACTGTAAATAATAGTTAATGTTAACATAGCGTTAACAGTGTTATTCTTGTCATGTAACTCTTACTAAGAAGATAAGTACTCAGCTGTTGTATAGAATTTATCCTTTTCAAGCTCCCTTCTTCCATCACTTTTTTCTCGACAGGCTGTTGAAGCTTGTAGCTCTAGCATAAGGGGAGCCTTCTGCGGCCATAGGATCCCGCTGGCATATGTGGTGCTTCACATACCGCCTTTGCTTTCTTTCACACATCTGTGAGACAAGGCAATCATTTCTTGTGGAACATACGTATACATTTAAACCTAGAATTAACTCAAGGGCTATGGAAAATTCAGTGAGAAGTGAAGACTTCAAAATCGACGCGTCTCTCAGTTATGCCAGGTGTTCCAGCACTGTCACCATTTAGCAGTGTAATAACAAAGATATACAGATAGGGAAAATATTTTTAAGTTTGGTGCAGTACAATACAATGAGAAAGATGCAAAATGTGACTCCTTATAATCATGTAATCACTGAAGAAAATATTTTTAGGTTACACTTGTAACAAAAATGACTCTATAATGTATCATTTTTGTTAAGCAATGTTAGAAAGCAGCTAGAATAATCCACTGATGCATAATTAAAAGCAACTCTCAATCACCTATGGAAATGAAACATAACTGGAATATGCATTGAACCTGTAAAAATAATTCTTCTTTAAGTGGCTGAGTAATACTTCATAAAAATTGCTTCTTATAATTACACAGACTATGCAGCAATAAAGTGATCCCTTAGAAAGCAATCATTATTATGGAGTCCTATCCTGCAAGAAAACTCAAACTTCAAAATTAAACTTCATTCCATTACAAAGAAAAGAAAAAAACAGTCTTGGAGTTTTTCACAAAAATACTCTAGAAGATTCATATCAGGATGATTGGATCATTTTATTTAGGCATTTATTTCAAACAAGCATCCCATTAGCTATCCATATAAAAATTCTGTATAATTGAACTACGAAGAAATGGCCCCTTGAGCTAGCGTAATGCAGCATTCACTTGGAAGTCAATGCGGGAGTTTAAGTTCTACAGGGCAAATATTTGCTCCCACATGCTTAAAACCAACTTGTGCCATGTCTTGTACATATTGGAATAGAAAGGTGTATTATCATGTCTTGTAAAATTTTACAAGTTCTGGAGTGCTGCTTTATTTGACTTCCTTTCTTAGAAGAGAGACAAGCTGTTTCGGCTGAGCTAAGAACCACAATGACTATCCACCAACATCAGATAGACGTGATTAGTGACGGAACTGGACAAATGGTATCAAAAGTTTCTAAACCTTTCAAGAGGAAAAAAGGACATGTTTTGGTGGGTCTTTGACTGGTAGATAGGTTTCTAGAATTGCTCAAAATGTTATCACCAAGCTGTTTTCCATTACCATACAACAGGACTTTCTCAAAATGTCTTTTTCTCATTTTTTCCCCATAAGAAAGGATTAAAACTAACACACATTTTTTAATTAAGTTTTATCAGTCTTTCAAATGATACCATTTTCTAGAGCAGCTCCCAGAAATACATATTCTCATATTTCCAAATTAATACTTTTTCTAAGTGTTAATTCAGGAAAATGCACTGGTGGTGTTGGTTTCACTCCATTTCAAGATGAAAAGAAGTATCAAAATATCATAATTTCAAACAAGCCAATAACAATTTACTGAATAGCCTTAGCAATTCTCCTCTATCTCTAGGACAGTATCCTATACATTATAGACTAATTTACTGTGGTTAGAAAACTCATATTTTATAATACATCTTACGTTATCCAACGAAATCCCACTATCATATCTATATTACAGATCTTCCCCCCTTTCAAAGCGTTAACCATGAGATACTTAAGATATATGAAGGGCTAAAACTATTTCAACCCTAGCCCAAGCAGCAATCCAGTGTCACCATTCAAAATCTTAGTGTTATCTCTACTAAATCAGCTTTGGAAGTTCTGAAAGTAAACAGATATATTTGCAGCTATTAACTAAAAAATAAGAAACTGAATATACTTACTCCATTTCTTCTATTCTAGTAGGAGAAAGAAGTGTTGAACTTGTTGTAGAAGATGTATCACAAGTGAAAGATTTCTCAAAAACCTCACATGTTCATCTTCACACACTTATAAGAAGTTTAAAAGAAACAATTGTTGAGCAAAAGCAGTCGGCAATGGATGAGAGTCTTGACATAAGTGTGAATACAACCGAGTGGACATGCAAAGCTCAAAAGGGATACCATATTCTCCAGATATAAATCAGGAAAAATAAAAAGATGAAAGAAGAGCTGACCACAGAATCGCACGGCAGTTGCAGCTCAAGGCACTTCTGGAGATCATCAGTCCCAACCCCTGCTCAGAGTAGGCTCAGCTACAACAGGCTGCCCAGAGCCATATACATTGAGGTTCTGAATATCTCCAACAGTGGAGACTCCACCATGTCTCCAGGAAACCTGTTTCAGTGTCTGACTACCCTCACAATGTAAAAAAAAAAAAAAAAAAAGTTTTCTTTTTCTGTTTCAGTTTGAGCCCGTTGCCTCTTGCCCTATCACTGACTACCCCGAGAAGAGTCTGTCTCTGCCTTCTTTACACCTTTCCGTCAGGTATTGACACACAGAGACAAAATCGCCCAAACATTTTCTTCTCCAGGCTGAACAGTCCCAGCTCGCTCAGCCTCTCCTCATTCAACAGGTGCTCCAAACCCTTAATCATTCTGGTGGCCCTTCACTGGACTCACTCCAGTACATCCACGTCTTTTGAACAGAACTGGAACAGTCCTCCAGATGCTGCCTCACCAGGCTGGGTCTAAAAAGGAAAGATCATTTCCCTCGACCAGCTGGCAATGCTCTGCAGCCCAGGAGGCTGTTGGTCTTCTTTGCCACAGGGGCACATTGCTGGCTCGTGGTCAACTTGATGTCCACTGGGACCCCCTGAGCCTTCTCTGCAAAGCTGCCTTCCAGCCGTTCAGCCCCGCAGCCTGTACTGGTGCACGGGGTTAGGTGCAAGACAAGGACCAACAACTCCCCAGCCTCTGTAACATCTCATCCCAGTTCTGGCAGGATGCCTTCATGTAAATCATCAAGGCATTCATTTTTCTTGTATGTGTATACATAGGCATGCATGCGTGTGCTTTTATATGATGTTCATACATATGCACACACGTACATGGATGAGTTGTAAATAAATGTATATGTAAAAACATACACACACAAAAGTATTTGACGGTTGCAAATAATGCAATTTATCAGCTCTAGAGAAAGCTCAGGTTGTTTCTCAGGTCAGGCCAACCTAGTTAGCTTTATTTTCAAATGTACGGGTAAGACCGTAACTGTTTCAGATGAAAGTTACAGGACTTACTTTGCCTAAATTAGAATGCATAGTTATATCACTCCATGAATATTTTTTTCCCTAGCCAACCATATTTGAAAGATGAAAAAATTAACAGAATGATTAGATGGATTGGTGGTGTAAAAAATGTAACTACTATATTCTGACAGAAAGAGTGGAGCTCAGTAAGCAAAACCTACTATCTATTTTATGCAAGTAAATGGAAACTGATTGCCCTGCAAATAATAGTCATGGTAAATTTAGGGACTAAATTTAACTGCAGAGGAATTCTGATCCTGCTGCAAGAAGAAAACAGTGCAGTGTTACAAATAGAAAATTGTCTTATTTGTCTCTACAATAACATCTCTTTTTCCTCACCATCTCTTCCAAGTAAAGGAGGAATCGAAGATGGTAAATATCTTATTTATCTTAACAAGTTTACACACGTAAGATGTCAGGGAGAAGTGTTTTTTCCTTCACTATTTATTCACTGACAGAATGAAGAGTAAAACCCTTAAAGCAGATGAACGAGAAAGAAAAGCAGTAATGTGATGAAGCTCAGTAATGAGCTAGCCAAAACATAAAAAAAAGAAAAGAAGTAGTACTCAAAAAAATAAAGATTAAAAATCATATGTTCTGCATTCCCATGTTAATACTGGTGCTTAATACATTCATGATCTAAAACAGTGCAGGGCAACAAAGCAATGAAGAAACCCAAAGGAAGATATTAAGTAGGTTAGTAAAGACTGAGAAATTTCTGGGAGACCAGCCCCTGCTCAGTGAATGGATGACCTGATAGCCATCAGTTTATAGTACTGGCAAATGCAAACTAGAAGAACAAATCATATGACTTACTGGGATCTAAACAAAAGCCTAGGTAAACCAAAAGCAGTTCTTTTTCATTTACCCAAAGTCATGAACAAAAATAATGGTATTTGAATGTCTAGTGCTATAAAATTGTGCTCCAAAAATAAAACTAAATGAGTTTATTTCCATTAAAGCTATTACTATGGCTCAGTACATCGCTTTGAACATGAAGATTCAGCAGCTATTCTCTCTAGTTTTTCATCTTGGGATCTTTAATATGTTTTCAATCTAATTTTAATTTGTTATAGAAAAAGAGGAATGAACTTTCTTCTCAAGGCTAAATTAAACTTCTCCCTTGTGCAGTTATCATGAAGTATAAAAAAAAGCAGGAGAAACAGTTGCTACTTTTAATAAAAGCTTTTTTTAAAAAAGGCAGACAAGTTTTTTTCATTGGTTTACTGTTTCTCAATTCCATGTTTTTTCAACAAAAATAATTAACTGTAGAACATGTGCATGAGCAGAATTTTCATATTTTAACAACCAAAAAACCCTCTGCAGTATACTGCCTGAGTAAGCAAATAGCTAAGTATGCCAGTCAGGAACAGAGTCTGCACAGTTCATAGGAAGCTGGTGTCCTTCACAATGACAGCAAGTGCAGCAACAGTGTGGTTAGCTAAGAGGAGGTTGGGTGGCTTCATTTTTTACCAAAATGCTATCACAAATCAAGAACACTAAGAAAACTACGATGCTGGTCAGACACAGATTTCAAAAATATATCAGGATGCTTAACTCTTCCTGGAAGTATCTGACATGTAGGGTGGATGCATGCTGTAATGCATCCCAAAATCCTGCTCTGAAGGTGACCCAGCCTGGGGCTGGCTGGAGCACATCAGGACTCCTTCTCAGCTCACATGCTTGGCGTACCTTTCTGCAGAAACCGGGCTGTGGAGAGGGAAATTTGCATGCCTGGAGATCACACTTCACTTTGAGTCAGGTGTCTATCAGTTTAGAGACAATCATTTTGCCTCTGCGTCCCAACTGCAAGACGGGGGTAATAGATTTTACATTATCTCACAAGATGCAGGAGTAGTCGTGCATCTTCCAAGATAAGCATGTCAAATCTCACATAGGATGGACTAGATGCTTTGATACCGAAATGCTGTATATTTATCTAATTGCATATATCTAATTGTCCTTAATGCTACTAGAGACATTTTTCAGATATTGTACAGTCCTCTGAATGCAGTGATAACAAATGAGAGCCCTGAACGAAGCTGGGCTCTATTTATACCTACATCTGATACAGCTACTGCCACTTCACATCTGGGAAAGGCAACTTGCAGCCAGCCTGCCAAAGAAGAACGGTCCAGCCTGGCTAGAGTCCCCAGCTCCTTGCTGCAAGGTTTTCGGTGGCTCCCAATAGACCCTGATCTCCCATCTCTGGCCCCAGCCACAGACTGTGTCTTAGTCTTTCTCCAGGGAAGAGCTCTTCCCTGCCCCCGTCCTCCTCTCTGCAACTTCCCCTTGGCTCCCTCCAGGTATGTTTTGTCCATGTCCCCCCCCAGCGAACTAAACTTCTGGGCCTCACCTCTTTCCTTCCCAAACCTGATGGGGAGAACCCCCAGTTCCACTAATTGGCATTGTCTGACAGGCTGCTCTGTCCGGCAGAGCAAGATTGGAAAGCTGTAGCAATAGATCTGAGGGAACTGGTAAGCGATGCAATGCTATCATCGCCTGTCAACCGCAAGAGAAACCAAATGCCTCCCTGCTGTTCTCGATTTTGTCAGACAGCTTCATTCAACTGATCTTCTACTGCTTTTCACTTTTTAACTCTGGGGGAAGGAAAACAGCAGCAAATAGAACTGACCCAGCTGAATTTAAATGCTCGAGTTAACACTGCTAACTAGGATGAAAGAAATTGTCGCAAAGGTTTTCTTGTTTTGAAGAAAACATTGATAAGCAAGATTAGCTCCTGCAAAACTGTCATTTAATTTCTCTTTTTTTTTTTATAAAAAGGCAAAGATGCTGTAGCTAAGCAACCTGGCTCTTCCTTAAACTGAAAGTTGGTTTTCATAGCACCTTGTTTATCACTGAAAGCTCTGACAAACCTCCACCTTATTTTATGTAATCGTGTCTGGGGGAGTGCCAGATTATATCTGGTATACTGTCATAAAAGAACTTTTCCCATGAATGCAGATGATGCAAAGTTATTTTTAAAATAGCATCCGAAATGTTCTTTGTGTCTACTGCATGCTCTTCAAATACACCAAGTTGTGAGAGCAGGCGTCCGTCTGCTCAGAACAGAACAGAACAGAAATGCCTTTCTGCTGTTGGATCCAAGAAGTGCTGGCTATGTTTTCTTTATCTGTGTACTGAACCAAGCCGCTCCCGTTTCTGTCTCAGATTGCCCCTTTAGCCCAGGATTTGATGTGGCATTTGGTATTTGTGTTCTAGCACTAAAGATCTTGTTTTCTTCTAAGAGGAAATATATCAGGACATATGCTCGGTACCCTGGCTTGGGTACCTCTCTTGCCCGCTCTTGGATGCACTCTGTCGCTCCAAGGATGATGATCTCCACGTTAGAAATTAACTATATTCCATAAACCCTGTTTGCTCAGACTGAATCACCAACAAACAGCTTTCTTTTCAAGTTTTTCTCACTCTGACCACATTTTTCCTAATGGACAGGACAGAAAATACATGCAAGTAAGAAGCAAAACCAATGATACTGGATATGAGCCACTGGGTTATGACTTTGGATGCTAACCTCTTGTCATGCTTCTCCTCCCATGGAGTATGTGCATTAATAGCTTTTTCCCAGTCTGACAAGGGCACTGGAAAGAATCTGTTTGAAAAACCTGGAACGCACTGTGTTTTTTCCTCTCTCCCAACTCAGACCCCATTACAATTTTATTTCTAATCAGCCTCCGCCTCCCCCTTTTTCAGTTGGTTGTCTGTAACACTACGTACAGTATAATAAAATACAATAGTCCCAAATGTTTTGTTGAATAATAGAAAAAAAGATTTTGGCTGTACTGCTCATTTGTTTTCCTTGCTCAATTGGGTTTGTGTTTGTGCAGAATAAATACAGGCACAGTAGGCCTATGCATCTTTCTACAAACGCAGCTATACCCACGCTATATACAGACAGCAATGCAGCTTTTTTTGTTTACTCTGCCTCTCTCATTCCCGCTAGATATTTTTGCACGCTGTCATTTGTGGAACACTGTTGAAACCCAAAGGGCTGTCAGCTGAGCCTGCCTCACATGGCAAGCTGTTGGCAGTCTCATTAAGGCTGGGGGAACAGCGTGGAGTCCGCTGCCGTTTTTCGCAGGCCGATGCTGCTGGTTGGAAGCGTTCAGCCGAGCTCAACGGGCTGTGCCGGCTGATTTCTTCAGACGCTCCTCAGCCTTGATTTTATTGTTGGTGCCTCAACAAGGACTCTAAAGTTGTTACTAAAAGTGCCAGCAGCTGCTGCCAGCAGCTTCCAGGGGAAGGAATTTAATATTAAAAAGAAAAATCTGGAAAGCTTTCAAACAGGGTAAAAATGCATGTTTTCTTACCTCCATAACCAGCCTTGCCTGTACAATGAAATTACTCTGGATTTGTTAATGGCTAGCTGTATTTTTCTATGCTTGTTAATTTCAGAATTATCTGCATCATTTTCCTCTCAACTCAACTCATTTTAATTATTTCTAACCCTGCAGATACTACCCGCATCATCTGTTGCAGCCCCACAGAATCCAGATCTCTTGCCCATGTGTCTTTTTGGGGAAATTGTTCCCTATTTGGGTGTCAAGATAAAGGGCAAGAAGGAGAATATAGCTCTCTGTGCTTCACCATGAGTTCTTCCTTATTCCCCTAGGTCAAGAAAAGAACACCTGGCCATCAGCCTCTTTTCGGCTGATACAATTAAAAAAAAAAGGAGAAAAAAAATCACAACTGAAATAGCCTTTAGCTACTGCTGCAGTTTGGCTTTCTTGTGTAAAGCGTCACCTAACTTCCTGCCTAATTAGACTGGGCAGTTTCTAGTCATCTTGAGGTTGAAGGAGGTCACTCTTGTTCTCTCAGTTCATCTAGGCTGCTATGAAATCAGGGATATACAGGTCCTGTGCACGCAGGAGAACAAATCAGGAAAAAATACGACTATATATTAGGAATTTAGGTAGTCAATTTAAAAACGGGGAATCTAAAGTTACCAGCGCTTGCTTTTGGTTTGTATTCAATTCGAGGGCACTATACATAAAGCAAGATATTTAAGAGTCACCAATCCACCTCCCGAGGAACACCTAAATCTAAGGACAGATGGCAGTTAAAGGTGGAATAGTATGTCCAAGCGTTTTATGTATCTGAGTCACAATATTCTTTAATTCCCCAACCACACACTATTTTTTCTTTCCAGCAAGGACTAGCACATTGTCCCAACTATTTCATCACACAATCAAGTTACTCTTTATGACCTTCCAAAGCCAAATCCCAATGTCACAGTTAGCATCTCCTACTGATTGTGTGCCAGAGCACGTGAAGGCAATACAGTACTTTCAACAACAATGTCTTTATTTTCTGGGAGAATTTGTGTTCCTTCCTTTTTTCTGTCTAGCACATACAGACCACTGATTTACCATATGTTTACATTCACTGTAAATGCACCCCCATCTCCCTTCTTTCAACTGATTTTTATTTAGAAGACAAACACTTCAGGATAGCACAGAAAGTAAGAAAATTTGTCTGTGATGCATCTAGTAGATTTTAGCCACTATAAAATGAACTGACAAAAAAGCATTTTAGTAACCCATAAACTGCTTTTTTTTTCCCTCCTCTTGCCCATTCCCTAAGTCACTCCCTTCCCCTTCCTCTGTTACTTGCTATATTTTCACAGTGCTAGGGAAGAGGGAAACTGTATCTCTGAAATATTGAGCTTTATGCCTTAGATTTAATGGCACTGGTAGCCCAGCCACATAGTACGGGCCATGCAGTAAACAGACTTTCAGAGCTAAATGCGAAATTCTCTACGGCAAAGGTTCACCAAACAGTCTGCAGAAAGGCTACACTGCACTAAATACTCAAGTCACTTAACACAACTAAAGAGAGGAAGGAGGGCCTAACTTGAGCAGAACTCTTCCTTACACTGTTGGAGACAGACTTTGTAATCTGGGGCAGAGCATTCCGGTGTCAGCAGGTATTTCTCTATCTGCCTCCACGAGAGGATTTCATTAGCATTTGTAAGGCAAACTGTGTGGAAAGCATTGCTGCACAACTATGTAATTTACCCATATTCCACAGGGTAGATTCCAGTGAAACCAAGTGTGAAAAGCAGCATATGGGACCTGCTGGTAAAGAAAGAACCGAAGTCCCCATCAGACTGAACTCTCCTGAAGCGGTGACCACAGGGTAAAAGGAGAGAAAGCTTCTCTACAGATTGTTGCCAGCAGCTCCCCATCGCCAGGGTCGCTGTTGTTAACCAAGGAGCCTCATCCTCTTCAGGCACAATAATGAAAGGCACTCCTTGCTTCCAGGTTTCGTTTTGGGGGAGGTTTGTATTACCTATATATCCTTCTCTTTGCCATGACAGCCTTGTTGATTTAACACTCTACTGAGTGCTATCAGAAGGAAGAACAGCTGGCTCTACATACAAGTTGAAAAGCCATTTGTGAAGTAGCATTTATCTCCTTACCTATGTTATTAACACCTCCATGTATTAAGGAATGAGTGAGCATCACTCATTAAAGAACTTCTGCCCTAGAATGTATATTTTAATTCCTTTTTGCATCACAGGAACTCACTTATGGACTACAGCATCACAGGAGGATTACTAAAATAAAATCATGCAACTGTCGACTTTGAAAAATAAAACATCCTTCGTAACATCAGCAAACGTAGTGGTTCCTATTATCAGAGCAGCACAAAGCAGCTCTGGTTTTATACTGATATATCAGGTTGGACTCAACCGTAGCAGAAGTACTGTATAAAAAAAAGATTCCTGTAAACTATAAGAGCAGTCTTTGTTAGCTCTAAAGCACAAGGAAAACACTATGCAGAATAAACAGGGACAGAAAAAAAAAGAGGTAAAAACAACAGTGCAAGTGAGTCTGGCAAATAAACGCTGCGCAAAGAAACTTACTTGAGCACAGCCAGCTTTACAACAACACACCCCAGAATCCCAACATGAAGAACAGATCCATAATGTCCATTTTAAGTAAAAGAAATGTTACTCTCTCCTTCAGCAGACAGGAAGCGCCCACCACCCTCTCAGCTGCCCAGAATGCCAAGAGTCCTGGCTCAAAGCTGGTGGAGACGTCCCAGTGGTCCATAACAGCCACCTCAGTTCCTCACGTGCACTAAGAGACTAAATCATAGAGGTGAGACGATAAAGACTGTGGAATTAAAATGTTTTTTTGCAAGTCATAGAAAACTTTCTGTAACTCTTAAGGTTGTCTTTCACGCAGAATTTAATTCTGCACTCAGTTTCCTAAATGACGCTCCGCTTGCCTCATATGCAATAATAAAATGGAAGGCAGATTTTACTGAATGTCATATTCATGAAGAAAACCTCTTTTCATAATCAGAATGAATTCTACAGAGAAATAAGAACTACTTTTTACTCCCATGAAAATGAATTGTGAAGAGTGAAGAAAAATCATTTTATTTCCCCCCCTTCTCCAACAAATTCTTCCAGAGAGAGCAGCTTTTTCATTGTTCTCTCCAGGACACACTCTTAAGGACTTAGATTTGGAAGGGAAGTGCAATTGTGGAACTATATCCAGTTTGGTTTGACTCAGATTCTGTTTTCCTCTATATTAAAAATACAGAGAACGATTCAGAGCCCATTACAGCAAACAATGGGCTTTGAACTAGACCGAAGGTGCATTAAAGCCCACCATTGATCTTTCTTCATTTTCTCCATTTTACTTTTGCCTTGTTTTTCTTAGTCTTCTCATAAGGCTTTTTTTTTTCTCTTTTCTGCTTGGTTGTAGGAAGAGATGCTACTTACAATCCCACCCCTCTGCTGACAATTTTGCTCATGAGACATTAGGAAAAGGAGGAGCACTTGGCAAAATGTATAATCACATTCAGGATAACTAGCATATATTAAAAACCGAGGTTTACCACATCTCATGGGAAACAATATTTTATTCTAGGAAGCAACATGAGATATTAAAAAAGTGTTCCCTTGAATTCAGAAGTCAAAAAGTACTTGTCAAAGAAAGAAAGTCTTTTTTTTCCATTTGCAGAAATATTTCATTTAAAATTAGACTTTATTAAAGACTTCCTGACTTCTCGTTCCAAGTTTAAGAAAAAAAAAAAAAAAAATTCAAGTGAAAAATACCAAAAAGGATGTTTACAAAACTTCAGAGTTTTTCTTGCTCAAAAATGTTAGTCAATGAATTCATCAAAACCAACTCTTTTCTAAATTTAGATTTGGCTTTGATAAACTGGCATTTTACAACAAATTGGGCAAACATCTCCTGACTTCTGGTAGACAACCGTCAACTTTCCCTACATTTTAATTGTCCTTTCTAAAAGCACAGAAGCGCATGAGGTGCCTACTCTCACAGAAAGCAAATGGGTGCCTTTGAAAACAACATCATATGCCATAATAAAAAGAAAAATCATTGAATGTATTTTGTTTTAAAGTTTCCCTGAACACATATGACTGGCCAGGCTGAATGATCTACGATACACTACAGACGGAGCCAGACACAGACCTTCAGAGGAAAGGGGAAGCAGGAAGGAGCTGAACAGAAACATTTAGTCATCTCTGTCAAAATGTTGGCATTTCTATTAAGAAAGAATTACAGTATCCAATTCTGGCTGTTATTCTGTATCATTCTACCAAAAGCCCATGTTTTTCTGATTAATTATTATTAGCATTCGAGCTACTTTTACAGGATTTTGCAAGGTTATCCAGTCAAAAATGACACTGATATTAAAAGTCTATCTTGATTTTGAGTGTAAAATAATTGCTGGACTTGCAAGGAGAACTTTACAAATAATTTCACTGGTAATATTCTTTTTTCCCTATAGCTGTTATTTCCGCACAATAACTTAGTTTCTGTTTTATTCAACGCCAATATTCCTGAAATACACATGTACCATAACATCTTGCGCAGAAAGATTTTTTTTCAGCCTACAAACCACATCTAAAGTCTATAAAATAGATAGCAGTTATACTACAGAAAATTATTCAGAGTGGAAAGACTTGTTATTGAAGCATAGCTCAGTCCCGTCGGGACAGACGTACCTCGGAATTGTTGAGATGACACCTGTGCGTCCCCGAGAACCACCCCTCACTGGAACACTGGTCAATGTCCACCTTCTGCAGATTGATGTCGACTTTGACAACCCCTCTGAAAATAGAGAAGAACAGCCTTGAACACAGCAACTACAGAAACAGGTTAAACTTCTTTATGATGCCTGCAAAGCGGAACTACATCTTTCTTCTAAATATGGAATTTGATGAAATGTCCGAAACCAGAGAGGTTTTGTGTTTCCGAAGCCACAACAGCAGTGACATACTCTTATGTTAGACCTCACTGAGATATATTACAACAAGGGCTCGGTAAATCTAATGCACGAAGTGTAAGGGGGCAGGTAAGAATGACTTACACGCTCAAACAATTTATGCCCTTCACATTCTACAATGCAGCAAAGAACTAAAATACATACAATGGACAACCTGCACTACTTTTTCAGAGGCCAGCAACCTCCCTGGCCGACCCCAAGTACAGTACCAGGCATCGCACCTCACCCCCAAGCCCAGCGCTGTCGACACCCTCCCCTTTGCTCCAGGGAACGCTCTTTGCCAAAACAACTGGGAAAAACCTTCTTCTGTACTCTCCCCAGAGACACCCTGATCTCCAGTGGCTTCAGGCCTCTCCTCCACAGGCACCCAAACCCCCCTCTCCCCACCTCTGCCAGCCAGAGCTGATAATACCTGATACAGCATCAGAAGGTGCTGATGCTCTGGCGCAAGCCTGGAGCAGGCCACTGATGTCTGTGAAACCAAAAAAAATGTTTCCTACACACACAGGTCCTCAAGGACTGTCTGAACTGTATTAGTTCTATGCCAAGAACACTCAAGTTTTCATCATCAACAGTTTTCCTCAGAAATTTTTTGAATGAAAAGCTAACCACCACATTTCAGAGCCAACGCTCTATTTTATAAACAACTCAGAAATCACCAGAAGAAAAAAAAGCTGTAAGGCTGTAGTTGCGTATCTTAAAAAACGCCTTCAAAAATTTCCTTACTCTCTCTAAAATAACCCCCAGAATGACTTTGGACATAGGACATTTATAGCGTCACCTTGCGAGAGCACAAATCTGTGACTGCTTCACTGCTGTCTGGACCTAGCAAAAATGTCAGCATGCAGCTTCTGGTAGTTAGATCATTACACCGACTCCCTCATAACGGATAGTGCTCTGTACTGATTTCTTAAATCTAGGGTATCATTCCTTTTAAGTCAACTGCTTCAGTCACTTTAGTCTAAAGTTTTAATTTCCACAGTCTGAACTTCCACAACTGCAAACACCATCATCCTTCCTTTCAGGCTGTGGACTACCAAAGGCATGGCCCAACCTCTATCTCAAGAACACCTCACCCACCTCAAAGCGTGTTGCAATTTTTAATTAAAGCTCAGTATATAATAATAATAATAATAGATACAGAGCCATGTATTTGAGGCCACTTACGAACAAAATCAGAACAGGCAAGCTTGATCAAAACCAGGACAGTGCTGCTCCCTCATACCTGGCCCCAGTACAACGAAGTGCAAAGTGTCCACAACAGGTATATTTGGACATTCACCTTCAGACATGCTATATAGTCATTGGACAAACACAAGCACATCATTTAAGTGAAGAGGAATGTCTTAGAAAATTATGTAGGACAGCTAGCAGGAAGTTAGACAGGACAGGTACATTTCATCCCCCTCCATCTCCTGCCTATTATCTAAACAATCTAATGCTAGGCACACTTAGAAATTAAGTGCTGGCTCTAGCGAGCTCAGTTTAAAATAGCACACACCATGCTTCTAGAATATTCAAAAATATTTTTAGTTCACAGCTTTGTGCCCTTCCACTCTTGTTTTGAACAACAGCTTCCCCAGGGACTGCTAAAACTACACTTCTACCCCAATGAACTGTTTTTCCCATGTTCCAGGTGACCAATGACCTCAAGGGAAAACTGCCGTACTGTACAGACTAACTCTTTATAAGATATTGATGTCAGTGGATTACAAGCTTAACCTGATAACAAGGTATCTGTCACAGATGGTCATAGGAGTAGAGGTAACTAACTCCTCATCTGGTCACGTGTAGATCCCACCAGGTAGGTTTCTAATATTTTCCGGACCTTTCTGAACATAAGTATTAGCTTGTGGGCTGGTGACAGGACCTGTTCTGCAAGTGAATAATCTCACCATGGCTGCATACAGGCACGAAGCAGGCAGCAGGACCAGGACCAACACTACTTCTTGCTCTCCTTGTTCATGTTATACACCAGGCACCTTGGCAAGGGTCCCTCAAGCATTAGCATCAGTTTGACTACTCTAAAGAAATCAGTTTATACAGTAGGAAAAACAGTGATGATTCATCCTTATTAGGACTGCAACAGATTCACCTGGGAGACCCTCAAGCACCTTAGGGAAGTAGGTCTATTTCCTTTGCATTGAAAGCTTTTCCCTTGTGTATATTTTGTTTTTAACTGGTAGGAGAGGAAACTCCACTTTCCTTCTACAAAGAATTCCAAGGAGAGAGAGAGATACAGATTGCAAATTAAGGGTAAACTAATCACTGCTAGGAGAGGAGAAACACCTTAAGAGCTTGCCCTGTAGGCATGAGCAGGCTCTGCAGAAACACAGTGTCAGTATGCAGGGATATAATAAAAATTTTCAGAAGAAAACTTACTGTGCTGATTTTGGCTGGGATAGAGTTAATTTTCTTCATAGTAGCTAGATTGGGCTGTGTTTGAGATTTGTGCTGGAAAGAGTGCTGGTAACTCAGAGGTATTTTCATTACTGCTGAGCAGTGCTTACACAGAGCCGAGGCCTTTTCTGCTTCTCACCCCACCAGTGAGTGGGCTGGGGGTGCACAAGGAGTTCAGAGGGGACACAGCCAGGACAGCTCACCCAAGGGATGTTCCATACCATAACGATGTCACGCTCAGCATATAGGGGGCTGGGGGAAGAAGAAGGAAGGGCAGGGGACCTTCAGAGTGATGGCGTTTGTCTTCTCAAGTCACCATTACATGTGATGGAGCCCTGCTTTCCTGGAGATGGCTGAACACCTGCCTGCCAATGGGAAGCGCCGAATAAATTCCTTGGTTTGCTTGCGTGCATAGCTTTTGCTTTACCTATTAAACTGTCTTTATCTTAACCCACACATTTTCTCACTTTTACTCTTCAACTTCTCTCCCCCATCCCAATGGAGAGGACCAAGCGAGTGGCTCTATGGTGCTTAGTTGCCAGCTGGGGCAAAACTACAACACTTACCTAGAGGTTACTTGTGAAAAAGGCAACACATACAAGCCAGAGGAATGAGGGACAACAAGCACACTGAGCAAGCATTTGAGTATGACCTTGTACCAGACGTGCTGCAATTTGAGGAATTAGTAGCATGTTCTAGTGGGCCAAGAGGCAGAAAGCAGGACAGCATCCTAACGCTCAGAGCTATGTACTGGAAAGAAAGGAAACTTATTTCTAGATTTTTCACATCAGACTTTATTAAATAACTTGTATCCCTTGAAAACCCTTTAATACAATTATTTTGTTCAAAATAGATGTGAAAAATCATAGATTCATACAGCAGCTGTCATTGGAAGAAAATTCTTGTGATCATCCAGTCCAACCACCTGCTCAAAGCAGGTGGGTTCAGTTGGGTTCTTTAATATCTCCAATAATGGAGAGTTTACCACCTCTAGGAAACCTGATCTAATGTCTGACCACCATCACGGTGTCAAAAAAAAGTTTTGATGTTTAAATGGAGTTTCTCATATTTCAGTTTGTGCCTCTTGTACTTTCTGTCCTTTCACTGACTACCCCTGAGAAGAGACTGGCTCTGTCTCTTTTATGCTTTTCCATCAGAGATTTACACACATGTGTAAGATCCCCCTGGAGCCTTTTCTTCTCCAGGCTGAACAGTCCCAGCTCTCTTAGCCCTTCCTGTCTGTAAGATGCTCCAATCTTTAATCATCTTTGTGGCTTGCTCCAGTACATCAATGTCTATTGTACTGAGGAGCCCAGAAGTGGACTCCCGATGGGGCCTCGCCACGCATGGTGAAGAGAAAGGATCACCTCCCTCAACTCATTGCCAATGTTCTCCCTCTCTCAGCCCAGGAGGCTCAGTCATCTTTGCCACAAGCACACACTGGTGGTTTGTGTCAAATTGGTGTCCACCAGAAACCCCCAGGCCTTTTCTGCAAAGCTGCTTTCCAGTCATTGAGCCCCCAGCCTGTACTGAGGCATGTGGTTATTCCTCCACAGGTACAGCACTTGGCATTTCCCTTTGCTGAACTCCACAAGGTTCTTGTTTTCTCATTTCTCCAGCCTGTTTCAGTCTCCCTGAACGGCTACACAACCATCTGGTCCCCCAGCCACTCCTCCCAATTTTTATCATCTGCAAACTTGCTAAGAGCATACCCAACCCTATTGTCCAGACCACCAAATGAAGATGTCAGCCAGAATTGGCTGCAGTATCAACCCCTGGGGTATATCAATAGTGACCGACCTCCAGCTGCACTCCAGTCATCTATATACAGAAGGCTATTGGGTTGGTTAAACACTATTTCCCCTTCGTGCACCCATGCCGACTAGTCCCAATCACATTCTTGTTCACATGTTTCAGAAGTAGTTTTCATAAAGATTTGCTCCATCACTTTCCCCAGGATTGAGGTGAGGCTGATCAGCCTGTAGTTGTTGGAAGACAGTAAGGTACTCTATGTCTTCCATGTCCTCTGCCACAAAGCCCAGTGAGCAGCAGGCCCACATTCTCCATAGTCCCAGTTTTGCTACTAGAGTAGATACTTCTTGTCACCCTTCACATCAGTCAGCAGATTCAGCCCCATGTGGGTTTTGGTTTCCCTAATCCCACCCACGCATAGATTCATAGAAACACAGAATCGGACACACCCCAGCACTTCAATATTCTTGATATAGCAAGGGGCCCAAAACTGAACACAGTACTCGAAGTGTGGCCATCACCAGTGCCAGAGGACAACCACATGCCTAGTTCTACTGGCCACACTATTTCTGATACAAGATGTTCACGCTCAGACTGCGTCTCCATATTTGTCCCAGGCTACCTGACCTTGCTCCCACCTCTTGTGCACTTTCATTTTATGCTTGAGTTTTGTCAGAAGCTCCCTGTTAACCCATGCAGGCCTGAAAATTATCTAATTTCAAAATATTTTCACAATACTACTTCTAGAAACACTACAAAATTCTTCCATTTGAAACTGAATGCATTTTCCCTTTGCTCTTCTTCTGTTAAAACTTTTCTTACAAGAGTGTTTGCCTTTCAGAAAACCCAGTCTTCATGAACTCAGTACAAACATTTCTATCCAGGCTCTTCTCCTGTCTGCAGCTCTTCTGTAGCACAACCTGAACTTCTGATACAATTAAGTTGTTCTGCTTTTTCCTTTTCTCAGAGCTTTATGAATTTCTGGGGTGAAAATCTACAGGAAAGAAAATCAGTGCAGTCCAGAAGCAGGCATATGAACCCAATCTCTCCTAACAGTTACAATCTACTATAGACTTTCCTTCCTGCCCTCCCCGCCTTGGTGCATAATACTCTTTTTTCCACTAGACCTCTGCAGTGTATGTTCATGCTTCATGGTAGCATCACAGTTCTGCTGAGGTAGTAACAGGGTCTGCAACTACCTGAGGATATAATGCTTTCAAAAGAAAAGTTTCTCTAAGCGTACATGTGGCATTTACAGAAAGCATCATGATGGCACAAGACTTTTACTGCATTCATTTGGGATGCTTTGCCATTTTAAAACACCACCTCAGACTTGTACCCCACCGTTATTACACAGAGTACACCAATATGTACATGACTATGTATTTCTGAAATTCATCCGTGATTAATACAGTAGCTGGCACAGCCTGCTTAGCCACCCACACTTTCAGTTATTTTTGATTCAGCATTCGGAAAATGGAACATATGGAAGAATGCATCCTCCTAGAATATTGGAATACATATGGACCAACTACCTGCAAGTGTTATATTTATTGAACTAACTGGGAATAACTGCAGCTCTGCTATCTTGATAGAAGCGATCAACAAGAAATGTCAACGGTATAAGAGTAGACTCAGCTTGTCAGCATAACACATTCATCCACACTGACAACGCCGCCTGGCTGATCCCAAGCCACAGTGATAAGTTAATAACAATATTACTGGTAATTGTGGACCATCTGGTAAGTAAGTATATTTTGTTAATCTCCTTATAATAATAAATATTTGGGTTTCGCCACAATTTTACAATCCTTACACAAAAAAAAAGGATACTTAAGGATTGCACATTCGTATTTAACATGTAGTTAAGAATTAGTTGAGTTGTACATAATAGATAATCATTGAAGAATGATGTCATCAAGGATTTTCTGTCGGATCAGAGGTTTGATTTAAGAGGCTTTCACGTCTGTCTTAATTTCCAGTACCACTGTTTGTTGGCATGCTGTTTGCCTTGAAATCTGTGCCAGAAATTGATTTAAGCTTATTTTCCTAACCTACTAGCTATCTTGATAGGTTCTGTAGTTATAATATTTCATTGTAACAACACGTTGTAAAACCCATATCTACAGAAGAATTTTTTTTGCCTGTAATATTACATCATAAAAAAAGCAGAAGGAGCATGTTCTCTTTCTCCCAGCCAGCTTAATCCAGAACTGCACAGAATAATAGCCTGCCAACATTTAAATGGTGATAAACAATATCTTTGTCCTCCAGATCTTCAGGAGCTTTTTGGCACAGGGCTTATCACAGCTCAGCTAAACAGGCATCCAAAGTTTGTCTTCCAAGTTTGTACATTTCTTTTTGTACCTGTAAGCATTGCAAGCAGCTATAATTAAGGTACAAGGCATGGTTATCACATGCTGAAGCAGACATCACCCCCCCAAATCTAAATGCCTGCCTAGATTCTTGCTGCCATATTCACTTACCCCTACATGCTGTCCTTCATAAGTCATCCTTACCACAAAACAAGGATAAGAAAAACAAATTCTTTACAGCTGTCCCATATCTGCAAATGCCCACACCTCTAAACACATACTGTAATTAGAACAGCTAATGTTTTCAGGGCAGATACCTTTTCTGACCATTCTCATTTAGGAGGTTAACATTTTCAAGAATATTTGTTTTCAAATAGCGTGTACTACCTGACACCTGAGGGTCCTTCAACGTATCATCAACTGAGCATCCAAAAATAATCCTGGTGTCAAATCCACAAGTGACTTTCAGTTATAAGTCTTACTGACAGTCAGCAGCTTCTGCAAGTTCAAGTTACTTTTGAGAATTAAGATTTAGGATCATTTAGACATTTTTTAAAACTATTACCTCTGCACATCCAGCCAAATTCACAAAAGGCTACTGGGATGTTACATACAACACGATTTTGACCCGGTCACACAGCTACCACTAATTTCCTGCTAATAGGCCAGAGACAGACTTACCTAATTCCTCAGCCATAGTATGACTGCTGCTTTTCAGCACACATTTTCACCGGAGAACCTAGCTTTCACTAAAAATAAACTTAACTGAAGAGTAAGGTATAGCAGTGTGGGCACATGAATTAGGATTCACCTGCAAAGAAAATCCCTCTAGGCCATTTGGAACAGTACTACAAGGGCGGAATACTTAAAGCTGAATACTCTGTTGTCTGAAGAATTATTTCAGGTTCAAATCTGCCTTCAGATTTACGGCATGCAGTGCTGCCTCTCTGGGGATTTCCCTGCAGTTTAGTCAGAGAGCTTCCTAGATACTTCGAGGGATGGCGATTTTTTTTTCTGCTTCAGGATGTTCAAGTTGCTGCTAGCATCTTAACTCTGTCACAAAGCATCACTTTATAAAGGCATGCGAGATGTCAGTGATGCTGGGGTACTACTTACATTAGATTCTTCCTATGAAAAGAGGTCTTGGAGCCAAATTCAAGCTATTTAGTAAGAAACCAGCATTTTTTTGAATGGTCCCATTACTATCCATGGGGTCAAAGAGATAGGTGGAAAGAAATGGCCTCAAGGAACAGTATAGAAAGTGATATAAGAGGTTAGGAACAAGAAAAGCTTTTCAATGAGAAGAATCCTACTCAGGAGAGATGGCGTCAGCCTAACTATAACCAATCTTCTGACATTGAAGATTTATTTAAAGGTAAAAAGGAATTTTAAAACTGAAAAGTGGAAGCCAACATTAAAAAAAGGGAAATGGAAGGGCATAAACCTGGGCAAGGAACATACATAACTACAAAGTGCCCTTTGGTTTTGTCTTATGTTCTTGAGCAACATGTGAAAACATAGGGTCTACTAATTAAAAACATTTCAAATACCTCAGAAAAAAGAAGCCTGAAGTACAATCTGTAAGGCCAGCCAACCAAGATGTAATCAAGCTATAAAAATTGCTCAGAGTAGAGACAGCCTTTGCAGAAAATGAATTATTTTTGTCACTGCACACTTTAGAGCCAGGAAGGCTCCAACCTTTGAGCCACTCTTGAGAGCATCAACATGACAAAAGTCAGTTTTTACATGCAGGGAGGTTAACAAGCTGGGCACCAAAACTACCCCTTCTTTGTTCAATACGTTCACAGATGACCACAAATGGGTGACCAGTGACAAAATTTGCAGGTGATAAGCTTAGTATAACCTACAACTAAATCTGCCTGACACAGAGAAGATGAATGAATACTTTCCAAAGCAGTTTATCACAAGAATCTAAGGTCTCCCAATGACTTTAGATTCATGGAGCAAATTTAAAAACAGAATTATTTTTTCTCCAAACAGTTCATAATTGTATTGTGGAATCCAATGCCAAACAACATTGCAGAAGACAAAAAAAATGGGTTAAAAAGTGAATTAGAATCATGGAGGTCAATTTAATCCATACTTACTATCAACTCTCATTCAGATAGAGTCTGAAAACCAATTTTTTTTTATTGCTTATTTTTTGTAAATGGGATACGACCAAGATAGAAGTCTACTTACATTTTTTTCCCTAAGTACCTGCCAGAATGCTTTGGAAAAAGGGCTAGGTAAGCCTTTCATCTGACCTAACACAGCAATGCTTTTGTTCTTACTTTTAGGAACACCTCTATCTCAGCCCAGGTTCATGAATAGACAGAATAGGAGGTGACAGTCCTGGAGCTGAATCTCATATAGTAAGGACTGCCACATGCCCATTCCCTTCAGAAGAGCTTTGACAACCTGCTGTGCTGGAAGCCTTGCCCAAGGGGAGGGGGGCAAAGAACAGAGAAGTAGAATCAGCAGTTTGACCCAAAGAGCTAGTTCCTTTTATTGCAACTTACCATGTGCTACATAATTGTGGACATAAATGTAGTATGTGTTTCAATCCTCTGCTAGCCATACTTAACTTCTTTCTTCAGAGACCCAGTTCTGTTTCTCCAACAGGGAAGAAAGCTGAATCATGTTTCTAGAAAAGAAATCCCTATTTATTGTTCCTTTTGTTTCACCACCATCCAGTTTTCTATCCTTATCCATGATGTCATACAAAAAAGGCAGAGACCTAATTGATTGTCTATAGAATACTTAAAACATACTGGGGGTTTCTATAAGCAGACAGTAAATCACAGGAAGACATTTCTTTGTTCTCATCTCTTTTCAGGAATATAAGTCCAAGACTTTCAGAAGTTCTAGGAAATAAGTTATTCCTTTTCATTTTTAAACCCTGTTCTAAATCCAACACCTTCAACTATGTTATATGGACCAGGGCACGCTATAGAAAAAATGTCAGCCTCACCATTTTAAAGTATCTTCAGGATTATGCAACTAATATATGACGTCACAAAAAAATTAGAAAGCCTCCTTAAACAGTTAAAATGAATTTTCTTTCTTAGTTCAGTACTGAGACTACAGAGAGATGAGGGGGGCTAAAAAAGGCAGCTAAAGGAAGAAGTTAAACCATGTTTAAAAGAAAAAAGTTACTAATTTTTATAATCTTTTTTTATGTCTACAGTTATGGTTATTTTACCAAACAATTAAATAGCTGTGAAATATTTAGCAGAAGATGAAATCACATATATTCCCTAAGAAATTACTTATTTGTCATATATACTTCTACCTCCATGGTTTAATTTGCCTTCAATAATGTTTCCTTTACTAAAAGCCCCATTAAGGCCTAACACTGGAGTGGTCTGAGTCACCGTTAATAGTACAGTAGAAATCACTACATTACACTGCCTTTAGGGAAGAAACAACTAAATTTAACCATGCAATAAAGATTAATCTTTGCACCAAGGAATACATTCCCAATAATTAAGAGAAAAGTAGCCAGAACAGCCATTATTCCCTTGCATTCTCCCAATAGTCCTTAAAGGTTGCAAATACTGCCCTGGATTTGGTGAAAAAATGAGCTGGCCTCACTGGAACATGGTGGGAGAAAAAAAAAAAAAAAGTGCCTGTATCCTGAAGATATTCTGACCTCCTAGATGAAAAATAGTGAGAGAGATGACCAGTTCCCAAAACGCTGACATATTACAACACAACATTAAAGAAAATGAGAAAAGCACACAAGAGAACATTTTGAACTGCAAAAGCGGCGATTCATTCATCAGAGTTTGGGGATAATTGATGTCATTGCACAAGGCTGAAACATTGCACATGAATCTGACTAACCACATTCAAGAAACACTGGAACAAGACTTGAGAAGAGGGACCATGGCAACAGAGAGCTGATAACAGGAGACTAAAGAAAGCTGGTTTGTGTAGTCTAGCAAACAAAAGTGGAGAAGGGACTGCTGTCTATAAATAGGTCAGGGCAGTAAACATCAGCAAACAGTGCTATTTCAGATAGAAGGCAGTTCTGGAACAGGAATAAATGGATGAGAACTGACTGTGAATAAATTTAGATCAGAAATCAGAAGCAGTTATCAACCTGGCATGTCACTGGACTGTAGAGTCGAGAGGGAAACCCACACACTTTAAGATGGAGGTTGGTCAGCTGATGATATCAAGTGGGCTTGTGACAGCAGGAGATTGACACAGCAACCCAGAAGGGGTTTTTTTGTTTGGTTGGTTTTTGGGTTTGTTTTGGTTTTTTTGTGGGGTTTGTTTTGGTTTGTTTTGCTTTTTTTTTGGTTTTGTTTGTTTGTTTGTTTTAAGACTTGTATTTCTAGTAGCTGACTACTCGCACATCTTTCTTCCAGATCAAGGAGTGATCCTCCCCACTGGCCACCTAGACAACTGAAGCAATGAAAACCTCCCATTTCCTCACCAGGGGCCAAGCAAGTACTTTTAAATGTACTCACAACATGCAGCTTCTCACCCCTTTCCACTTCCACAACATGGCTGCAATGAGACCACCTGGATTGCCACGTGCCATGGAATACAGTTCATTCTCATCATGCAATAGGAAGTAGCAGAGGAGGGTCACAAGATCAGTGACAAACACTATCATGCTCTACCCTCTGCAGCACTAGAGTTGTAGACTGATTAGGCACATTAGATGGTGAACTTCAGCTGCAAACTGCATCAGCTTAAACTTTAAGAAAGAAGTGAATGATTAGTATCACCAAGTGATTACTTCTAGTCTCTACAAATCTTCATTTCTGAATGCAAGTCTACACTTTATTTTATAAGCAAGTGGTAATGTTCTCTCCCTGTGCTTTAGGTGGATCAAAGTCCAGTGAATGCAGACAACAAAACACCAGCAAGCACTGCTGAGAAGCTGTGGACAGTCAGCACCGCTGGCTTAGCATTGCATTGGGCTAACGTGGTCCCACTGGGGCTGAATGGCTTCTGGTACATTAATCAGCACAATCAAGTTGTCTTTGGTTTCTCCACTTCATCTCAGTATGGGCCTATGGTGCTACCCTTGACAAAACAACTGTATTCTTTCACCTCCCTTGGCCTTCACTTTGGACAGTCTGGCTGTCATCTCTTGGGAAGTGGGGGGGAGAGGGTGGGGGGTGAAAGTAAAGACAGAAGGCAAGCTGTTTGCAAGAGCCCCCCATCTGTAACACCTGGCAGAAAGCACTATAACCCTTCATGACACAAAGAACAAAGCTTTTTGTTTTGCTGCACTTTCAGAATGCCATTGACAATAGCATCACAGTAGTAGCATGTATTGAACATAAACAGTAGTAATTATTAGTATTGGCTTCATTAAACTCTTTCCATTGCCACACCACATGACATACCCATCTATTACTGCAACAGAAAAGATACCAAGAAGCAGGATCACTGGTTTTTCTTTCTGTAATCCAAAAGAATTCTTCCATGGAGATAATGTGTTCCTGAATGTCTCTTACCCTAATGTACCATGCCATAAACCTATTATCAGCAAAGAATAAAGTACATAAACTCTGAGAAGAATATTAAAGGGGCATGCACTAAATTAACACTGATGACCTCACGCCAGGCTATTAAATGGAAGAAGCATGTAAACTTATCCGTTAACATGCTCCTAACAGATGGTTCTGAGATAGCTACGTGGGTTCTCCCAACACAGTATCTCAAACGATGAAGGTTAATACATACTGCTTTTTACCATATGGGCCTTAAATAGGAATTTAAAGGTAAGTTATTGTGTCACTCAGATGAGGGGAAATAAAGCTTATTTCAAGAGGCACCTTCTGGTAATTAATACTAATGGTCCAATAACCACATTAGATTTTACATTTTTATATTACATGCTTATACTTTAAACCGTTTCTTCTCAAGATCTCACACTGAGACTGTGTGTCTATCAAGCATAGAAAATATTGTGCAAATATTAAGATATCCCACAAGTCTTCGGAGAAACATATTTTGTCTATAGTATTTACTATGTAGCTGCAGAGTTACTTTTTCCAATATCTCACATAATAAGCTTTTATTAGAAGCCCATCTTTCATGTTACATACCTCAAACCAGGAACACAGGAACTATCATTTAGCCTTGCCAGAATATGTGCACATACGTATGTCGTACTTCCACCTGCTTCCTTCTATAGCTACCAAAGCCTTAGTGACCCATTTTCTTACAAATGGTTACTAACTCATCTCTGGTTTTCATACAACAAAATATTGTTATTTTTTTCTAACTGTTCAGTACAACAGCAATACAAGACTTTGAACTTGCATGGCATACCCCATTGCAAGATCTTCTAAATAAGTTCTCCAAGCTTAGATGTGCTTAATGGATGCGCCTTTGAAGTATCAGGGTTACAACAGGTTATTCTATTTCTTCAACCTAAGTGACTCCCACATGGTAAAGAGAGGCTGGGAAGATGAGGAAGCGAAGGCAGTGCTTTGTACTGCACCCAGGAGGACCTCTACTGGTTGCCTTGGTTGGCCAGAGTTACTCCAAAATGGACCTGGCATGTTCTGCACACCAGAGACCCACACCACTGAGATGCTTCCTGGCATCACAGGATCTTGATGCAGAGCAGAGATTAAAGTTTTAGACTGTTTTGCTTAGAATACATGTTTTGTTTCTCTTTGCTGAAGTCAAGATTGAAGCTTCTTTAAGTTTTATATCAAGATCTAAATTCTCAGATCACTGGTTAGTGCCTGCCACCCCACCCCCAGCCCGGTGGTTCTTCAGGTTATGTGAACTTCTATACCCAACAAGAGAATATCAGCCTACACTAGCTTTCATCTGCATCCTGAAGTTCGTCGGGTGTGAAATACTGCATTTCAATGATCTACGAGAAGTTTCCTGAACTTTTCTGGAACCCCTGCTAGGGTCCAGAAGAGCTCTGCAGTAGAACTATTCTTGGGTTTTGGTCCTGAAAGAAATTCAGCAACATTTTACCTTAACCCCACAAGTGTGAAAATTTCAGGGCAAACGGTGATTCAACAGAGCAATAGGTAGCCACTCTCTACTCAAGAGATTATTTTTTTTTAAGGATGCATGACTACATTCATACCTGTTTGATCTCACTAGATTTCAGATCAAGAAAACCAGTGTTCAAACACTACTGCCTCACCACCTAGGTGTGACAAAATCTCTTCTGTGCCTGCTATGTTCTCCTCTATCTTTACCTACTACCGATTTGCAGCACAAAGCAAATTCTGTGCTTCTCACCCCCTGACAAATACCAGCTGCTTCAGGGCAGTGGGCATTGCCCAGGGTACAGAGTTAACCACGAGCCCCACCACAGAAGTGTCAGTGGGAAAATCTGGCACCTTGTACCCCGCAGGCTGCTCTTATTCTTTGGAGAAATGCCTCTTTGCTGTGAAATACAGAGACACAAGAATGGGCCTTTTTATAGCCTCCTCTCTGCTAGTCACAGCCCAGTGGCAAAGTCCTGGGGCTAATAGCAAGAAAAAAATAAGCAATTCTTTACATATGCCACTCATCAGCTACACAGCTATGTATCCGGGGGGGTGTCCTAAGGAAAGCTTTCCTACTGCCGGTTCAGGTTGTAGCCATACACACTACGACTGACCTGCAGTCACAAACACTTACTTACGAATATACTGACCACTGACCAGGCTCGAGCACCCCACAGTGGATGTGTTATGGAGACCAGAAACGGTAGTTTTTCAAGCATAACTACGTTGTTTCCCAGCTGGTTAAAACCATAGCTGGGGTGAAGCTAGTTTTAATTATGTAGTTTAGTAAGAAATAACACCTCAGTAAATAAAGGTCTTCCTCTTGCAATCAGAAGTAAACTACAACTGGCAACTGCTGCCCTCCTCTCCCCACCAGAGGCACACGAGGAACACAGCCCACACGCACACCTGCTTCAGTGGGAGCAGGTAAAGCAAACGCTGCCTTACAGAGATGAAAGCCGTTCTTCCACTGAGCAACGGCTCCCTAAGGCACACGAAGGTAGAGCTCAACAGGAAGGCCTGAGGTTGCTCTGTGGTGTGACTGAGCAGCCTGTCGGGCAAGGGTTGGTCAGGTCACTCCAGAGACACAGCACAAGGAGGGGGGGCAGAACCAGAACCCCATCCTACCCCCTTCTCAATAGAAAGCAAGCAGAGGAACGCTCCTCCTACCTGAACTCAGGGAGGAGGTTTGGCTGCAGCCCATAGAAAGCTGCCGAGAGAGTCACTAGCCAGCCGGGTTTGTAATTCCCATTCTCGCACTCCAGGTAAGGCGAGGACCACCTGATGTGGTTCTTATCAGCGGTGAAGCTCTCCCGCCTCTTCCAGCTGTTCTCCAAAGTTTTGGGACCGGTGTTTAAGACCTTCCTGTGCAGATGCGGCCTCCACTTGCGCTTCAAGCTGTGGAACCACTCTGTTTCCACCGAGGCGTTGGCCAGGCGGTGAGCCGAGGAGGACAAGTCCTGCAGCAGGACCTGGCTCTCGTGCCTGCTGGCCTGGAGGAAAACCTGGGGCGTGGAAGAGAAAGGCGCCGTGCTGAAAGTGATAGCTGCCCTGGAGATGTTTGGGTCCCCCTCCAGGAGGCTCCTGATCAAGGCGCGGTACCACTCCAGGTCCTCCTGCAAGTTCTGCTCCCGCGACTTATTGCTCTGGAGGATCATGTTGAGGAAGTTGGTGGCGTGGGTGAGGGTGTCCAGGGCCCCGTGCAGGGAGGGGTGCGATGTGAAGCGCGACTTGCCGGCGAGGCTGGCCAGCTCGTACCGCCCGGAGCAGTTGGCTCGCCGCAGCTCCCGGAAATCGCCCGTGTAGAGGAACGAGGCCACGTCCTGGGGCACCTCCTCGGCGAGCCGCTGCGCCAAGATGGTGCTCTCCGTAGAGCGGCTCCGCGGGGCCGGCGGAGGCTCCCGGCTCTTGATGTGGTTGTAAATAGGCTGCCTCCCTCTGAGCGCCCGCTCCCGGCCGCGCACCGCCTGCCCTTGGCCAGCGGCAGCCCCGAGCGCCCGCTGGGCGAGGAGCAAGAAGAGAAGGAGCCGGAGCAAAGCCATGTCCCCCGGCGCTCCCGGTCGCGCAGGCACGGCGAAGCGGCTGAAGATGGGCTTCGCGCAGGCGGCCGCGGCGCAGGGGCACGAACGCGCAGGGGCGGCCGAGCGGCAGCGGGACGGAAAGCGGCCCCCGGCCCGCGAGTCACCTGTGGCGGCGCCGCCCGCGCCTTCCCCAGCGCGGGGCGCCGCGCAGCCCCACCGCCGGCGCGGAGCGGCTCGCAGCCCCTC
>VXBL01000736.1:153670-182127 GCA_013400195.1 Aramus guarauna | reverse complement strand
GGCCCGCGGAGGGCTCCACCGCGCCGCCCCCGCCGCGCCCGGGCCGGTGCGTGGGGCTTGCCCGGGGAGTGTGGTAGCGACACCTGCTGGCCAGCCGCGGAGCGGCGCCGCTGCGCTCTGCGTGTCCGCGCCGGGGGCGACCCGGCGGGAACCTCGAGGCAACGGCCTTTGGGGCTGAGGGGAGGACGGGGGTGCCGGGCATTAAAAATATCTCCGCCTCCCACCCCACCGGGGGCGGGGGACGGGAGAAGCCCGGCGCTGAGGGGGAGGGCAGCTACAGCTAGATCCGCAGAGTGTGGGCTGGTGCCTGGCAGGGCTGCCTGCCGCTGTGAGGAAGGCGCTCCTGCCTCAGGCGGTTCTGGAGGTGGGCGGCGGGGGCACAGGGACGCGTCGCGCCGGCCGGGCTCCTCCTGGAGGGAGCAGAGAGGCGTTTGGCGAAGGGGACGACGTTTGGGTGGGAACAGGCAACTTTGTCTTCCGGGGCCTCCGGGCCCAGGGCCAAGATACCCCCATCGTCGGCAGGTGCTGCCGCATTCCCCGGGCTCCTCGCATGGGCTGCCCCACGCGTGGCCCTCGCCTCTGGACACGGCCCAGGCACGGAGTGCATCCCACCGTAATGGGAACTGAACTGCTTCCCTCTCCCTGCAGCTGCCGTGGCTGGCTAATTGCATATCTGTAACCACAATCTTTCCTCCTTTTTTCCCTTGGCGTTTTAACTCCAAGATGCTAATGCACGCTGCTGTCTTCAAAACTAAGCCCTTAATCCAGCGGCTTTCAGCGCTGACCTGCAGAGCACCTGCGTGGAGCCAGAGCTGTGCAGGCTGATCACCTACCTGGCTTTCCTCCTGCTCTGCTGAAACCACCCTTGGAAAAACACAAATGCCTTGAAGATGTAGTTCGGGTTTTCCAGATAAGCCATCAGTTATGGGGCCGTCATGATCGGTAGTATGGATCTAGTTTAGCAAAGCATTTAAACATATGTTTAACTGTGTGCATTTTCTCTGGCAGAAGTATTCACCTGCTCAGTATCTTACTGTTGGGTGAGGGGTTTGTGACAGAAGGCAGTTAGCAAAGGGGGAATTTTAGAGGAGGTGGTCCACAGCGAAATCTCCTATTTACCATTAGTTCCATTCTGGTTTAATATAAAGCTCCATTTTGGAATTCAAAAGCGCAGATGAAAAGAGTAGTAAAAAGAGGATCCTTTTTTTTTCCTTTCTCCCACACACACATGTGCATGCACATCCTATAAGGAGCAGATTTCAGTCATGCAGAATGTATGATCTAATTTTAAACCGACAAGATATATCTGCTCCTTACAGCATACTCTTATTTTAGAATTATTTGAAAGTGTGATTAAAGAAATAGTCATTTTAATACAGCTAAGTGAATTCAACTTGCAGTCCATATATGCTAGTGATGTAATGCACTTTATCTTTGCCTATGATCGCCCTTAATAATTATAATTTCACATGTGGATAAGAAAGTTATGAGTGCTTTTTTTTTCTCATTGCATGCGGTCAAAGAGGATTTTCACTGCTTAAGAGTAATTTACTTGTACTGAACTTTCCCTCAAATGAATAGCCTGTGAGATTATTTAGAAACCGCGTATAGTGAGCAAGTCAGAAGCTGGTATTTATGGTTCAACACAGCACAATGAGTCTCTGCTTCCGAGTCTGCACTGAACAAATACCTAAAGATGCGTCGTTTGCTGTGGATAAGTGAGAACTGGGGCTTTTGACAGGAGCAGCTGTCAGGACTGAGCTAAGCTAACATGGGATCAGTTACATGGGGAGATAGCAATGGCAACATAAATAAACACGCATTTTTTTCAATAGTGCGCCTGTGCTGATTCTCTTTACTGACTGTCACAGGCTGCTCTAAAGGAAAGGTCAGTTCCCTGACGGGAGTTCGCTTCCCCTGCCGTAGCCTGACTATTAATATCTATCTAAATTGCACTAGGCCTGCTTAAATGGCCACGTTCACAGGTTCTCGGGATAATCAAATATCCCTTTAATGTACTGGCAGAGTAAGTTCCTTCTATTTCCTGATCTCCTCACAGTCCTTCCAAATCCCTTCTCCAGCAGCACCCCCCCCACTCCCCCCACCCCCTTGTCTTTCACTAACATCCCCAGAAGCTGCTGTTCTTATCCCAAAGGTTTGCCAGGAGCAAAGACCCAAGTGGGTTAGGGCACAACTCCAGCTGCTGGAAGTCTCTCCCTTATCCCAGAGGACTCCCTTCCTGCCTCATAGGTTTGCTTTGTGTTTGCGCTGTCTGCACTACCGAGTCAGGGGGAGAGGATGAGAGGTTAGCTGGAGGACTCTCTCGTTAAGGGAGCCAGGTTCGTTGTTCAGTCTTGTGTGGCTGCATCGCGGAGGGTTCAAAGAGCTTTTATCCTGCAGTCAGTTCAGACCTGCTCCTAAACAGCTGCTGCGTACAGCCAGGTCCAAAATGAGACACAAACAGATTTTAAGCCGTTGCAAATGTGCATCTCCTTACAGCTTTGTAAAAACTATGCTGCAGGACCCAAAGCCTACCATTCATTGCCCAGATCCAGGGAACTGGCAATATGGAAAGATAGTATCCTCTTAGATTAAAGAAATCCACCAAAAATTTTATTTACATGATGTTACTAAGGATTGAGAGAGATGTAGGAACCTTTGATCATTGTATTTTTATTTTAATATTAAAATGCACTGATGATTCTGGTGCGTCATTTGTGATCAGTTGACTGTCTCAGAAATCTGTTCAGCTGAGACCAGTACAGTGTGAAAATGGACTGGGAGTCCCCGAGACACAAGATTGCTGGGATTGAAATTGAATAATGTTTACTCTGTTTCTGCCTCGGTTCTGCCAGAGGTGCTGCTTCAAGCCATTCAGCAGTGAGGAATCAGGAGGCGCCTGAACCACCATCCTGCGTATGTCCGAGTTGTTACAACTATTGCAGTTGCTGCATGAAAAGTACCTGTATGCGAAGGGTCTTGGTTGGTGGTATTGCTTATCAGGCGAGAAGTCTGCATTAAGCTGTTGCGTGAGCTCAACCTGAGTCTAATTACAGTGCAGAAAAAATAGCAGTGCAAAATGTTAGCAGTTTTTAACAGACTAGAGTAAGTGTAACCTACTTTCTCCAAGTATGGGCTAAACTGCTTGAAATGTTGGAAGCATCAGAATTATTAAAATGTTAAAACCAATTGGAATGATGGAAAGATCGTTGTAGCTGTGAAATTCCTTTAAAAACTCATTTATTAATTTTTTGTCCTAAGCTAATTAGGTGTTATACAGAGTATACTCATTAAGAGTAAGTGCCTAACCTTTGAGAATGATGTGTTGTATTTCTCTCACAAAACAGAAACAAAATGTTTATAAAAAATGGAGTATTGTTAAAATAAAACTACCCTTATTTTAGCTTGGTTACCTAAAGAAATAATGCTCTTGCAGTCATATTTTTTGTCTGTCTGATGAGTCCCCTCTGTCTGCCAATGACTTCTGATCCCAATAGTTCATTTCGGCTAAGTTTGACAGCAGCGCCAAGGTCTCAAAGCTTCTGCAACCTCCTACAAATGCCGTGAAGCTCACGGCTGGATCAAAGCAAGCAACTCACATTCGTTTTCATTCTGGGGGAAAAGCTGCAGAGTGAGTTCAAGAGTTACGTGGCCTCTCGTTTGGCCACTCATAGTGGCCAGTAAGTGCAAATATACCCCAAAACAACTGAAGCGAGTACTGCCACCTCCCTACCCAACAGATGGGGAGCAGTGGAGGGGGCTAGTGGGGGGAACTCAGAAGTCAATGGGAGCTGGTGGCACCGCTGATAGTGGGCACAGTGCCGCAAGGCTTTCGTATACCATGCAAAGAGTACGCGGAGGCTGGGGGAGACGCTGGGTTTATTGCCGCAGAGGGTGAGAGAGAGTGGTGGAAACCAGGCTTTGTTAGTTCTCTTGTTTCCTCTCACAAATGAAGGTCACCTAAATATTTCAGAGGAAGAAAAAAAAAAAAAAAGAAGTATGAAATAGGCAAAATGCAGAGTACAAAAGTTCTTACTTAGAAGCTGATGGGAGAAGCAGCAAGAGCTTATCTGTCAATTAATGTTCACTTACAGTGAGAAGTTCAAACCCACTGGATATTTTCTTAGAAACATTGAGACAGAAGGAATCTCACAGAGGGTACCCAGTGCAGCACTCCTGCACTGCGGCAGGATTATGTGCAGCAGGACTGTTTCTGGCAGGAATTTATCTGCCTTTCTCAGAGAACTTCCAGTCAGGTAGACTCACTCCCCAGCCACCCCAACTACCTCATTCCAGGTTTCATCACCTTAGCACCAAGTGCAGGATGAGGGGGTTCCCTAATATACCAAAGTCTTCTTTATTTTCTTTGGTTCTTTGCTTGCTTCTTCTCGGAGCACAACCACCATAAGCTACTATCTGTCTGCAAAAGACCACTTTGACTTACTCCTTTTTTTTTTTTCTTTTCTCTGGGTGAAATTAATCAAGTTTCCTAACAGCCTACGCTTTCTAAAACTGTTGTTGGTCCTGCTGTTCTCTTCTTGTCTGTCCATTTTGTTAGCCTGTTTTTTTAGGTGTTCCAGACAAAGCCTCTTGCTACGCATCTTCTGCAGGCTACGTAAAATTCTGATTTAACAAACCCATAGTGAAGTCAGCCTGCTTTTTCACCTTCACCACAGTATTGACCACTACTTGAGTCTGTAATGCTATGTAATCCTCATAACCTTTCAAAACATATTGCTTCCTAGTTATCTATTATCTATTTTTATTTGAGGATTTGAGCTCTGCTTCCTCTGGGTAGTACTTTGCACTTGTCTTTGTTGAATTTTACCTTACTGATTTTAAGCCAGCTCTCTGACTTTTCAAGATTATCTTTAATTCCTATTGTTCTTCAAAATGCTTTTAACCATCTCCTTGTTTCTTGTTAGTCATTTGCTAATTTTATGACCTTTTATTTCCTTATCCAATGTGGTCATTAACCTAATTAATAGAATGTAGCTGAGATCAGAACCCTTTAGGAACCTACTGAAATGTCCTCCTGGTTTGATAGTACAAAACCGATACTTACTTTTTGAGAATGACTTCAGAGGCAGTTGCTTACTCATGGCCCACCTACACAATGTTTCCTTAGCTTACTGATGAGAACCTCATGCTAAGCATGTAATGAATGTTGCTGATGCAGACATATAGCCCATCTACTGCTTCATCACTATCCATGAGGTCAGTTATGAGTCAAAGAAGAAATTTCAGTTTGTTTTATATGGACTTTTCTTGGCAATCCCACATTGGCTAATTTTAATCAATTTATTATTTTTTAGGTGATTACTAAGTAGTTTAATGGTTCTTTTCTAAATCCTCCTGGTGATATTTATTTCATGAGCTTCTTTATAATCTCTCTCTTCTCTTTTTCTGAAAATACATAGTATGATTTTTTCCCAACTGTAGAATCTTCCTCCCAAACACTTGAACTGGCAAGTGGTAGTACATGTTTGAAAGATCACATTTTATCTCCAACAGAACATGTTATTCTGGATTAGGAGAAAACTGTCTGTCAGACAGCATATTGATGGCTTTGACTCCTAGTTGTTTATGGAGAACTTGCAACTGATATATAATATGCAGATGCAGGCTCTGTGTTTTAAATAAACACTATTCAAAAGCTTTGTAAGCTTATTCACAGTTGGGAAAAGATCAGGGGATGCTGAAGTTAAGGTTGCAAACGCAGTCCATTCCACTTGTGCTATACAGACATGATTTAAATGCTGGGCAACATTGCACCTTATGGAGAGCTGTTGGTGCCTTCAGACTCCATTGCAAGGACACGCAGTGTGATGCACTTACTTACACTAAGGAGAGCAAAACTGCAACTCAGAACACATGCCAAAAGCAGTTAGATCCCTAGACCAGTTTCCATGAATTTCTTTATTTTAAATTTAAACAAAGGTAAACCAAAAATGTCTGTGGCAATACAGGCAGAGTGCAGCAAATGGAATAAATTAGTAGCATAGTGCCTGGGCTGCCTTCACAGAGTGAATCCCACTTTCCCATAATTTCCAGTATAAATGTTGTGCTAAATAAGGACGTTAAGTGGAAACACCCCTAATAATGGTGGAAGATGACTCAGTGCTGCATCCAAAAGGAGGTATTAGTGTTTCAGGCCCTGTGTTATGAATCCTACAAGCTAGCCCAAATCCCCAGCCCCTGCAGCAGAACCTCCGGCTGAGCTCAGCCCCTCGGCCATCCCTGGGAGAGCAGTAACACGCGTGGAGGAGGAGGAGTAGGAGGAGGAGGAGGAGGAGGAGTGCTCGCTCCCCTGTTCATCTGTTTTAGCTGCAGCAAGAACAGCATTTAACTGCAGCCTCTCGTTCAGGGGGCAAAAATACCTCTTGTGCATAGGCACTCCAGTCATATATTTGGGTACAGATTAATGGATGTCTGCTAAAACCCAGCCAGAAGTGGTGGTATTCTCACCTTCGGATTAATAGCCAGCGCCTAGAACGTTTTTGTGGCAAGTGAGAGATGGAGGCCCTTCTCAACAAAAGCTTCAAAACCACAACTTTGAGAAGACAGCCCAACAGCAGACTGGCAGCTGGTCAGGGCCAGAAGGGAGCAGGCAAGAAATTAATAAAAGGTAAATGCACTAAGACAAGATAAAGGAGGAATCACCTGAAAAGTAAAGTTTTTTTAAAAAATTATAAACATCAGGAAAATTAAATCTCAACTAGGACATGTTATATTGAGTAGCTAAGTTTCCTATGAGCACCTTGCCTTCAGTAATAAACCAGTTGATTACAATGAGCATCCTAATCAATACAAGGCTTTTTAACAGCTTAATGTACATCCTTCAGATTTATCAGGGAAGAATAATCTGCTGGATAAGAGCACAGGCAAGGTGGGTTTCTTTGTTCTCTTATGACAAAAATAACATTCATAGTATTTCTAACAATATCTCAACAAAACTAATTCTTTTATCAAGCAATAAATCACAAATGCATGCTATCCTGCCAAAATCTAACCCTCCTATCCTAATCCAGTCTGTGCAGCAGTAAAATGCTATGTGTTGTTTTCTTCCTGGCTTTCTCTCTGGGATTTGGGGCATTGTAAATTTTTTTGAACTTTCAACAGTGTGACCCACAATATGATGGCATGGCAACTACTTTGGATTTAACTATATTTGGATTCAATATATTCTTCCCTATTATTCTACAAATGACTTTTTTTCAAATACACTGCTAAACTAAAATCATCTTGTATTTGCTTTCAGTTACATAAAATAGAAAAAATTGTCATCCGATGTAGATTAGCATATCTTTACTGAAGCCAATGAAACTATATGAATTAATATAGATAAGTATGTGCCCACTTGCCTTACATATGGAAGTCAAAATCCAGAATTCCTATTAAAATGTTTCAAAAACCTACATCCTGTTACATTTTGTTCTAAGAATCTGCAGATGTCAGCTAATGAAAATAACCTTCAAAGGGAGGAATTAATTGGGAGCTAAATCACAATCTCAAAATAAGTTCTGTTTGGAAATGGTTGCTTTATACTGTGTTGTTAGGTGAGTTGTTAAGTGCGTATTAGCCTGTTAACAGCTCTGCAGTTTGATGCAGTTTGATGCAGAGCTGTCCACTTAAAATAAGAAGTAAACAGCAGAAGCAACTGATTGTGGACCTTGAGGTCTGAGGCAGCCCTTGCTTCCATGCTGATAAAGTATTCAAAATAAACTCTCAGTTAAGATGCTGCTTTTTATTTTTCTTCTTGGAAAAAACGAGATTTCCCCAAGAAAACCAGATTACCCTCTCTCTGCTCCTGTCCTTCTGCCCCATGCCACATTCAGCAGTGAAGCCATGGTAGATATGGTAGGAACTCTGACTCCTGTTACCAGTGAATGAGAGGGAAATACCAATGATATCAGAAAGGGAAGAAGAAAGAGGAGCCAAGGAAATTTCCGTTTCTGACTCTTTTTTTTTTAATAATTCGTAAAAAGAGAGGCTCTGCTTGACTACATGTCAGCCAGACTACACTCTGGAGGAGCAAGGTAATGTGCTGGAAGGCAGTACACTGAAATTATTAATAATAATAATAGTAGTAGTAGTAGTAGTAATGCCTTGTCATACGTACAAGGCTCCCAACCACCAAAACACCCATCTTTTTGATTTACGAAAGCAGTTTTAATGGACAAGAGGGCACACAGCTGGATAACCCTAGGGCAAAGTCTTCACTAGCCGTGCAAAACCTATAAAGCAAGAGCAGCAGACAAGCAAGATTACACAGCCGTTTGCCACAGCAGTGATGGGCTGGGAACTCTGTAGGGTTGATCCAGACTCAAGAGTCCTCTGGCATTGAAGAGGGAGGCATGACGTGAAGAACTAAGGCAGACAAGGGATAGGAGCAGGCTGGCAAATACACTTTCAGGTCTCTGCTGAATTTACAGCTGTGGCATTCATATTTCCTGATATGGATCACTGGTCACTAGGGCCTGTAGTGAATGATGATGCACACAGCTACATCCTTCACACAGACGGTAAAGAGGTCTTGTGGGGATAAGAGCTTTTGGGTTTTGAACTCAGAAAAAAATCCCTATAGATGAAAAAATCTCTTCAGCCAATCCAGCATTCCCCTAGAATCCTCTTCAAAATGAGTGTCAGCACAAGAGCAGAAGGGAATTTCTGTACGTTTCTGTAAAATTGGAGACACTTGAATCTATTGTTCAACTGAGCAAGGATGACATTCAGGAGGAAGTGCTTGTTGCCCACTGATTCTACGAATCGGTGGCTTCCAAAAAAGATTGACAGCTAGCGTGGATGAGGTAGAAGGAAGATTCAACCATTATTGTAAAGAGGAAAGCTATTTCAGAGGAACATTTCAATTTACCTTCTCTAGAAAAAGTGATGATTTCCTGTGGGGGCGGGGGGGGGAAGCAAACTACTTCACAGAAACAGAAAAGAAGGATAACCGGATTGCTACTCACCTAACCTCATTCTGCAGTCCTCTCCCTAAGACATATTGTTGTCAGTGGTTCAGTTTTTGCATTGATTATCTCAATTCCTTTTCCAAGGTAATTCAAATAATAAAGTTAAAACAAAGGTATGTGAGTGATGTGAAGTTATAGCTTCAAGGACATTCTGCTTATATGCAGTTTTCAGCTAACAGGCTGTTGGTGTTTGCTAAATACAAATCATCAGTTTAGGTCAAAGCCCACGAATCCAGGTACTGTGTGTACGAAGTTCGCAGACTGTCTTCTGCAAACTCACTGAAACACTGAGCAGAAGGAGCTCATATAGCCAAGACAAGTAAGACAGAACCCCCCAAGAATATACGCTTCTTGATCCCCACTGTGCTTCAGAAGGAGAATTATGAGCTAGGTGACTTGTTAAACTGGTGTCTTTCCTGACTCAGCTGCACCAAATGACTAAATGCCCAGGAGCCACCTCAGTGTGGCCTTTTCCAGGAGTGTTCAGTAATGGGCCGCTGACTGGAGCACAACGTAGGTAACAGGACTTGCAAGAGGACTTGCAAAATGCTCATGTCCCCTCTGCAGCTCTGCCTCAACCTGTGCAGTGTGAAAGGCGGTCCGCTGGCTTTCAGAGACTTACAATATTTTTGCCAAGCATGTTTTCCTTTACTGACGTGCAGTAAATTTACTGATTCTGGGTAACATACGTGAGGACATACAGTTCTTCATATAAAGTGGATTTTCAGTAGCTACAAGAGAAACCAGCCAGCTCCAGAAAATGCATTCAAACACCAGTGACAGCTTTCAGAAAGGTGAAAATACAATGACCGGTGGTAGTAATATAATCCAGGGACCTATTTTTGCAAGTGCTCTGTTAGTGCTGCTTCCCTATTCAAAATCTACTTTTAGTTGGTCTGTCTAAACTCCATCTTCATTTTCAAGTAGATGCAAAGGCTAAAATCTGTCTACATTGCAATCAATAGTAAACCACCCACAGATTTGCCAGAGTTGGTATTTTAGCATACATTGGCAAAAGAGACACACCATCAAGTTCTGCACCGGACTGATGCTGTCCCTTGCAAACATTTAATGAGAGTGGAAGATTTAGGTAATATGGCTCTTGACACTGTAAGTCCTAATTCCCTCACTCTGTCTGCCCCTGGTGCATGTTCCGTAGATTGAAACATTCTGTAAAGATAATTCTGTAAAGACAGGTCAAGTACCTCCATCCCATGCTGCTGGACAGGATTTGTGGAAAATAGGCACCCTTCACCTATTGTTAAGGACAATTCAGGTCAATGTCTTTTTTTACTTCCTTGCAAGAGAATGTCTTCTGGTTTTACCCTGCTGTGATCAGAAGATAGAACCTTCAGCTTTGCTCTCAGCATCAATCATTTGCAGCTAATATTTTCAGCAAGTGTAAGCAGCCTATGCGCCGCTGATTCTTTTGACTCACGATGTTTTAGTTAAAAATCATTTTTGGAAAGTGAGACTTGGACTCTTTCGACTTGGGCAATTCACAACATTTTACTTTTTTTCCCTCACATATCTCAAAGAGTTATGTTAAAAGATATGTAAAGCATCCGTTCTCGTCCACAAACAGAAGAGGCATCTTCTGTTTGATAAGCCAGAACTTATCAGCCATCTTATCTCAGATCTGCTATTTATACTGTCCTTCTGCAAATGTGTTATCACTGCCCTGCACACTGTTCTAAGGCATTTTCCACAAAACCTACAGATTTCCACATCCGAAATGAGCACAACCCAGATCAAATTTATACAGAAGCTGGAACTCAGTCTTCACTTTGGATGGCTGTGTGTGGGAGTGTGTGCATGTATGTGCATTTGTGTGGGCGTATCAGCATTCATTTCTTAAATTTTGTTCCTGCTGTAAAAATGACTCGTATAGCGGTTTATTTTAATACCGAATTGCAAGGTTAGTTCGTTTTACAAGATGGCAGCTTAACACATCGGGAGAAGGGAGGAGAATAGGTTTTTTTCCTAAGATCTGCAGTGTCTGTGATGCTCTGTAACAAACAGAGCAGAACAAAATTCTGGTGACCGTTTTGATGAAAAAGTGAATGTGCTCAGTGAGCCAACAAGAAGCAGTAAGGGAAATCAAATATGAGACTTGATAATTTTTCCCTCTTCCAGCCATTCCATCTGAATTTCTGTAATTTTATTTAAGGCATAAATATTGTACTTAAGGGGGTTTAATGCTTTTTTTAATTAAATATGCTCAATTAGTTTGGGAAGAAATGTTTCTCTGTAAAAATCAGCTGCGATACTTGGTGAGTTCATTCTTTCCCTAAAGCTAAAATCAGCTGTAATAGCTCTCCTCCTAACTCTAGAAAAAAACCATTCTGTAACTTTGGCACTTTCATCTCCACAAAGGCTGTATAGAAACAATCACAACAAATGAAGATCGAAGGACGAAGGCAAGCAGGCTTTAGGGCTCCATTACACTAAAATGGGAAGAGAAAGGAAGTATGTCTTCAGAGCCTGCAAAGTACTGTAGCTTACGCTACACAAAAATGAAAAACTCAGCTGCCTGCAGCTGGCTCGCGTCCCACCGTCTCTGCGATTTAAGGCAGTGGGAGTCTCCTTTCTCTACTGCTGCCCAAATGAAAAATCTTCGCTTGTCATTTTGATGTACCTGTTGGGTAACTTTCACATCATCTGCTTAAAACCCATCATAGCTGCTCTCTGCAGGCTCTCAGTGTCCCAGTGTCGGGGTTACCTCTCTTTTAGGACTGTATGGCCCAGCAGCCTCCCTCCACCCAAGCACAGGATTGCCCACTGTTGGCTGGGGTTCACCAAGGGCTCCTGAGACCCAGGCACTGTTAAAGGAGGGGGAACACCACACGACTTACCTCTGAGAGCAGTGCTGCACACGTGGCTCCTACTGCTTTTTTCTTTGCTATGAATGACAATGCTTTTCTACTAATGAAGTGCCACATACCAAACATGCCAGGTACCTCCATTAAACTATCAAATGCTGCAAAAATAACCCAACACTGAAAAAAAAAATAAAATAATCCCTTTCCTTCCCTTATCTTCATATTCTGTTTAATAGCTCTGATCCTCTGATACTCATTAAGTTCTCTGCTTTTGTCTCTTCCATTGCACTCCTGTGTATTCATCTATGTGTGTACACACACACACACACCAACACGCTTTGAACCCTATGACACTGTCCTATCTGTGTGCCTTTTCTACTCCAACCCCCTTATCCCGTCTACATTTTTAACCCCGGAAGATGCCGTTGCTCAGCTGTGGCAATGTCACACAACCGTTTGCGAGGAGGAGAAGAGGAAGGTGCAGCTCACGGAGCTGGGAAGGGGTGGGGGACAAGACAGGTGGAAGAGCTCTTCCAGCATTCCCGTTACGCCTAGGACTAGTGCCTGCTGGCTATACTTAGTACTGCAGCGCTGAGAGGTAAGGGTTAAGCCAGCTGAGCTCCAGGGCACATATTCTGACTGAACCCTGCAGTACTTTTATTTTTTCTGCACCCTGTGAGCTCCACAAAGGTGTGCAGCTGGTAGCCGGCTCTGCTGTGCTTTGCACCGCTGTTCACTATGCTGCAGATGTTCACCTGTCGCTTTGCTCTGGGCCATCAGACTTGATAAATTCCTATTGCAAGCAGAAGATAAGCTCCATGTTTAGCAAAGTGGAATGATACCAAGTCTATTTTCATTTCTGCTACCCCAGGAATATGCATTATGCATATATTTTACATTTATGCCAGCTGAACTCAATTCTGCATCTTCCTGTTAGCTGAAATGATTACCTTTGGGTTTGGCAGTGGCGTGATGATGCTGTATTTACCTGAACAGGATTTTAACTCATGACCCCACTTAGCAGCTTAACGTGTTCTGCTTCAAGCCGCCTTATTTTGAATGAGGATGCAGAAGTTGGTATGGTCCTATCAGTAGCAGTGGTAGAGCACCCTCCATAGTCCTTTAATCTTCCCCATCCCTTGGAGGTCTGGCCACTGGGACCATTCCCAGCAGGCTTTCTGGACACGGCCACCCTGTGCAGCGGTCTGAAAGCATGTAGCCCCGTAGATGCAAGATCCACCGGGGCCAGTCAGCCTCTGAGTGGTCCCTGGGCATTTTGCAGACATAGCCTACAACTCTCATCTGACTTCGCCCCTGTCTTTCCTGTTTTCACCCCATAGATTCACTCATTTCAAGATCAGCCACACCTCTCTAAACAGACATGCTCTCCCTCTCTGCATTCTCATTTGCAGCCAACTCTTGGATGTTTCCTCTTTATTCCTTTTCCTGCATTCAGTTTTGCAAGTCCACGACCTCTTACCAGCTTCCATTTCTTGTCATCCGAACACTCTCTCCTTCAAATTTTCTATAAATTCCTGGTGCGTTTCCATCTTTGCTCTCTCCCTGCTTCTCCTTTCTTCTGTTGATTCTGGTGGCAGCACCCTAGTAATAGCACTTTTTATTGGGAAGCAATGGTAGTAAAGGTTTTAAATCTCATAGCTCTTCTTTTTCCTTCTCATTCCTTTTTCCTCTTGGTTATCTTCTCCACTGACTTTCTTTCCATGTCATTTCCTAGTCATTTCCCACATCTTTAGAATTCACCAGCACCCTGCTATTCCCTCTGCAGCTTTGCAAGCTTTTTTTTTTTTCCTCTCTCTTTCTTTTTTCCCATTTTCTTTTTTACAGGCAGCGGCCACTCTTAATCTTTGCAGGAGCTATTCATCTCTGTGCAACACCTGTCATCTTCCGTGCCCCAGCTTCTCATTTTACATCTGGTCTGCATTTGCATAGTCTAGTCTTCAGCTGGGTTTCCTGGTGCCTTTCATAGCTTTCCCCACATCATTTTTAATCTTTTCTGTACTGCTTCTCCCTTCCTTTTTATCACAGAGGCAGAAGGGCCCTGTTAGCTAGTTCTGTTTCATAGGAAATTTTCTTTCAACATCAAAGAATACCAGATTGCAAACACTGTTAAAATTAGTGCACAGCTCTCTAGATCCTGGTGAGTTATAGCACTGGAAAAGATTTATGCCCCAAGATTTCTTATTCATCCTTGTTTTTACTGCCAATCAATTCTGTCTAGCCCAGAGGTTTTGGCACTCAGTTTATCTCTTTTTCCATGTCTGTGCCTCTATGTCAGTTTTGAAAATCATCATTTCCCTTAAACCCTGCCCTGCTGTTCTCAGTCACTCACTTTTGCCTCTAAAATGCACACTGAAAGTATACTTCTTGTTCTAGGATTAAATAATTTCTCAAAATTCCTTAGTGGTGGAGCTCCCACAGCCTTCCCAAGCAACCTGACCCCCGCTGCACTAGCCTTGCTCCCTGTCCTTGCTTCTCCCTGCTGCAGTGGCAGCCCATTTTTCTTGTGCCAACACAGTGGACATGGTGAACTGTTCACTCCTTCCTCTACTCTTGCAGGTACCTTTTAGATTTTCCACATATCCACTTTCAGCCTTCCCTTCTCTGGATTGAGCTACTACAGGGATTTCAATCTTTTTGTCTTGGGTCGTATTTTCTAGAGCTCTGGCCATTCTTGTGTTCGCTCCTCAGGCCCCTCAGGATCTCTTCCCCTGCCAGATTGCTCATACCAACACACTAACCCTGCTTTACTGAAGAGAAGCATTTGCCTCTCCATTAGTCTGCTCGTTACCCGATGAAGTTTATACTCACACTCTGTGTTGGAGACGAAGTCTCAGTGCTCAGGTCTGTGGTTTAGACATGATCTAAACAACAGTGTGAATGCTTGTTAATACCTATAGAAGCATTTGGAATAATTCTGGTATCATGTAGCACACACTTGCTTCTCTCCTCTGTCATCCTTGCACCACAGGGAATGTCACTTTTTCCTAATAATTCTTCTCTTAATTCTCTTAGCAGTGTCGTTGGGCTGAGGGTATCCTTGGTTTCACTGTCAATTCCTCTACAGATTTTACTTCTAAGTACCTCATTTCATTTTCACTAGCAGTTTTCTTTCTCCCTACAGTAGCAAGGGTTAATTATAGGATTTGTGTTATCCATCAGTATTTCATTTCTAGAATTTCCTGAAGACGTATAAAGGGCCAAACACACAAAGTTCAGTGCTGTATTTCTGTTTGAAATAACAGAAGGATATAAATCCACCTACAACCAGTGACCTTTCAGGATTTGCATCATTAGATCACATTGAAAAAACTCTGACGGATGAAAAATATAAGCATTAGGGGAAAGTAATATCAGGGGTCCCTGGTGTAATGTTTGCAAGGAAAGATTTTATAGCAGTTATTTTACCCTTTGATTTATTCACACAGTTTGCATCTATCCTCAGGCCAAAGTGCTCAAACTTCTCCATAAAAAATTCACATTTGGCCAGATTTTTCCTCTAATGAGATGCTGGCTGGCTTTTTCTGAGAGTCCTGTCGAAGTTTTTCCTGTGACAAAGGTTGCAGCTAATGTTAAGCCTGTAATTTCCTTACAACAACTTTGTGGCTCCTGACAATGCTGTAGGAAATGAGGATGCCCCAAAGGGCAACACAGTAAAATAAATGGTGAAAATTTGCTCTGAGTGATAGGTAAGACCTATCGGAGGTGAGTGTCCCTCCACAGACGTGCACAGACACACACACAGCGTGTTAAGGTCACAATGTGAACTGTTGCACTGATGTTTATTACAAATCTCACCAGAGAGTCTTTTCTACTTTTTAAAACTAGCTTAGGCATTAATTTGAAAGAACTATAACTGCTGAAATACCACTTTTTATGATAGGTAAATCCAAGAGAATAAGCAACACCATTTTTTTCACCCAAGATTCTTTCACCTCCAGCTTTGGTTCAAGTTTTTCTCTCAAGTCACACAAGTAAGTCTTCTAAAACTCATCTGGTCTCCTCCTTTCAGTAATTCAAATAGCCTTACAGAGAATGTGGATGTTGTTTACCCAGACTTTAGTAAAGCCTTTGACGCCATTTCCCACAGCATTCTCCTGGAGAAACTGGCTGCTTGTGACCCAGACAGTCATAAGTGGTGTTCCCCAGGGCTCAGTACTGGGGCCAGTTGTGTTTAATATCTTTACCAATGGTCTGGACGAGGGGATCAAGTGCACCCTCAGTAAGTTTGCAGACAACACCAAGGTGAGTGGGAGTGTTGATCTGTTTGAGGATAGGAAGGCTCTACAGAGAGATCTGGACAGGCTGGATTGATGGGCTGAGACAACTGTATGAGGCTCAACAAGGCTCAGTGCTGGGTCCTGCACTTGGGTCACAACAACCCCAGGCAACGCTACAGGCTTGGGGAAGGGTGGCTGGAAAGCTGCCTGGTGGAAAAGGACCAGGGGGTGCTGGTTGACAGCCAGCTGAATATGGGCCAGCAGTGTGCCCAGGTGGCCAAGGCAGCCAACAGCATCCTGGCNATGGTTGGACTTGATGATCTTAAAGGTCTTTTCCAACTTGAACCATTTTATGATTCTGTATTTACTCAAGCAATTACTGCTAATATTAGCATCCAGAATTTGTTGTGCTCTTTCTACAGCTGCAAATGCTTTGTCCTGGTAGGTGGATTGCAGTAAATGATCCTGACAGCATCTCTTCTCAAATGTGTATTGTCCTGCCAATGGCCAGCCAAAGCTGGCATGTTAACCTGCGGTTCCCCCAGCAGCTTTATTTCGCCTCTTGGTTTCTGTCAATGCACTGTGCCTGAATGAAGGGCACTAGATAATGCTCCCATCTTTACATGCTGTACCTGCCCTGTTCACCTCTTTTCTGAGGGTACTCAGGTGTGTTGTCAAGGTCAGAACTCAAGGGAGGGGGGCGTGTGGATTTTTTTAGCCTTGTGTCTATCCCAGCTGTCTTTACCTACATGGGACTTTGATGCAGTGGTGATGCTAGTCTGGTGTATCGTGCTCCTGTCCTGAGCCATTTCTTCGGGGCTGTCCTTAAAGTCTCTGCAATATTTCTCACCACATGACAACATTTCAGATCAAGCTCTGCCAGCAGGCAGCATAACTCGCATCCTTTACCTAACTCAGCCACAAACCTCACCCAGAATGCCACCCCCTCCAAATCACACTAATTTCTTAAATGCATCTGTGCCACGTATAGCTTACAGACTTTTGCAGGCTTCTGGACCTCTGAATGCATTCTGGAATGTTCCATACGACAACCCTTACCTGTTGATGTTTCATAAGACAATCTTAATCTGTGAAAGACTTGTACACTTCAGAGCTCTTCATTGGGCTTTAGAGATGAGATGCTTGAGTGTGTGTAAAATAGGATGGATTTTACTCTCCATAAACAGCCTTTTCATTTCTTCTTGTGGAAGAAGGTTTAAAAAGAAAGGAGGAGGGGGAGAAAAAAAAAAAAAAAAGCTTCTCTTTACCACATAATTCCCAGGATCTGCCACAGGGATCTGTGGCTATAATAAAAGCAACCCTCATGCCCGAGATCCTCAAGGCTGATTAAAGAAACATTACATAAAGCTGTATTCAATGACTAACTGAGCAGCTGAATAATTCTACCTGAGCCAGTACCTTGGGACCTGCGGTGGTAAAAGGCAATCCTCTGACATGTCAGTGAGTGGAATTTGTCTTTAATCCTTAAAGGTAGGCTAGCAATTTAGTTTTCACTTTGCTCCTACTTTAGAGTTAGCCACCTGAACAGCTATCAAGAGGAGGCTTAACAGCAGGAATAGTCATTAAACTCTAATATGGCCCAGACTTAAGAGTGGAGCCAGCTAAAACCTTAAGGGTGGGCTAACAAAGGCTCCTTATTCAGGTACAGTACTCGGAGCATCCATCCCTGGAGATGTGGAGGCTCTGCGGGCAGCACCCACCTGTGTTTGGGCAAGTACGTGGGCACCCATAGCAGCACCCACCCGGCCACCCACCCTGGCCTGACCTCCCCAGCCAGGGGCTGCAGGAGCCGGCTGCCCGGGGGATGTATAATATAGAAACGACATTAGGGGGAGCTCCATTACCTCGTCCAGTTTTGGAAAAGAGTGTTTGTGTCAGCGGCAGCGCCGTGGCTGCAGTTCTCGGGAAATCACTGTCTTTCCTCCCCAGTCTCAGGCTGCGGTGCGACGATAACGAGTGCTGGGGAGTGATAAGGTCAGGCCGATCACAGGTAGTTTCTTATTAGAAAAACTGGTGGCCAGCTAATCCCACCCTTAAACACGGCCAACTATTGACAACAGTTTTATTGTTTCCAACAAAAAGTCAGAAATGCCACAGAGTTACTTTTACCTGTAGTCTTTACATCCACAGACTGATTAGCTAATGAGATCAATAATTAGTCAAGGGAACTTCATGCTCCCAGGTTGTGGTGCCTATACAATGAAATGTTTTGGCAGTTTCCCTGCGATTTTTAGGGCTTATGACTTGGACAGTTTACTGTAGTAATTATCCCAGAACATCTATTATTTCCATATAAGCTGTAATGTGCATAATTTAATTAATAAATAATTGTTAGAGAAGAAATGGAGAAAAAGTAAAATAAAAGTTCTAATTCAAAGGAGATGGGATAGATTTGAGTTACAGAGGATAAATGTGGGCAGATCACAGCAGAGCAGTGGTGGGGAAGGGCAAAGACAGGCCTTCTAGGAGAGTGGAGGAGAGCAGGAGAGACTGGAAGACACAACAAAGTCTCAGTCATACTACCAGAGGGGTTATTATTCTCTTTATATTTTTTAGTGCTGGGACGCAAAGATCAACTCTAGGCTTATTTCAACAGGGAAAATAAAATGCTTTGTACTAAATGGTCTCTTAGCCCTCTTAAAATGCTTCCTGCCCTAACCAGTCGGCAGAAGCAGTGGTCTCACAGCAGACCACGGTTATGCCTTGGAGCACATTTCTGAGCACCTAAGACAAAAGGAGGAGGCTTTGTGTTCGGGTTCTGTGTGCACCATCTGCTGAGAGGAGACACACAGATTTTCAGAAGGCTGCCAGCTGGCTGGCCATTCCTCTCATTTCAAATAAACATTCAACATGTTTTCTGTAAATTCTGAATGATAAAAGTCTGGTTTTTCCTTTCTGTAGCTCATACTGGAGAGAGTAAGAGCTTTTTTCTCTTGGCTATATATTTCCAGCAAGATGAACTTTCACTTCAGATTGTCACTACCTTATAAAAATAGCCCACACAGAGTAATATTTATTATTAGGGTATTATATTATGAACTTCAAAGGGGTTATTAGCTCTCTGAAACAAGCTAAAGAATAAGATCCCTTAAAGATCCCTTACTGAACCTATAGCTGAACTGTTCCAAGGATGTTCCACTAAATGAAGTCATTTTAAAGAGAGGTTTTTCTTCCTAATGTGTTTCGTTTATAAAAAGAGAGGAATGCAGACAGCTCTGGGGTGAAACACAAACACTGCACTACTTGCACTGCTTAGTGATCCAAGATAACAAGGGAAGGCCATGCCTCGGTACAGGACACTGACAAGTATCATGACTCAGTCACGCTCTATTTAGCAAAGACCCTGCACCCAACACTGAGTGTCTCCAGCAGTTAGGATCTCAGTTTTATGTCTCGGAGGATGCTCATCATCCATGGACATCCAGGTGTTCATGTTTGAAGTGAGCAGGATGGAACAGTCTGGCACGGGGAAAGATACTTTTGTAATCTAACAGCAAGACACACCTGAACCACACCATCAACCTCAGAAGGAACACAACACTACAACACCACTTTCAATTTTTGTCTCAGCATTTTCTAAATAAAACCATGAGGAGCAGCAAAGTTGCTGAAGTACCTGGTTCTTCCCACCGCTCTTTTTCAATGCCTGTGAGAATATGCAAACATTCAAGTTATTGTCACAGAGGAAATTCCAGAGCATCAGCTATTGTCTGATAACTGCTCATCCCAAATGCTGTTCCTTGCAGGACATGTGAGGTCATTTTCCCCTGTTTCACTCGCAGATAAACCGTCTCAGTGCCCTTGATCTGGAGAGGTCCACTCAGACAATTGCCATGCAGCCCCAAGCCTCCCAGGAATCTCTGCCTGTGACCATACCAGCTCCGCTTACACAGGCATTGACTCTTAATTTCAGATCCTGAATCCATCCTGGCACTTTCTTCCATCTGCTTCTTTGCATCTTGCATAAAAGAACGTAATTTGTTGTTCAAGTGGTTTTCTTTTATGAGCCATGCACTATATAAGAGGCTTCATTGTACGACCTCAAGTATAAGTGCCAGGTTTACGTCAAAGGATTCAAAGGTTTTTCGGTGGCAAAAGACAGGTGGACAGACAAACATACAAAACACAGTGTTCTTCGAGAGATTTGGGTAAAAATATCCATAGCAACAGCCTGATCCTTCAAACAGACATTTGGGTCAGTAACTTTTCTTGGGCATATTCTTTTATCACCTCAGTAAGTTTGTGTAAAATTATTCACATGCATAAACATTTACAGAATCTTTTCCAGGGGTCATTTCACATCACTCAGTATTTTAAGCTCATCTTTTACTTTGGTGATATATATTGTTCACACATCAAGAAGCTAAATCAAAAGCACAGTGATATTTTAACGGTTTAAAATCCTTTGGCTCAAACCTTAGGACAATTTCCTTCCCAGGAGGATGTGTCATTAAAGAAAAAAAGTTCTGACATAGCCTTTCACCCTCCACCCACCCCAAGAATGTAAAAAATTTCATATTTAGCTCATTTCCTTCTGGGACAGAGAAATAATGTGAGAGTACATAGGAGATTTGTGACCATTAATTTACTGGCAATACCGATAGGTTGTCCAATGAAGTAGGAAGGAAGTAGAGTTCATTTCAACAGCAATTCCTATTGTAAGAAATGTTTCACATGCTGAAATGTTCCATATGGCCATGAAAATGCATCCTCATGCTACTAAAAACAGGCAAGGAAATTATTAAATACAGAAACATAAACAAAAATTCCCAAAATAGCATAAAAGAATGAAGAAAACAATTAAGTTAAGGAAATTCCGAATGAAGGTGGTAACTGCATCAGGCAGTGGCATAACAACTATAGTGCACATAAATAATCCGAGACATAATAAAAGGTAGATTTACTGAAGTGCATTCCGCAGAACTCATATCCTGCTGCATTACTTCCTGTCATTAATTACCCCATCTACATCCAAATAATATCAATCAGCCAATTGGAAGCACAAGTTAAGGAGCAAAATTTCATACTCTTGAGGTCAAGTTCCTTTTCCTTCATTTGTCTTCATTAGCAGCACCTCTCGAGGCTTTCCCAAAATAGAAGGTAGTGAATTAGTCAAAGAGATTTTAAAAGTCGCACTCAAGAATGCTCAGAAATAAAATAGCAGGATTAGCCTCAGAGCTCTTAGGATGAAACAGAGGTTGTTATTGTTATTTAATAAGATTACCAAACCTACATGTCTTGCCTTCCTAATTATTTTCACCATCTCTGCTCTTGACTGGGTGTCACATTTGCCTGGCACCTTGGCACTGAAGGTTATACAAATACTTTACAAATTACTGCCTGGTCTGTAAACTGTAATGACTTTCCTTCTCTGGTTACTCCTGGTCAGTACATTGCAGTCAGTGAGTTTCTCTCCACACACCCTATCCTTTCTTCCTGGTCTGGTTAAACTGGGCTGATCTCTTCTCTTCCCAAGGGCAAAGCAGGAAAATCAGCCACCACTGGTGTTGCATAGCATCTACTCAGAAATAAGGAGACCATGGGATGGCCACACAGACGTCCTGCTTCTCCGCAACCCTTCCTGGGGACTTCCAGTCTCCTCCAGTTCTGTTGCCCTTGCAGAAGTCATGCACATCAAGAGTCTTCTGCAGAGTCCAAGTCCCTTAAAAATATAGTTGTGGGCAGGAGCTGGAGAGGCAAACAGGAAAGCGGGGTGTGCCTGCGTTCGTTCTCCCAGGAAATCTCTTCAGCTTAAGTCATCTCTGCTTATGAGCTGCCAGGGAAAAGTAGGAAGCAGCATCTCAGGGAGCCCTTCTTTATCAAGCCAGAGTCAGCTTGAAACCTCTGCTCCGGAATCACAGTTGGGAAAATATATCATAGCCTTATGGTCCTAGGAATTATTGTGGTCACACAGATATACACCAACATGGGGTGAAAATGCGGCAGTGATTTAACAGCTCCGGCAGTTTGCACACACATGGCAAGGTCAGAAGCATCAGTATCACTGAGAGGCAGCACAAGATGGAAGTGTTTGGAGATTAAATGTGCACACAGCACATCTCCGCACTGGGGCATAGACTGCTGGGTCTTCCTATGACCACATATAGAGGGATCTCAGACTTATCTCTCATGAGAACAGATGTTTCTTCTGCACTGATCCTGTTCTATTTAGCACTAACGGAGAGTCTGTTTATAAAAGAGCAAGGTGATAAACAGCAAAAAGCTACTGTTCCCTTGGAGTGGAGCAGTATTTTACTTAAGCACTATGAACCAGACTTCCAAGGATCAAATGGTGTCACATAAACATGACCAAACCCACCCTTTCTTGCACTGCTACCTACACATAAAGGAACAGAAAAGGAAAAAAGGTTTGAGCACTGGGAGTTAAGATGTGTTGGTGATGGGAGGTTCATTGGGTCAGTGAAATTCAAACAGTTGATGTAGTTTGAGGTCTCCAACCTTGTGAAGGAAGAGGGCACTTCCAGGGATCAGACCGAGGTGGTGAGGCATGATTTCCCCACTCTGGTCCCCTCTCAGGATGCTTTGCTGGATGACTTTGGCCAAGGGCCTGCTGCAACCTCTGCCTTCTCGCTAAGAAAGGCAGGAACATTTAAAAAAAAATGGCAATAATCCATTATTTTTGTTGTAGCTCTTTCAACACTGACCTTTCTAAGCAGGTGGTCAGGACCAGGTGGGGACTGAGCCCCCTGTTCCCAGGGGTGTTGGTCACACTTAGAAGCAAAGCTGATCTTTGTGAGGACTGCCTGACCCTCCCAGCAGAGCCACTCATTGCAGCACCTTTCAGTAGCCCCATGCAACCTTCTGGAGAGCCTTTAAATCACCCTAGTTAAAAACTGCAATATCATTGTGAAAAAAGAGCCTTTTCAAACCAATTTTAATTTCTTTTTGGTTTTATTCTTAAACTAGAATTTAATTTATAATAGTTCCTCCCAGGGAATAGTTTCCTTCTCAACTATTTGGCTTTGTTATCACCTTGTCTCAAAACAAAACCTCTCAGCTCTCTGAGTCAGAACAGCTTTCAGGTCCCAGTCAGGTCTGTGAAGCGGTGGCAAGTGAAGCCGTGGCAGGTCAGTGCTGCATACAGTGGGCCCCATCGCTGCGTGGTTAAACTACCTCTCCATGACAAGGTTCTCCACCCCCTTTGAGGAACAGGAATGACTGAAAGGTTCAGGGTGCACACTTCTACCTGAACGCTTCCCTGCCCTACTTGTCTGGGCAGAGAGAAGAAAGCCTTGGTTTTGTCTTTTTCAGCTTAGAAGAAGCCTTAGCTAGTGGGGCTGAGTGGATATTTAATAGATGAAATAGGAAAAATAATTTACTTAATTTTATCATCAATTTCCTTGGAAAAGCTCAAGAGAATTGCAATGCCAGACTCTAGACAGAAAATTATTTCTGCAAGAAAACAGATGCTGAGCTGTGAGATTAGCCCAGGTTCTGATAAAGCAGGCTGGGACTTCTTTTGAAGTTATCTTCCAAATGTAATTTGAACAATTAGCTCATCTCTGGTATTTCTAGGTCCCTAGACTGTCCCTGTGAAATAAAAAAAAAATAGGCCAGCCAATGTTTTGCCCCCACAAAGAAGCCATATTAGAAACAATGTGATGACCACTAATGAGACAGCTATTATTGCTATTGATTTTCTGTGGAAAATTGACAGAACTGTGTAGCCAGGCCTGATAAAAGGGTTGTAAGATTGATTTTTATACCAACTGTCTGAGTGCCTTGGTCAGTCATTTATAGCGGCAGATTGATGGTAAGTGGACTGGTGATTGTTTTGGAAATCAGGAATATATAAATTCCAATTAAAGACTTTTATTGCAAACTCTCAGTATGCAACAGCAACTACATACTAAATTGCAAACTTGATTTTGTGAGTCTAATCTACCTCTCTTGCCACTGTCTTTTCAATTCTTCTACATAGTAGATGCCAACGCTGATGTCAAAAGACAAATTTCAAAATTTGCTAAAACTTGTGTGCCTCCTACTCAAATGGAAACCTTCTTCGTCAGAGAAGGTGGCCAGGCAAAGACAACTGGCTAGTGTCTACTCAACAGATCCCCTGTTGTTGTGAAGACTTTAGACATCTGGTGACATTGATCAAGGCTACATGATAGGTGAAAGTGATACCCCAAAGCCCTAAACCTGTGAAACCTTATTATTGTCCAAATGAAGTAGTGATGTGCTTGAGCATGTGACAGGTAAGCCATTAGACGTTATGCCTGTCTGTGATCCCTCAAAGAGCTGACAAAGGTTGAGGCAAGACAACTGTGGTACTGCCTTGAGCAGGACGTGCGAACCAGGAAATGGCTACGTGTGGCATTAAAAGACGTGTAGCATGAACTGCACCCACTGTCGTATCAACTGCTTGAATAATCTTAATTATTCAATATATTTCAATATTCAATATTACTGTGGACCTCAGTATGTCAAATAGTGTAAAATAATGTAGCAGTGGTTTAAAGCAAGAGAGGTAGAAGAACGTGAGTGAATGTGACCACAGGCCTCAGCCTGACTTCAGTCATGCTAATTTAGGTTAATAGGAAATAAAGTAACAGGAAAGCATTAGAGGCAAAGAGTGTCAGACGTGAGCGATAAGCCATGACATCCTATCCGCTGGATTAACGGAAAGAAGCTGGACTGCAAACAGCAAGGAGGTATATCTGCCAGCCTTAAAAAGACAGAGATAATTTCATATTAGAGATAAGCTATCAAAGGCAGAACTCAACCCATATCTGAGCTCACCTTCAAGAAAAGATTCCTATCTGCAGATGGCTTGGGAGCTTCCTTAGAGCTCAGCTAAGTTTAGGTAAGATTTCTCCCCTGCCAGAGAACTGGCCCCCTTATCCGTGAGTGATCTTTAAGGCAGGGCTCAGAGCTTTCAGCTGTAATTCCCACTCCTGTATCTGCTATCAGAAATTTAGAGCTGAAGCCTTGTAGAAACTCTTTTACCTTACCAATATTGCATTGTCCTTTTCCTACTCTTTTTATCATGTGTCAAAAGTAAAACTCTTTTCCGTCCACAACAGTGAGTGCATCGTTTCGGTGGAATGCATTCCTTGGACTTTCTTCCTTTCAGCTTGGGTTTGCCGATCAACAGCTGCTAGTGACAGGGTCCCACTTAGCACATGCTTAGTATATGGATAATGTCATGAAGCCATTAGAGAAATCCATTGTGAGAATAGTAAAACTAATAAAAGAATGTATGCTGCAATGTATAGGGAAACAACTGAATTGTACAAAGGGTGACCGGCTGCACCTCCTGGCTGATCAGCTTTCATTCACACCAGGGAAAGAAATCTGCAAAACAAATCTGGGGTCAGGCTAAAGTGAGGAAGGCAGGTGGAGTCTGGTCCTACAAAGACGTGGCTTTAGAGTGGGCCCCAGTGCAGGTTCCCGTGCCTGTGGGCGAGCAGAGCTCATGGTGACCAGCGCTCACTGTCACCAGGGACTGGTAGGGGAGTCAGCCCTGGAAGGGGTGTTCGACACTCAGGATGATGAAAGGAAGCTCCTTCACCTCCTCAGGTGGTACCTGGCAGCCAGGTATGTGTTTCCATTGACCCTGTGAAGACAAACTGAACCACCCAGAAGCTGGAGCTCTGGGAAGAGACAAGCCACGAGATGTGTGAGGTGGAGAGTTTGTCCCCTGCAAACCTGCAGCCCGGCTAAGTAGTCGTCAGGCTGGAGCTGCCTTGCTGGTGCAAGGAAGGCAGATCTCACAAAACGCAGCCGTCAGGTCAGCGTCTGTGCATGGTGCTTAGGGAAGACCACCTGATGGTGTGCACACGTCTGGCGGGTGCAGGGACATTGCTCCAGTGTGCTCTGGGAAGCACTGCAGAAACCCCTGCACCTATGGAAATCTGAGCAAGTGTTTCCAGCAGCTCAGTGCAGCTTGCATGGTGCAGCTTGGGCCTGGGTGGCTTTCTCCCATTTATGTTGTGCCCCATTTCCGCAAGGAAACTCTCCTGGTGGAATTTATTATCTCTGATGAAGCCTGATGTCTGTGTTGGGGGGGACGGAGAGCAGTTTGTCATGAAACACTGCTGTAGAGCCCATCTAAAGGTGCACGTGCTCCATTAAGCTACTTCCCCCCCACTACTGCTTTGGCCTGTCTGCAGTTGTGTGGCACGGCACGGCCACAGCTCACCAACAGCCACGTCTGAGCCGGCTGCCTTGCCGAGACGGCTGCAGCTGCATGTCCTGTCTCTCTGCAGCAGTGCCCACAGGTTCAATGAATTTTGAGCAGTCGGACAAACTCAGGCAGCCATGGTCCTTGTAGCTGTCGTCCTTGTTGTTGCAGAGAAAAGCTTTAATATATGAATTGAGTGAATCCACAGCTTGTGAGACAAACAAAAATGAATGTAAACATATTACATAGAAAATCTTGTGATTTTAAGTCAATCTGTTCCCTGGGGATCAGGGCCAGTGGTATAAATACAGGTAAATGAAGTTTACCTATCCTGATTCGTGTCTATGCAGCATCTACCCACTTTTCTCTGCATGACCTAAAAATCCAGGCAAGAGATTTTCCCCAGCCGTTAGCACTGGCCACCTCTCCGGCCAGCTGCGTGTTAGCATGCTCATGGTGTCTTCTCCATAGTCACTGCTCACTTGCTCATCCTTCTCAGCAGCTCTGTCACACTGGCATTACCTGTCGTACCGTCTTGCTCGATTAGAAACCAGTTTGGTTAGGTTACATGAAGGGTGTTACACAAAGTGGAGCCGTGACGGATAGATCTTCTTTCCTTCTCCTGGAATCTGTCTATATACCACCTCAAGCATCCAGCTTCCAGGCCCAACGTGCAGCTGGGCGTCCCGTCAGCTGCTGACAGTCACGTTTCCTTCATTTGAAGTGGGGCTAGTTTCTGGCAGCGTTGGAGCTGATTAAAACTCTTCACAAGATCAGCTGATTAATCAAGACAACAGAAACATTGATCAGCAGGAACCAGAACATCATGAATATTCAGGAGGCCCTAAAGTAAAATTTCTTTAATAAACGACACCCCCTCTTTCATGACATCTGGAAGTGTCTCATTCATGACTACTGAGCTAGCAGCTTCCCCTCCAGCCTCCTTACACAGCAAAGTCTGTTCACTACCGTGCTCAGGACACTGAAAATGTTCAAAAAGAGTGACAGAAATTGGTCATGCACTGATTGCCTGTCCCAAGAGAAAGCAATAACCTAACCTTGATATAAGAAAGAATTTTTTTTACAGTGGGAACAACTACTCACTGGAATAACCTTCGCAAGGATGTGGTAGACTCCTCATCACTGGAGGTTTTCAAGATGGGCCAGTCTCAGGGTGCTAGATAATAGGCTCCCTTTCCCAAAAAAGGTTGGACCATATGATCTTTTGAGGTCCCTTCCAATCTGGTCTGTTCTATGATTCTGTGATAAAAGTGAATATGAGCTCCTGAAAATATAAAACAGGTGATCACGGTCTGCAGGTCTCTGTTTCTCTGTTGGCTTTGACCAACTGTACCTCTGAAACCACTGCAGCCTGGTAAGGCAGGCAAGGACAACCTCAGAGTCCCCTCAGCCGCAGCGTCTCTCTTTCCTAGGCAGCAGCAGCAGGGAGGACATTGCCAGAGCTGAGACTTTTGCAGCATTCTGGCACCCCAGCCCCGTGCAAAGCAGCTCCAGCAGCAGAGACAGGGGTGACATCTCCAAGGCTGAAGTCCTCTTCTCTCCCCTTAACGTGAGATTAGATACAGGTAGTTTGGCATATTTCTGTATACAGAGAAATTTAATTGGATTCATTATAGCAGCATTTGCATACATTAGCATCACCACTGACACAGAGCAGAGTTATTATTATGTAACTGTCCCCGTTTGGAAGGGGCCGTCAGCCACCTACGGCGCTGGCAGGAGGCATTTCGTTGGCGGAAAGACTACTGCAACCTGCTCCCCATGCCATTCGTTTGACAAACAGTATTGTATCAGCCAGGAGACTTAGCTATCTGTCACTGTGATGACATATATCTGGTCTATCATTAAAACGGAAAACTCTCTAAATTTATATATGTGTAAATTAAAAAGGCATCGCTTCAGCAACTTATTAACCTAACTAAATTCTGAGCAAAGTGAATATAATTTTCCATTACACTTTTTTTCCTGTTTTATAAGTCATAGCAGACGCTGTGAGCCCTTTCATATATGACTTTAACCAGAAGCACATGCTGAAGCAAAATTTCTTAGTCACAATTTTTTGTAATGTATAGAAAATTATAAACTCTGTAGCACAATGAGTAAGTAGTTGTTGTATTCTGAATGAGAAGATTTTTCATAGAATCATTTAGGTTGGAAGAGACTTTTAAGGTCATCAAGTCCAACCATTAACCTAGCACTGCCAAGTTCAATCACTAAACCACGTCCCTAAGCG
>VXBL01000736.1:118437-153379 GCA_013400195.1 Aramus guarauna | reverse complement strand
TCCAGACTAAACAACCCCAGTTCCCTCAGCCGCTCCTCAGAAGACTTGTGCTCCAGACCCCTCACCAGCTTTGTTGCCCTTCTTTGGACACGCTCCAGCACCTCAATGTCTGTCTTGTACTGAGGGTCTTGATGGGACCGGAGTAAATCCTCTGATTTCTAAAAGATTTTAATTCACTTTTTTCTGGTTTTCTTCCACTGGAAAATAAACATTTTTAGGAACCTGATGTTAAGCCCCTGATAAAGACATCAACCTCTATGTGCTTATAGAAGGTCAATTATGTTGGTGGAAGAAGAAACAGAAAAATTCTGAAATGGAAATTGTAATTTTTGACACAGAATTTGCCTGGAATGTTTTAAAACAAGACAGATTTTAATTTAAAATTATTTTTATTTTTGCAAGTAATACTACCTATTTGGTATGCGAACACATGTCTCATGAAAAAAAACCCACGTTATCAACCTGCGCTCTTTTATCACACAAGTGTCCTACCAAACAGGACTGAAGATCACAGATAAGGAGCAAAACCTGAGCCATCAATGCCTGTGTGGATAATGCAGCTAACGAACATAACAGAGCAGCTCTTCAGCCTGCAGAAGCCAGGGCTTTGCACAGACCCATCTTTCTGCTCCACCAGAGAACTTTGCTGATGATTATAGAGTCCCGCGGTCCTACAGAGACTGATCGGTGACAGCCACATAAACTGGGTGCTGATGGGTCCTTCCAAGAAGCTGGGGATGTGTATATTTGTGACAATCTCTGTGATAAGTGCAAAGCAGCCCCTATTCTCTGCCTCATTATGGATAAAACTTGTGATGGGGAAATAATGGGAAAGGTGGTGAGATACTGTCAAACACCTGTCAAGGCAAAAGCCAAATGTCATTTCCTAGACAATGCTGCTGTATTAAACAGGTGCTGTAACAGAGAGCATTATGCAAAGGAGGTGCAAGATGGGCAGTTTGGCAGCAATTCAGATCCTTTGGACAGGCAGATCACTGCCAGTTTTTCTCAGGACAACTATTTCGCTAATTGATAGGAAATGCCAGTGAAGGAACCTGTGAACCACAGACCAAACTCAAAACTTTGTTTAATTGAAGAGCTCTACCAGTTACACTGACATACGAGACTACACTATACTTTTTGCTGAGAGGTTTGGAGCCAGGCTGTTTTTTTCTTTCTGGAGATACATGAGGATTAAAGAGAGAAGACACAGCGACGCTCTCACATTCCCAATTAGGACACCTCTTCTGACAAGAGCAGTTTGGTACAGCCCGAGCCATTTCCCAGCAGTGGATTGCTCATCTGTGCAACATATAACGTGTTCAATATGCTCTCTGGAGACTTCCTCATCACCACAGAAAAGGAGTGACAACACAGTCAACTTTGGAAAGAATGTGAGAAACCTGAGAGAAGTGCCTCAGAGGGTGAAATGCAGCTACCAAAGCGAACTCGACCATGACGTTCTTCAAAATGTGTTCTGGGCTCTGTCACACCCACAGAGAGGACCACGCTTTTGCAGAGCGAGGATATCTCCTGCCAGACATTTGAAATCTGCTGCAAAGCTCTCTCAGACACAGAGCCGGATCATCCGTCAGGGGAAACACTGAGCTCCATCTATTTGAGAAAAAAAAAAAAAAAAAATCTGTGTAGATCAGAATCCTAAAGCACATTGGGAAGAAAGTATTATTCATACAGAGATGNGGGGGGGGAGGATATACGGGGGCTTATTAGTCACAACTTGTTAAAACTAAATATTTAATTTAAAAACAAAGCCATGATTTGGAGAGCGTAGAAGTAGCGCTTCAGAAGCAAACCGTCCTGCCCTTTGCTCTCCTTGAGGAGAGGCGGATGGCGGCTCCCCGCGCACAGCGTCCCCACAGCCCCCTCTCCGGGGAGCGCGGCGCTGCAGAGACAGAGAAGCTGTTAGAGCAGCCGCCGCTTCCCTCCCAGATAAGGATGACTAATGACTCACTCAGCAGGGCCCTCTTTTTTGGAAGCGCCATTCTTAAAGGCTTACAATTAGTCAAGTCTGACTGAGGAAAATAACATTTCCCGGGGAGTGGTAACCAGCTGAGAAAGTCGGTGGCCCGAGATGAATCAATTAATCCTCATTGCCAGCCCCCGGCGCGGTGGGTTGGTGGGGGTCACCGGGGTTCTGCAGGAAAGCCCACTTCTACCGAAGCGTAAGCCGCCGTGCACTGGTACCCCGGGCGTTTTCAGATGGATCTCCATCCATCCTCAGCGTAAAATCCTGGCAGGACTAACCTGCCTTCAAGAGAGACCACCGAGCTTGCTGAGCCCTAATGTGAGATTGTTTTGATGGGTGCCTCAGTCACATTTTTACTAAAAGCTAAACCTGCCGCTCGCGGGGCTGGGCTGGAGGAAGGCCAGCTGTCGGCAGCTGGAGCCAGCGTGCTCTTGGCAGAAGGGAGGGCAAAAGCATCTTCCCCCCAGTGCCCGCTGCCTGCAGCCTGGTACTTAAAGAGAGGCAGCGGCTCAGCTGCTGTCCCGATGTTTCCCCAGATGTGTGCTCCTTACAGCAACATAGCCGCACTTTTTAACCCCTTGGTGCCTTCAGCTGCTGTTCCCCAGTGCTGCTGCACATTAACAGGGGAGGTTCGAGTTCCCAGAGAAATCTTGGCAGCGCAGGCCGGGGCTGGGGATGGCTCTGGGGAGAGAAGCAGGGCCTGGGGTTGCCCGTCAGGAGGAGAGCAGTGCCTTTCCCGTCGCTGCAGAGAGCTCCTGCTGCGAGCGACTTTCTGAGGGAAGTGATGCCAGAATCGAAAGGCACGAAAGCAAAGAGGGTTCGTGCAGCCATAAGCGGGGTTGGATGTGTCCGATGAAGGAAGAGGGACGGGACGGCTGCAGGCGTGCTACCGAGGGGCCTCAGCTCTGCCCGGGATGATCCGGGCACAGTCACTGCCGACGAGAAGAGATCGGAGCCAGCACACCGCTCCCCGCCTGTCAGCAAAGGGAAACAACAGTCGGGTTAGACCCTGCAGACTTCAGTCGGCAACCGCTGCTTACACCGAGAATTTCAGGCTGCAGATAGAGGTCGTGTAGATGTTCACACACAGCATTTTAAATCAGTTCCTGTGACTCATCACAATACAAATATTTTCCTCACCAAATGTAGGCATATAAAGATTAGCTGCGGAACTGCAGCCACATTTAACTACTGCCATGCTGTAAATATCAATAATTAAATAGTAACCATTCTGAAGATCATAGGAGGAGACAAGAGACTAAACTTATGATGCGGCGAGAAAAGGACATTTTCCTACAATAACTCTGAGAATGTCTGAAAAATGCATCTTGTGAGACTGCGTGTTTTCCATAATCTATCTAGCACCTCTTCAGCTTTCGAGTGAAAGCAATAGACGGGATTAAACCAACTGTAATTTTAAAAATTCAATTAAGATAAAAAACCTCATGAAATGGCGCTTTCATTCTGCAAGCACATGCTCTCTCCTGCTTTACCCAGCCACATTTCTCACCCAAAAAATTCTGATTTGCCGGCCCCACGAAGGCAATAGCACAAGAGGAACGCAGCGGAGTCTGTCTGCCCTTTGCATCATCGGGAAAACCGAATGCTGCCTTCCACCTTTCAGCTACCGATGTGCACGCACTGCAGAAAACCAGCCTAGCTCGCCAGCGTACAGGTTATGTTTAAAAGGCCTGGGAGGAAAAAATGTCAACTGCAAGCCAAGCCAATAGCCTATGGTGTTCATTAAAAAGATAGTAGGCCACCCCACGATTGATAGCTACGGTTACGGCTCTAATACTGCTTGTTTTACAGGACAGAAAGAGGACTGGAGAATGGTCCTGAAACAAAAAACCGAGCCACCGTTTCAAGGCAGATTAGGTAGCTACATAACGACCTGAATGCCATGAGCTGGTAATACCACCCCACTTCTGCAGGCAGTAGATACTCCCTTTAGAAAAATCATCACCAAAGCTATCGTCTTTCTTTCCAGAGGCAGACAATTCAGTCCCGGGCCTCCGTCCGTTCCCAGAAAGGGTCCTTCTGCGCGGCGCACGGGCAGGCGGGGGTGCGGGTGCCCAGGCTCGCTCCTCGGCAGGCAGGCACGGACCGGGCTCTCCGGGCAGCGCTTCCACCCGGGCAGCAGCTCTCGTAGGTGGAGGAGCTGTGCCAGCACACGCTGGCCTGGCACGGCAAGCCATTACAGCCGTGTCGGTAAACCTCCCCCCGACGTAGTCTTATTCCAGGATCAAGGTGTTTTATCTTAACTTTACCACTGCGGACTAGAAGTCAAAAATCCCCAGTTATTCCAGAGGTGGGGTTTCGCCATGGGGAGTTATACCCGTGCATCCATATGGGCTTACATGTACTAGAATAAACGTGTTGGTAACTGGTAAATATTCCTAAGCTGTTTGGAAGTATAATGAAGACAAAAAATGGGGAAAGGGGAGAGAACAGGAAGGAGGGAGAAGGAGAGGGGGCAAACTGCTCTCCAAACTAAGAAATCTTGGAGCTACATCTGTAAAGTAAGGTTTTCAGGGGATGCAGACATCCCTTTCACATGTGCTTTATCAATTCCGGGAAAGCTGATGAGACTCTTTCTGAGAAAGCAGGTGGCTCTGCTCCATCCAGCTCTTTGAAATCACCTAATGAGATCGTTTCATCCAGGAGACAACTGAAGAGCCCGCGCTGTGCAGCAGCCGCCGAACAGCAGAGCAGTCTGCGAGCGAAGGGCGTTCAAGGTTTCAAAACCACATCCTCCCTCATCTCAACATGATCGAATCGGTGATGAGATGGCGCCTGCAACAGCCCTTGTTAACAATGAAGACAGAGCGACCGGCCGGTCGGCAGCGATCGGCGGGTGGAATGGAGACCACCCCGGTCCCGGGGAGAAAGTAATGAACCTTCGTTTCCACTGCCGTCTGCTCTGTGACAGATGAAAACTAGATTTCGCTGCTGAGGTTGTCAGGTGATAAATTCAGGTTAGTTTAATGCAGGAAATCTGGAAAGCGCTTACGAATGTTGTCAGCTGTGAGTGCACGGCGGGGACCCTGGCAATGGCCCTCCGGTCCAACGGGAGCGACCTGAGCAGTCGCCACGCCGTAGAAGTGTAAAAGCCAAGTGGAGACCTCACACTTAATTATCTCAGAGTTCACATAATGTCATACAGCACGTGTCATCCCTATAGTGTCAGGAGATCTGTTCTTTCAGCCACAGAACTTTTTACGGCCTTAAAGAAACAGCCCGTCTGTCTGCTCAGTCTGGCAGGACTTCTCCAGTATGTCTCCCTGGCCTGTGGGAAGCCAGCTGGACTCCAAACCCTTTTCCTAGTTCATCGCTTTTTACTCAGAGAGAGTGCCATCGCTGGTAAAACAAACTCCAAATTCAGGTGTTGGATTTACAGCCCTTCCTTGGGGTCAGCCTTTGGCCAGGCAGGAGGGGGGGAACTGTCTTCTGCTGTTATTCCTTGGTGGATGACTTCTGCCATAAGCAGTGCTCTTGACGTAGCGCTCTTTTCTCTCCTCAGCTCCACAGCAGGATTTTGGGGTTTGTAGACCTGATTTCTACCCTTAGCTACTGCTTTTCCTGGCTGCCCACAAGTGATCACCCAGGGCATGGAGGAGCTCGAGGTGGGAAGTGTGTCCCTGAGGCACCACCGAACATCTTCAAAGCATGAGATCCTGGGTTCGATAGAAGCAGCTTAATACAGTAGCTGTTTCCCACTGAGCTACAAAACACCAAGACAGCAGAAATACCAACTAAGTCAGAGTTTAGGTTGCTGTGCTGCAGTGAAATCTAGTTCACTTGGTTTTGATGAGGATAATGTTTTTGCTTGTTATACAGATGATTTACACTCACTTGAGGATAAGCAACTTTAGAAATGCTGAGTATCTGCAAATGCGTTACTGAGGGGGCAGAGAGGGAAGCTCTCCTTGAAAGCAGAGAAGAACAGAGACCTAGAGCAGACAGCCAGGTCACTGAGTCCCATCCTCTGCTGTCACACAGCCCAGATTGTGTCATCCCCTCCAGATGTCGGCCACTCTTCTTTGGCAAAATGGCAAAGCATTCGCTCTGTAAATAGCTTTCAGGGCTTATTGCAAAACCTCAGTGGCTAAGGGGGGGTAGAAACTTTCTGACTTAAATCTACTCTATGTCCTCTCTGCGTGCTGGTTAGTGGGCTGATACCGTCCACTCAATAGATGCATCTCTTCTTTCCCAGAGTTCCCCCTCCGGTGTACTGGCGGGCAGGGACAGGGGTTTGCTGGACTGGTCCTGCAGCCAGGCAGGACACTGACAATCCATAGGCGAGCTGGACATGTCTCTGAGATCGCTGACAGAGCTCTGCAAGGAGATGGCAGAGCATCCTTGCTCTCCAGTCCATGCTGAAGAGACAGTTTCCTGGGTCTCCCTGATGAAATTGCCCCGATGTAAAAGGGAAGAGAGCAGGAGCCAGAAGAGGGTCAGGACGGGGCACGGTGGCTGGGGCAGCCTTTCCTTCCGCCCGTCACTCAACTTCATGGTGAGAAATAAGCAAGTTTTCTATTACAATTTCTTCTTGTTGCCATCGTCACCTACAAAATGTGCTGTGTTTAAAATAGGTCCATACAAATACTTAGTTAACATGCTTTAAATATCACTGCATATTGTCCCAGTATGAAGAAATAATGTCAGGGCTCTGTTTTGATCAGGCTTTTCCCTTGTAGGAGACCTTCTACTGTTCATGTGGGTCCTGTGTAGAATCCATCCCAATTAAAACCACACTGTAGGGCTTTGTGACTGTCCCTTCCCCTTCGAGAACAGCACCTGAGCTATCTTTAAAGAGATGCAGTGCCTCTATTCCTGTAACGCGTCCCCGTGTCATTGCGCCCGGGGAAGGACCCGCTGTGGCAACAGGCAGGTGCCATGGGGCAGCCTCGCTGGCTGGGGAGGCACCGAGGCTTGGCAAAAGTTTTTGTTGTTCCTGCTCTGCAAAGCTCCCCAAAGGCTCAAGGACAGTCTTTAAATTCCTTTCTCCCAGCGCATTGTTTGATAGCCCATAAATAGCTCCTCTTCAAACTCAACGCTGAAAGCCCCAAGTAATGAGCCAAGAGTGAAAATGTTTCGGTATTTAAGCGCTTTATTGTATTTGCGAGGCTAAAATCTTCAGTGTTCTGTTCAGCTTTAAGTAAGAATAAAAAAAAAGCATATTCAGGAAATGTTATCTCATTCCTGAGATTCCCATAAAACAGGGCTGTTTTCCTTCACTCATCACAAATATACCTCCAGAGCACAAAAGGTTGTGAAAATAGCAAAGGATGAGCTGAGCTGCAGCAGCTCTGTGTGCTTTCATGAAGTCGGCTTGGAGATCATGGCCAGGGTTTTCACATTCAGATACCTAAATATAGAGCTGTGCATACTCACTGTGGCTGAATCTCCAGGAGCCTTTATGTTAAGAGCTGGAACATGATCAACAATTTCTAAAAAAATTCTTATGATGTCTAATTTTGGGTACCAAAAAGCAAATCTATTTCAGAATGCAAGTTACTTATGGAAATAGTGAGATTTATTTTCTTGCATGTGTCATTCATGGGATCACTTTGTTGCATGACTGTGAAGGCAAGACCAGGGAGCAGCCACCTGAGCTTTCTTAGGGTTAATATCATATAATATTACCTTATAAATGTCGTACCAATACATGCTGGTAATAACCTGGTTATTCCATCCTGTTCATTCAGCACTTCTTCACAGCAACATGAAGTCAATTTTCTGGCTTTAAGGCAAAGCAGTGCTTTTGGAGGAAGCACTTTCCAAAGGGAAAGAAAACCGGTTTGCCTTCCTGGAGACTTTTGACCCGTGCCAGCGTGTGGTGTGTTCACTGCCCCGTTCAGCACAAGTCCCGCAGTAGTCGCTGGGGTGCACTTCTGCTGTACGCGCGCGTGCGATGCAGCATTCTTGAACTCCGTGCCACTGGTTAGCATTATTAGGAGTAATTTGATGTCATTAGATGAAAATGCATGGGTTATAACAGAGTAAAATATCTGTTACCAACTTGCCTCTGGGACCTAGAAATGCTGGCTAGCCTTTTTTATCCTGCCAAATCTGACCCCTCTGTAACACAACATTTCGCATTAAACAGCCATTAGTATCAGGGATGTTTGTTTAGCCCCTAACCCAGCCTTACTCTGAAGCATGTGTTCACCTTTCCACCTGGGAGTATTCCTTTTAAATGACACGACCCGTGTGCTTAATTTCAGCACATGATAATTGGCGCAGCAGACGAGGGTCTGCAGGAGAAACACCCTCCCCTTCCCTGCTCCGCCGCCGAAGACCCCTGCATCCCGTCCATCCTGGAGCAGACTAAGAGACTGAAGACGTACTGCACTCGTCGTGGTGATAGCTGCTATAAATGTTAAGTGGACTGCGACGTTGGGAATATCCTGCGGAAAGCAGCCATGATAGTCAGTCACGATAAAAGTATTGGAAACGCCGCACAGTTTGTCAGCTCATGTGTCTTTGCAGAGGGAATGAGCACGAGGAGCAGAAAACTCACCTCCAGGGTCACGTAACTTTCTTGCGTTGACAGGAAGCGGCTGAAGGTGCAATTAGGTCTGGTGATCGTTTGGCTCCCGGGACAGGGTAGTAACCTCTGCGGCCCGGCAGTTCAGAGGTGGGACACTCCCGTCCCCACTTTGCAAAACAAATACCGGCTGTGTCCCTGCTCGGGATGCTGCCGTCACTCCAGCTTCCCGGCCGGGGAGAGCCTGGTGCCTCCCCGAGGTCTCTGCTCCCGCTTGCCCTGGTAGTGCTGGGTGACTCCATCGCCACGGAGCTGATCTTTGGCTGCAGCGATGGGGACGTGCCAAGCATCTAATCACACATTCCTAAGTAATGCAAATGAGGATGCGTTTGGTTTAACTTGTAAAACTGCTTCTGCCTCCTGCTCCCAAACTATATCTGGTGATACCTAAACCTAAGAGCCAAAGAAGGATTTAGATTCATTTATAGAATAATATTAAGGAGTCAGAGATAAAATATATATTTTCCCTTCCTTTGGGGTAAAAGCTGATGTAAGACAGTCTCATCTTCAGAAGTGTGATAGCTCTAGTCAGAAGTAGATCAGGTTTACAGGCATAAAGCCCCAGCTGCACGGAAAGGGGAAAGTGATGCTGGCAACTATTTGACTATCAGTTTGGGAGAGGGAATCCCCTCCAGGCCAATGTGGAAATGATGGGTGAAGAGAGAGTATCTTTGCTGTGGTGATATTAATAGCTTATTTGCAAATTTTTACTCAAATCTATTCCCTTCAAAAGCTCAGCTTGGGGACTGAGAGAGAGATTTTTCAACAAAACATTGGTCTCAATTAACTAAATGTAACTAAGATAAATGAGCTGGGGAAAAAAAAAAAAAAAAAGAAGCAGGTAAAACTGGTGAGGCCGTTAAATCCATAAAGGGAAGATGCTGCAACTTGGAATGCACCCGAATACACCCCAGCAAGTATTCGGAGGCAGGGTCAGAAAGGGATAACGGGGCCCTGCCAGGCCGGAGACGCTGAGCGGCCAGACGGTATTGACACAGACAGTAAAACGACAGCGCAGCCCACAGCAAACACTGTGCACTAAGGTGGGAAGGAATTTTAATGAGCAATTTCAATCTCGTACGTGCTATGAAAAAAAGGTTTTGGCATCATTCCCAATGACAGTGCCCTCCAGATTAGAGACTGAGGCACGGCATCCTCAGGGTAGGATGAAAAGAGACAGCAATAGAGTTTCTTTCTTTGATCCTCATGTACTAATAGTAACGTGTGCGGAACAGCTATGTTGGAGCAAAAAGAGCAAGGTGAAGAATAAAAATTAATATAAATAAAATAAAATAAAATAAAATAACCACAACAAAATAATGTTAACTGGTTTTAAGGCATTAATCGAAAGTTTTATAAACACCTATAGCAGGTCATGCACTCTTAGGTGAACACTAACTGATTCAACCAATAGTGCCCCCTTTAAAGACTATTTTCTGATGTCTTCAGAAGGACCAACATCCCCGTTCTCTCAGACGAGGCAGATGTCCAAAAGCAAGCAATATCTTGTGGGATGACAGGTTCTGCCCTCAAAAACACAATGGAGGAACTGGCGTGTACAGTGAAGGCAAAAGGAACAAAATGCTCTTCAGGCATCAGGGGGCATCAAAAAGCTCAGCTGTCTTCTGCAGAATATCTGCAATGTTATTAGCCCGGGGTGAATGAGTCAGATGCTTCCCGCAGGAGCCATTACACCCCGGCGGGGCCAGGGGACCGGCAGATGGCTGCTGGCGATGCCTTTCTCTCCGGAAAACCGGGAATGAAAGGAGCGTGTCCCTGCGCACAGCTGATCTCTTAATGGCAGACTCCTCGTGCTCCGTCCCCAAGCCCGGCGTGCCGCGGGAGCTCTCCCACCCTGGGCGCTGTCAGCACCAGGGGGTCTTTGCTTTCCCAAGCGGAACGCAGGCTGCCGCGGTGTCTTCGTGGCCCTGATCCTAGGCTACCAAGTGTGATACGATCAGTTGGGAAAACTCATGAAAAAGCCTACTAATTCCCTTGTAAGGCTGAAAGAGCGACGTGCGTGTTATTTCCCCATCTCTGCACCACGATGGGCCATGCGAGCCCTCCAGGAAAGCAGCATCTTTAATTTTTCGAGCAATTGTGCTGCCATGCTATTGTGGGCTCGGCACCCTCCTGAGTGCAATTTCCCAACCGAGCTGCGGAGCCAGGGAAAGTCAGTTTGCTTCATCTGTTACTGCCACGGCTCGTTAAATGACGGATCCTCTCACCGCCGTGCCGTTCATTTCCATTTGATCCTGCTCATTATTTCTAACCAGCTTTTTATAAATCAGTGTCCTGCAAGAAACCCCAAAATTGAGCGTAGTGGAGACGTAAGCACGTACGGTGCTTATATCCAGATAAAGAACTAGTGGTTAAACTGCGGATAGCTCTGTGTGATGCCGAAGGCACAACCTCGCTGCTATTCACGTGGCTTCAAATAAAGGTCTTCAGCAATCCTGAGCCAGCGCAGGCAGCCGGGACCACCCTCAGTGTCACCTGGCCATCAGGCAGACACATTCATCCTTTCACACTTTCCTTTGGAAATCATCGGGAACTGGATCACTTGAAAGCAATTAAATGTGGGAAAGGAAAGTCATGCAAAGTCTTTGTTCCCCCACAAACCTGTGAGTAGTGACATTTTCCTACCTGTTTGGAGAGGTTATCATTACTTTTGAATACATAAGGTAAATCTTTTACAGAAGAGGCTTTTAACTATTGGGCTTTTTCTTTTCCTTCAGGTAAAGCCAAAAATCTTCAGTATTTTCTAAATCAGTGGATTTTGCCTCGGTAGACTATTTCTATTATTTATTTGTGAATTTACCTGTAAACAAGAGTGACTGCTTAATGGAAAGTCATCTCCCGTGTTTCTCAAATAAGAAAGTAGCTGCTGTCCCAGAGGCAGAGATGAGTAATTGCTTGGTAACAGCCAGTGCAGGGCTTTGCTTTTCGCCACGAACCTATTCCCTACGCAGAGACTAATTAGTTACTGCCGAAAGGAAAAGGCAGACTTGCAGAGCAGTTTGGCTGCTCTCGTTCCTAGCGATCTGCACGGTGTTTCCTTACGCTGCCCGGTCTCAGACCAGCCATGGCCTGACTCCAAAACCCTCCTTAGCATGTTTGGCCACCTGCTCCGTACCCTTCCTCTGCGACAGGATTTAAAACCACGCTGTATTTTTCCTGTCTCTGGAGCAAAATGAAGTCCTCACCCCTCAGCTAGCAAGGATGAGCTCTTCTGGCCGGGCAAGGGACTTTCTGGCTAACAGCGAGCAGCGGAGCCGTGCTGCTGGGGATGCGCGGGGCCATCGCTTTGGTCACCATATTTCCAGTGAAATATAAGGGAGAAGCGAATGGGACAAACAGACACGTGGCTCCACTCGCTCCTCTGTGGGCCCCCCACAGCTATCCTCAGCCAGCGCTGTCACGCCAGGTTGACCTCACCTTTGAAACGTCAGGAAATCAAGAGGTTAGATCAAATCTGTCTCTGCCGGGTTCTAATACAATACTCTCTGTGGGACATGAAGACTCAGCTTATAGGGTTAAATAAATACACATAGGCGCAGAGTAGGTATTAGGAGGAAACTTCAGGAGGAAATTATCTGTGACAATGTAATTAAATACTATATTTTAAAGGATGTATCTAGGGAAACTGAGCTAAGGCTGCCTGGGAAGTTAAGACTTGGTTCTTTCCTAGCAGCCGAATATTTGACCTTGGAACCGTAGCATTTCTTTACCCAACTTTTCACGTGTCATATTAATAAGGAACTTCAGTAGCTTCACTCACAGACTTGACAAGTATCTCCAGTGACCATGTCCCTTGGTGTCTTTCAGCTCCGTTACACACGGCAAGCATGAGAGAGATGGAAAGACTGAATGAGAATTTTAATTGCTTTGGAAAGAATGATGTTCTGTTCGTGTTCAAATTTAGATGCAGTCACTTGTTGGGGTAGTTGGCTTTTAGCCTGTGTAAAACAATAATGGAAGGGTTAAGAGGGAATGTCACGGATAATTATTTTAAAGTTATTGCATTTTGCAATAATCCAACCTTGCTCCTGCCAAACTCCATGGTACTTTTGTGATTCAATTGGAATGAATCAGGTAGCAGAGCTATCATAAAGTAAAATCCAGCACTTAAATAAACTCTTTATTCTGAAATTCCAGGGTCTTCTTCAAAGAGGCATTGTACTGTTACTCCTGTTATACAGCTGCAGATGCTGATGTTACACAGAATCACCCAGACAAGAAAAGAACAATTCATAGCCTGCTTAACTAAACGAGCTTCAACAAAGCTACAGATTGTATTTTCAATGGATAACTTAGCATTTTTATTATTTACAAGGGAAGTTCAGCCTCTTTTCAAAGGCTGTTTGGAAACTGTATTCCAAATATTTATTCCAAAATAAAACATTACCTTATCTATTAACTGTTAAGATATCTGTTATCACCTACCCTAAAATTAGCCCCAGGGCTCTCGGCAGTGCAGGTAAACCCACTCGCCGTGGGGAAGGGCAGTGGCAGCGGGCAGCTGCGGCACCGCAGCAAGGGGACTCGGGACGGGACGGGGCAGCCGGCACTGGCAGTGCTGGGAGGCAGGACCGAGCCCCGCGCTCGCCCCGGGCGTGATACCCACCTGCTCCCCACGGCAGGGCAGTGGAGGTCCCCCGTCCCCACACCGGCGATGCTCTGGGGAGGCCGCGTTAGTGCTGCTGCTGCAACAGTCTCTGCAGGCGGCACGTGGCCTCTGCCAGCCCTCGGAGTCAGGCTTGCCGTCGGGAGATTTGTGAAAGCCTTGACGGATCAGGAGTGAATCTTCCCAGTTTTCTCTAAAAGTGCCTGGCAACCCCAGAAAGTGCATTCACAGCTGCATCTTCCAAGACCGCCTCCGAGCTACTGTTTGTTGGGCGTTTTCCCCATCAGGGCACCCACACTGGCAGTTTGGGTTCAGGCATCTTCCCAGCCCTCTAACGCACTGTCATTCCCTGGCACAGGCTGTACAAAGCATTTGGCACTTGCTTTGCATCATTATTCTGTGTCCTGGTTCCCAGCTGAACGCTGTTTGGAATTCTTGTGGCATAAAAGCACCTGGACGCCTTCCGAGAGCAAGACACAGATTTCTAGTAGTTACTCTATAGCAGGGACTGCTGATTTTGTCTCACAGCAATGAGTTCTTTCCCCTCTGGCTGATAACTCAAAGTGTTTCTGTTGGAAATTATGTATTAAAAGACTCAGCAAACTGAAAATTAGCAGTGAATTTCATTTTTTTTTTTTCTTTAATAATAAAAGCATTTAGCATTTCCAGAAGTAGTCTTCTCATGTATGGATCAGTCACCAGGCAGAAACTGCTAAGTATCATTGCTTGTAGGAAATTGCCCTAACTTTACAGACACCAGAACAAAGTGCTTATTTTTTGTTATCATGAAAGCAAAACTCACACATCCTTCAGCCTGCCTGTGTTTCAAAGCCCATCTGAAGCGGAGCAGCAGGTGTAGCTGTTTCTCCCCATCAGCTGAAAATACTGATGATGAATTGCATGCATGCCCCCAGATCTCTGCCCCTCCTCCAAAAGCCAATCGCTCGGACTCGGCTGAATGCAAACAGGGCTGTGCAAGACCACCTGCTCTCCCTTGTGCTACATAAAGTGTTTTCCAAGCCCAGACACGGCTGGAAATTTAGTGAATCCAAATTCAGGAGGCAACTAAGGACAGTGGGGTATAATTGAGTGGGCTGCAGAAGAGGATTATTTATTTTCCAGTCGCTAGACTGCTGCGAGTCTCTCTCCAAAACGTGCCTTTTACCTGTTTAGCTGTCGCCCTAAAGTAACTGCTGTTGTACATTGTGCAACAACCTTTCTGGCTTCAGCTTACACCAAACACAGGCTGATTTGCTTAGAGGAGTTTGGGCAGCAGCAGCCGCCGCAGAGCACGAGCTCCCGGTGCAAGTGGGAAGCCTTTCTTCCTGAGCACCTTCATCTCTTCCTTCTGTGTGAAGTCCCGCTTCTCCAGGTCCCCGAGTGATTTGATCAAGTCGGCAGGTTAATTCAGGGGACACATCTTCCCATCTTTTGCCTAAATCTAGTTCACACTGCGTAGCTTTGGAGACCTCTCACAAATACCATGTCTCGCCGTTAACATTCATGGGGGTTTTGTTGTATGGCTGCAGAGGGAAAATCATCCAAGACCAAAGTTTATAGGCCACATTGAAGTCACATCTTTCTCTGGAATAAACAGCTCTCCACCAGGACTGCCTAATTTCTTCCCAGACAGAAAAAGCTCCTTTTTACAGCTACCTTGTGTTTCTGGCTTTTCGCCCAATCATCAACCTAATGAGCCAGCTTTCCACTTACTCCATTACTCGGCATCACAGGCATCGTACTCTGATCTGAAATGTGGCCAAGTGCTCTAAAAAGCTATTGCACTCCCCTTGTACACCATAGCACTAATACCGTCAAACAATCCCACTACGTTAATGAGTTATGACCTTTCTTCCTAACACGACACTCACTTTCCCACCTTCTGCCCCTGGCTCTGGGTTGGTTTTCCGTCACTTGTTTATTCCTCTCTGTAGTTAAGAATACGCTGAAGGTATTTCTTAACCACATCAAGTACAAATTCATATCTCTGATTTCCCTGAATGTTTCTGTTTTCCAACATTTAAGGTTTTCCTTTATCAGTTGGCAAACAGCAAGCATAATTCATGCATTTGAAGTTACAGCTGCAATCCACACAATGTCATTATATACTATAATAAAAATGTATGGATTGGTCTGATTGAAACTAGTGATCAAATGTAACTTTCACTATATGCCCACATGGACACACTAAGCAAAATCAAAGATAAATCCCATTTCAGTCCTGGTCCTCAGAACTGACGTGTCAGGAGTGGCTAAATTGCAAAGCATTTTGCGTTTGCATCTTCATGTAAAACAAACAAACCAACCAACCCACCCCAAAATGAAAATGGATGGAACCAATGCGTACTTGCAGTCCAGCTGAAATTACCCAGGTAGTCCCTTTTAGTCCACTGCCCTTCCTCCGGCTTGATCACTTGGCTTGAGAAGTGAGATGAACCGATTGGCAACAAGAAACAAGGTGCTGGCAGGAACGAGCCTGTTATGAAAGACGTGCAGAGACAAGAGGAGAGAGGCTAAGAGTCAGGCTCCTCTCTGCTAAGGCTCGAGGAGCTGCAGAGCACACACCAGATGGCACACACACATCTTCCATGTCTGAACCAAGGGAAAACCAACACAAATTCAAGCAGGCTTTGCTGCACCCCAGTGACATCTATTCATAAGCATTGCACATCCAAACATTGAGCCTGCAAAGGCTACTAGACACTCCCCAAATGAGATGATTTCTTTAATCAGAGGGATCCAAAGGCAGCTGAGAGTCTACTTGTGCCATACATGAAAAGCGATGTGGTTCTGGAGACAGTTGCTGGCTTTGGCAAGGGGGGACCTATGCCAGGGCCACCACACTGTGCCAGCATGGACACTGGGCTCCAGAGCAGTGAGAGCACAGTGCCACATGCCAAGCGTGCCTTGGTGGTTACGAGATTCAAGTGATTTCGCTGAGTGAAATGAGAGCAAAGCGGTAAAGGGCATCAAGAGGCACTTTTGACCAGAGGCTGATTGGAGAAGCATCTCTCAGACCCATCAGCAGGGAGCAGACAAGAGCAAATAAGGAACAGTGCAGAAAAAATGGAAAAGGGAGAGGGGGGAAGAAGAGAAAAACATGATGTGGTTTCTGTTGCTTTTTATTAATGTTGCAGACTTTATATTTCATAAGAAAAGTATCTTAGTCATGTTAAAATACCCCAGTAAAATAGTACATGTCCTTAAAGTTGCAGAGATGCCATCTTCCAAGCCTTTGCTTTCTTCTTCAGGTTTATAGATTCCAGGTCAGTATTTCGTCCCTGAGACACCCCTACCAGCTCAGCACTTTCAGTTCTGCCTGATTTTACTTTTCTTATCTTGCATGGTTTCAGTTTACGAACTCTCACAGCTCAGCGACAGCTTTCTCAGCAACGGCAAACCAAGGTCAGGCAATGGTGCTGCACAAAACCAGCCCTGGGCCGCAGACCACACCGCGTTCCTGAGCCTGACTGCACGGCTCCAGAAGGTCGTGTCGTCCCTCTGCGATATCTCACACGTGTGTTGCGTAGGAAGGACAACTGCATGGGCCAGATCTCACCTGGAGCTTCTGGTAGACTGGTACCCTCAAGGATGCCCATCTCTTTCTACACATCATCTGAGGTGCTTCAGTCAAGATGACTTTCACAATGGTCCTATGAGCACAATATTCTGTGCACACTATAAACTGAAATACATGTACAATCTATATGCATATACTTTACATACACATGTGTGCATACATAAATTCTCTCCCGTTTTCTGTGTCTCAAAACATACAGTAAACTGAACAAGATACCCTGGGAATCTTCATAATCAGGAAGAAATTATACAGCTTCACTTAAACAGGGTGCTAAAGTGTAAATGTTCATCCCCTCTTACACACAATTTTTGAGATGAAAAAAAAAAAATAAAAAAATCAATGCTTTCTTCTTGCTTTAACTCAGAATTATTGCCAGACAAAAAGTAGAACCACCCTCACCCCACCCAAAAAAAGCTGTTTCCCTGGTATCTGACCTCACTGCAGCAGGAATTTACACAAATCTCTCAAGAAAACCACAGCTCCACTTCTATAGAAAGATTTTAAGGCTAGAGGTGGCCTGGTTTAGTCAAGGCCGTGTTTAATGCTATTGTTTAAGGGGTCAGAATTTCAATCTTGGGCATTAATTCACAGACACTCAGCAGAATTATGTCCAGCTTCTGACTATTTACTAGATATGATTTTTCACTGCTTTTTTCCCTCTTTTTAACTTTCTACATATTGAAGTCTAATTTTAAAAATAGCTCTTCATTTTTGTGTCATTCATTTATGAATTTGGGGAGGAGAAAGGCAGGGAAGAAACCTTAACATCCCATAATAACTTTGAACAAAAAAAAATGTTGCAAAAATCACTACTTCTAAGCTTTCTAAGATATCGGCCTATCAAATACCAGCACACTCATCCATATATGCCTCTTCTCCTCTTAGGTCAAGTTACAATAACAAAATAGTGTCTTCTGTTTTTCCTCTCTGAAAATTGTTGCATACATATACTTTTCCTTCCGTTCAGAACTCATGGCAATTTGTAAAATCCTGTTGCCTTACAGCCATCAGCAGCAGAGTTAATGACAACATAGTTCACAGAATTTAAGTATGAACATTTCAAAGAGTACCTGACTCCAGAAGGGAAATAAACCTCTTGATTTGCAGTCCAAGCATCAGCCTGGAAGGAACTTAAATACATCAACAACAAAATGCTTTTTGCAAGAATATTATTTTTTGATTTTACAATTCTCGTATTTTGAGTTGTAATATAGAGTTAAATTTACTCTACAAAGACTGATTTTTAATGCTCCTGTGAAAAGGATTAGAAAATTTAGAAATAGTTGGGCTAAAATGACTTTATAACAATGCGTGGTGATGAAGAATTTAAGTGCATTACAGAGACATTTGCTTTGCAAACGAAAAAAAAATTTTACCTATGTGCTCTCAATGACACTCCAAATGCTACTGTTATGTGGCTTATTTCTTCTGTTTACCCTGTAAAAATGGATCTACAAACCACATCATCACTAACATCTGTTGCGGCTGTCAAAAAAGAAAAAAGGAAAAGCAAAGGAACCACGGTACATACAGAAGGGAATTTAAGAACACGTGACTGGGCAATTGTTTCTGGGGAATTGGAGACAACGACATAATAAAATTGCTTGCATAAGTTGATCAAAAAACATCTTAAATTAAAGTGACAGGAAACTCATTGGGGGAAAGTGAAGGGACATTGGAGGTTAAAGAGACCAATTTTTGCCTTTTTGCTCCTTACCCGCACAGCCACTGTAGCCATAAGGCACAATAACTTGTCAGCTTCTCAGCTGCACAATTACTTTTGAGCTGTTCCATTTAGATGTAATTTGATTTATGAAGCAGATCATGCAATTAATACAAGGAACAAATGCTCGTCACTAAAGAAGATGATGCTTCTGCTGCCCCTGAACTGCCTGAACAGCCACTGCTGTGGGAGGTGGGAGACCCACTCTTCACCCCGTAGGCTTAGCACAACAAGATAAGTGCTCACAGAAGGCGAATTTTATTTTGGATGGATTTAGGAAAGAAAAAAAAAAAGAAATGTCATTTATGTTTCTTCATTTCCCCCCCGTCAGCTGTCAGCTGTGCCTTGCAGAAATGAGTAACAATCTGTGATGTTGGGCACTACAAAGATCTTCGTAGTTTGTGAAGTAGTTTTCCATCTCGCTTTTGTACCGCCTCTATACAGCATTGGAAAGTTTACCTTGCACTCACGATCTTCCAGCTCAGCTTCACCGCTCTGCATTCTGAAAAGGGGTTGACTGTGCATTAGGTTTGAATCACCTTTAGCAAAGTTACTCTAGTGTCAGGCAAAAGTAGCACAAGGGGATAATTGTGTCTGCTTTACATTCAGATGCTTTTGAGAAGGAAGGGACCTGTACTTATAATAATTTCTTTTCACAATAATATAATTAATAAGAAAGTAAGAGCTTTACCATCAGTGACCTAGGAGCACAAGGAACAGAGTTGTTGGCAATTCAGGTGCCGCACACATGCTGGAATCTGGACTTAAAAGATAATTTTAACAGTTTGAAAATGTAACATCTTTTTTCAAAGGAAGTGAGAGCCATTTTTCTGTTTTCAGCAATCATTGGTGTATCTTCAGCATCCAATATAAATTCAGAGATCACAGATAAAGTACAATCATACATTTTTGAAGTATAGTAAATATTTAAGTATCTGATAATTTTATCAAATACATATTTCTAGATTTCTGAGACTGAGGAAATGAAAGGAAGAGAGTGAAGGAGATTAATTACGTTACTAGCTTGGGAAAGTGAATCTCCATGTTGCATAATGACCCTTTGTACCTCACTTATTTAAAAACCTCATGGAAGTGCTTTATAAATCTAACTTCTTTTCAATAGGCAACCTGGTCATCTGTTGAAGGTAAACAACTCATTTCCCTTGGAATACAATTATTCCAGAAAAATCTTTCATCAAAAAATGTAATCCAGTGATAAATCATTTAGAACAATAAAATCACTTGCATGAACAAACACAGCTTCTGTCCGTAATTGTGCTTGCTTGCCCTAGGCATAAGTTTCTTACATATGAGAAGTGATAATACTTGGGGTTACAGTTCCCAGTATCACATTTTCCTTTCCCAGTTCACACTTACTCATACTATGCTTATCCAGCAGCAGTTACATAAGATGCAATTCCAAACATTTATAATCCACCTCTTGCAAACAATAAACCACGTCAAATTAGCCCCTAATGTGCTTTGTACTAGCAAAGCAATTTGCAGACCCATCAGGAAGTATCAGTACTGTTATTTGTCAGCAGTCAGTATGGCCATTTTTTCTCACAGCGTTACCTGCAAGGGCTTGGTTATGTGACCATATACAACTGGAGACCCTCAGGCAAAAGACGAATTCAGTGTCATATATTTCTCCCATTTCTGGGAGTTGGAGTACATACCCATCTGATCCAACGTCATGAGATGTCCCAAAACCAACATCAGCAATGGTTGAGAGTGCTGATTTCCTCTGGTGGTGTCCATTGCACCCTACTGATTATGGTATTTGGGGGGACCCCAAACCCTGCTGTCACCTTGACCAACCTGTTTCACTTGTTCAGCTGTGTTTCTACTTACAGACTATCCTTCGGGATAAGAGCCCTCCACTTGCCAGCCATCAGCCCTTGAGAGCAGAGAATGTTTCTTTCCTCACTCCATTTGCTCTTCCTTTTTTGAAACCTCCTCCATGGGACAGGCTTCTTGCTCTTCTCAGTGGAATCCTGTCCCCATCTACTCACCTAGTGCTATGCCTAATTACTACAAAGAAAATTCAGTGTATAACTTAACTTGAAAGGCAACAGCAACAAATCATTTATTTCCTCATCTACATTTCATAATTACTGTGTATAATTTTCTTTGTACTGCCATTGAAACATTCATCCTTGAAACAGTCATTTTCCCTTCACCACGTTTCTTTAAAATTTGCAGCAAGGGGGAGACGTTCAGGCCCTCAAATTTTACTGGTAGTCAACACGAGACAGTATTAACTTAGGTTTGCCTCTACAGTCCTTGTGTCAGATTCAACCAGCTGGTAGGTTCTACCAACCTGATCATTCCAAAAGTGGTTTTTTGACTGACAATTATTTCCAGGGGGAAAAAAAAAAAAAATCATATTCTGTTTTGCATAGCCACCTTTGAGGTACAGCAGCATGTTAGTAAAAATAACATCTTCTTAATGCCAAAGCCGTACCCACTCACTCGGCAAAGGCTGTCATTAGTGTCAGCGGTGGATGCAGCCACTGCTCTGTCCTCTCAGCTGTGTTAAATGGCAGGAACCAAAATCAGAGGGCTGAGGCATCAGCGGGGGGTGGCACATGGAGCAGAAGGATTAGCAGGAAATGTATATATGCATTAGAAAAGATGCCATGGAAGTTTCACTACCACAAAACAATTAAAAAAAAAAATAGTCTGTTGCAATCCTTTCTGTTGACTTGAATTAGATTTGAAAAAAAAAATTCCAAAACTTACGTTGGATTCCAGTTTAAGCACAAACTTAAGGTAGTATCTTTTTTTTCCAACCAAAATGCAAGTGGGGCACTAGCTAGAAGGGAAACATAAATGATTACTTAGCTCAGGTCTGATTTTACAGAGTCAGCAAAAATAAGCAAAGTAAGATCAGGACATTAACGGGGGGGGGGCATAAAATGTCTAGCACACTTGTATTGGTTTAGTAGGTTGTATTATGTTCCCTTCATGCTTGTATTTAAGGAAGAAGAATAACAAGATATTTGATTTTTAGCATGCAAAGATTACAAGAAACTGAAAAAGGTATAAAGCCTGAAAGCAAGCAGGGCTGCCTGTGGGCTCTGTTATCAACCTGGATGACAGGTATTTGAAAATATGTTGGTTGGTCATTTTAACATTAAGCTATGAAAATCCTTCCCTGCACAGCAAGACTTATTATTCACAGTTTTTTCCTGCGAATACGTTATCTGCTCTTCTTTATCCCAAAACTCACTACAAGCACCATATACTGCATCATATTCAAAACCCCAGACACTTGGGGTTTGCGTATAAGACCGTGGTAGTATTTGTACTTTTGATTTAAATGTTAAAGAATTTATTATTTTTTAAATTATTGTAGATTCTTATTTTAAAGCAAAAGTGATTCAAGATTTACAGTTGGAAAGTCTCTAGCAGCATCCAGGGCCATGAATTATTGTAGTGTTTCTCTAACCTGGAAGCATCACGTATTTCTGTGTACTCCACATATAAAGGAGTATTAACCTAATAGGTTTCCTACTTAAATTTATGTTAATTGTATTTCATAAAAACGAAAATATAAAAAGGTCATAGAACATTACAAATGCTTACAATACCCTTCCATTTAGAGCCCTTTAAAAACTGCAAGCAATGATCAAGTCAAGTAAACTTCTGTTAGGAATGCCATCTTGTGGTTAAAAACTGTATATAACAACGATTCGAGGTAATTTTAACTAAATTTTTACATCCAAAATACCGTTTTTTGCAGAAATGAGCTATTCATGTATGACCTTTCAGAACTGTATAGTATTCTTTTATTAACGATTTGGGTATGAAAAGGACTGTGAATACGGCTTTCCCATCCTCATCTGTATACAATGCTAATTAATTATGCAGGGAGCACTAGTTTCATTAGGAGATAGGATACATTTATTAGCATTTTAAACAGAACCAGATTGCCACATGTACTTAGTAAACAAGTCCACTAAATGCCTACGCTATTTAGATATAATGTAGTGAATTAGTCTAAAATGTATAGGAAATAAACACATTTTTCTCAATATACGTTTCCAGAGCAGAACCCTGTGAGCACACTTTACCTCTCTAAACCTTATGGAGCATCTTTGGTTGGTATATGAAAGGTCAAGTTTAGTTATAAAAAGGAAACATTGGATTTTTCAATTTGTCTTATATAGATCTTATTGTGATCTGAAAATGAATTGAAAGTGGCTATTGGATCACAACTTGTTCATGAAAGCAGAGAGAAATGACAGGTAAACAAGAATGGAAAGAAAGGGTCCAAAAGCATCTAAAACTTTAAAAGATACCTAACTTAGAAAAGCTTAGAAAAATGAATAATTAGCTATATTCAATACAGCTAACATTTGCATAGGCACTTCCTTACTGTGTATGTTCACCTTATTTTCATAATGAAAGTATATATTGCCCAAACCGTCACAACACATATTGCATAATGAAATTAAAAACTAATGAGCCATACCCTAATAGCCATGAGTCAAGTCAGGGTGTGCATTAGTAGTCCATTTGCAATTCTCTAGAGACAGAAAGAACAAGGCTAAGCATATCCAGTAGCCTATTTAGCATGTAACTTGTTCTGTGTACCGATAGCGCTATAGCAGAACTGAAACGAGTTCACAATCTCTAGCACTCAAACCTCTGTGAAATACTGCTCATACTTCTGTTAGCAAGTTACTCCTGGGGCGGCCAAATAGGACGGCCTTGATTGTTTAGTTTGACCTCTTCCATAACATAGATCTGACTTGCCTGAATTAGTCTTCTATCAAATCACATCTTATCAGGAAATCATCTAACACATCCTGACTAGAGAAACCTTTACCATTCTGTTACGTGCCTTCATCTCTTGTAACGTGTCCAACCTCTACTTAAAATCACTGGATCGCTCTTTCTCTGCTAGATGGAACAGACTTATATTCTATCATCAAATTTTTGCTCCAAAGATGGTTCTTCTAGACTAACTCTCCTTTCACTGAACTAAGGAGATTCTGCTTATTGAGACTCTCGTGCCAGTGCTTCTTTTTTTGCTATCATGACTCTTTCCTGTCCAATTTTCCAGCATTACAGGAAATTGTGACTACAGGAATTGGGCATAGCATTCTTCCAAAAAGTTACACCAAAGCCAAATACAGACAGCAATATTACTTCCCTGACAGTATTTACATTTCTAAACCTGAGGATTTCACTGGTCCTTTCGGCCACAAGGCTGAAAATTCATGTTTTGTTGAGCACAGACATCATCTCCAGAAACTGTTCAAAGTCAGCATTTCCTACAGCAAATTGTTGTATTTGGTAAGCATGTCCTCAAACCTCTGCTGCTAGAGACACGGGTCTACTTTAGGCCACAGTGAAATGCAGATTGCTTAAGAGCTCCTAACCAAGTAATTCACCATACTCTCTTTAAGTGGCTCCTTAGTATAGAAGTTGTGTAGTATCTGTAGATTTGAGTAGTCATTATTGTATTTACTTCTCTGTTCTTAACAAACTCATGGTTAAGAGCCAAACCTGTGTGAACTCATGCAACAGATCTGTTCAGTCACAGCTCTCCTTTCAGATTTACATTTTGAGATCTTTCAGGTTTGGAGTCAATTAGCATTATGATGAATTTTAAATTTGAGGGTGATACTTTGCGTGTTTCTATAGCAATAACTTATTTAAAATAAAAGAAGCCATTTGAAAATCTAAGGGTATTCCGAATACCAGTGATGACAGATCTAAATAAAATGCTAGAGCAACACTTCCTGTGCTGTGTAACTGATTTTGTAAAGTTTGAGGTACACCTTTTATGAAAAATCTGTTCCTATGTTACACATGGAAAGCTGTGGTTTCTCTACTTTGTTAAGTTTTGTAAGATATGCAAGTAAATCAGGTGTTTTCTTAATTCTGCTAAACAATTTTCCTATTAAACATTTTATTTCCTGTGCTGTGAAGAAAGTAGCCAGACACCACCTTAACTACCAGCGAATACAGTCTTCTCGAGTAAAAGGCACAAACACCTTAGATCTACCTCCATGCCAGGAAACCTTCAAAATACCTAAGTTGGAGAGCAAGACAGAGATTGATGTCTTTTAGACTGCTGCATTCTGAAAAATTGTTGAAGCAACAGCTTCCCAGTTCTGATAAGTGCACTGAGCACATTCATCAATACTATAAAAAACCCACACAGTAACATTGCAATCCTCAAGCTGCTAATATATGTTCAGAATTAACTGCTTGTTCACATTAACTCATTTCTTATTGCTGTTTTAACCATTCCAGTAATTTTTAAAGCCATCATCCTGAAATCATATTCCAAGTGTAACAAAGTTGCACTGCAACTGTTGACAACCAGTTCATCCCTCCACTGAACTAAGTGTGAGTAAGAAAGATGAAACTGTCATAGATTTCCTTTTCCACATCAATTCCTCAGAGCTGCAATGTAAATAGTGTTTAGACATTTGCTATTTTTGATGTGGGTTTATTTTTTTATACATACCTTCCAGGATTATGCAAATTATTTCACTAACATCCATCAATCTCAAAGTGAATTACTAGAACATTTACTACACACCTAACTTTCAAGTAAACACAAGACAGAATATGTCTTTCAAGATTTAAGAATATCAAATCCTGAAACCACTTATTTTAGTGGATTTTCTTTACGTCACGTTGATAAGGATTTAAGCACATATTTGCAGAGAAAAAGCTACAGAGTGGATCCTGCAGTATTTATTTCTAAAAAATATAGCACGTACAAATTACTAATGCATATTTCAGACATGCCAAACATGATACACTTAATAATAATGTGTGTTCTTGATATCCTTGAAGAGCAAAGCTGACCTCTTGAAAAACAAGAATCTTCCCTTTAGAGTTCTGTCTGCTAAAATATTCCATCACCTCAAAAACATAAAGAGCAATTCTTTCTAAATCATGACACTAAGAAAACAGAATTATCTTCTGAAGTCATCCCTATCTGCTCTATTCACTCTTTACCTCAAGTCACTCTGTCACCCTGAGAAGCAGGACTGTGACTAAAAGCATGTAATGAGCAGCTGGTAACTCTGTAAGCAAACCAAAGTATTTTCCATATAAATATTCTTATAATAAAAAGCATAAATATAGATATTACATTTGTCCTTAAGGTTTTTCATGTAGTATCAGTGTTCAGCAAAGATTCATCTATATGGAACAATAATAGTTTAACTAAAGCTAGGCTATTACTCCAGGTCAACAAAGCTGGTGGAAACGTGTATCTACACATGCTCACACTCTTTGTAAACCTGGTTTATATTGCTTTAGACTGCAACAGCCTACCTTTAAACAAATAGGAGCACACTCTGTATGTACCAGGCCTTAACAGCTTAAAGAATCCTGCTAAGCATCACAATGTAGATTTGCTTTTGTGCATCATTAGCACAGCATTTTCACCTTAAGAAGTTAATCGAAAATATTGCATGACAACATTCATGTGCTCAATGTCTGCAGAAGACAAAAAACAGCACTTGTGTCCACTCAATCATTAATGCCCTTTGAATCTTTCATAATACTGATAGTGGGGGAAAAAAGTGCAGTAACAGTAGCACAATGTTCATTGAACCACAGTATTTTGCTGACTGACATTTAGAAAAGCTGGGCTGGGAAGGTGGAAGGACTGCTTCACTATCTTATCCCCCTGCAGCCAGCAACGAGCACACTGGAAATTGCTTTTCTTCCATTCCCTCAGGCCCAGCATGACAAGGCAAATCAGAAGACTCTGTATCACAGCTACCACGAAACAGCATCAGTGCTTGGTCACAAATACCGTGTACATCCAGGACAACACTACTGCAGCATTTTTATAGGGTCCATTACTAGAATCCACAAGCAGACATGGTACACAAAATAGTTCACTGAAGTTATAAAAAAATAAAAAAAAAATTCATTATTTTTAAAAATTAGTTAATACTGTACTGTAAAAGCCTTTGAAAATTCCTAGAAATGTACTAATATCATACATGCTCTTCAACCACTGCCTTCATACACCTTAACTTCACATTGAAAGCCTGTAACTAAGTACAGCTTTTTTTTTTTTTTACTTACTCAATTCATATCAACAGTGATAATGGCTCATATGATATGAAAATAGCAACTAGGAATTAGTTACTAATACTTTCTCCCTCAAACCAAGCTTGAGCTTCTGCCATGAACTTTGAATTTTTGAGTCATGCCAAAATAAATCCTCTGTTAGTTTAGTTCTGACTATTTTATCTAATAATCAGCTAACTCAAGATAGGATGTTGGCTTCTAGCCTAATCTTTAGAATCTCAGCTTTTCTCTTTTAGGTACTTTCTATGAAAACAAGCTTTTTTGCAGACATATCTATAAAGTATTATAACAATGCATGACAAATTGCTCTACAATGTCAAATGGCATTAAGCCCCATGAAACCAGGTACTGCAGGATTTCCACAGAGCCCTTATGCTGAACCTAATTCCTGTTCCAGTAATTCAATACAGGCAGTTGGGGCTGTTTGGGGTTTTTTGTTTTTTTTAAGATTTAGAATTCTGGTTTTGTAGTGAGCACAACTAGTGAAACCATTACATTTTTTTCCACTTGGAACTACTATCAAACTGAAACACAGAAATATAAGGTGGATGCACACTTATCACCTACACAAGCAATGCTGCTTTTTTGGCAACATGCTTATGCAACTTTTTGTTACAGAACTTGGACTATTTTTTTTTTTTTCATTACATATTTACAGTCTTTCTCATGTTGTGTCTGGAAAATGATAAAAATTCCTCTGCCCTGTGAGGAAAGACTGAATGAGTTAGGTCTTCTCACCCTGGAGAAGAGGAGGATCGGGGAGGGCGGAGAGGGCACCTCATCACAGTTTTCCAGTATGTAAATAACAGCTAGGAGGAGGATGGAGGCTATCTTCACAAGGAGCCACATGGAGAGAACAAGGGAAAATCAGTACAAGTTGCACCAGGCAAAGTTTCACCTTGATATAAGAAAGAAATTTTTCAGAGTGAGAACACTCAATCACTGGAGCAACCTCCCCACCAATGTGGTAGAGTCCCTATCGCTGGAGGTTTTTAAGATGTGACTGGACAGGGTGCTAGACAGGCTCCCTTTCCCACAAAATGTTGGATCAAGATGATGTTTTGAGGTTCCTTCCAACCCAGGCTGTTCCACGATGCAGTGAAAATAAAAATAAATATTTCCAAAAGTGCTGCAGAAATAGTCAATGAGGATTGAACAGAGAAAATAACTAGAAAGGTCCTAAAAAGGCATACATCCTCGCATCTGATGACTCTTAGCTCTTTACCTGTAACCACATGCCATTCAAAATTTGCCAATACATCATTTTATCATTTCTCAGTGAGAAATACAACTATATTTCATGCCCTTGCCAAATATAATCTACAGTTAGCAGAGTAAGTTTGTCCATAACCACATGATCTCCTAGGGCAACCTGCTCTATTTGTTTCTGACACAAAAAAGCAATAAAGAGTCTGTCATTAGCAAAACCAGATTGCGAACACAGATCTATTTTATGTTACATAATGAATACCTGTGATGCTATCACACTTTCCAGACACTGGAATTCATCCTTCACTTTCCTTGATGAGATGCCAAGCACTTTGGAAAGCTTCTTTCTTATACTAATTCATGCAAAGTATGAATAGAATAGAACGTCAAGAAAATTAATTTAAGAAAAACATGAAAACAGAAGTAATTAGAACAAGAAAGTTACATGACCTCTAAGATGAAACTTATAAAAACTCAGAATACAAGAAATAAATGTAAATAAATAGTGAAGTGTGTTTCTTATTTAAGGAGACTGCTGCTACTACTAGCAAATTCTAAAATTAAAAAATTAAAAAAGGATTCTAAAGTTGAAAGTTCAAATAGAAAAGATCTAGGAAAGAGACTACAACACATTGGAGGAAGAGTCAGATCTTAAAAATTATTAAAAATATTAAATTAAGGATTCTATTTTACACAGGAAAATATCTGGGAGGGAAAAAATGCCTGAAAAACAAAATAACCGGGTTTTTTTATATAAATGCTCACCTCACAATACATAAAAAACATTACACAAGAAGATAACATACCACCAAATTAAATTGTTCAAGAATTAACAATACAAGTATACTCAAATCTTTGTAGTGAAATCAACCCTCATTAATAACATATGAACATCATTACAATATCTTATTATGCTTCAGTGCCCCAAGTGAAGTGAGTTAAACTTTAACTAATCACCCACTGACCAAATGATCACATCATTCATGCAACAAAACAAGAGCTAATAGTTTCACAAAGGTCAGACTTCATTATCTTCTTCCTTCCACAGAGAAGACTTCAGGCTTGTGAAGGAGACAGCCCCACCAAGGAAAGGCGGCACTACTGCTGTCTCTACTATGTATGACCTGCAAAAAAGTATTCCAGTCTTTTATACTCTCAATTCACAACCTTTCACCACTACTAGAAATCTCACAGGAATTACTTACAAATACTGTTGAAAACTTGACAACTGAGTCTAAAACTGTGGACGTTATGCTGCGGACTGGACACAGACCAGATGAATCATGACTTTATTAAAACATGCAGATTATTAAGAAGGTATCACAATTGGCACAGTGGATGTCTGATCAGTTGCTCAGCAAGCTTTCATAAAATGATTTTGAATTAAGGTTTCTATATGAGACATCAGCATATTCATATCTGCAGCACAGACCTGGTGGTCCTCATTCCCCTTCTTTTTCAGGGTCTCTAACAGACCCCAGTGGACTGGAGGCAGAGGGCTGTAAGAACTCAGCAAGTGAAGCTGACTTACTGGATTCTGGTTTATTTCTGCAATCCTCAAGGCCCTCAAGATAGCAGGTGCAAACTTAGAATAATGAGCCGTAGATGAAATAATAATTGGGCAAGTTCTATCTTGTAATCGATCTGCAACTACTTTAGCAACAGCTGTGTGTGTATCCAAAATATATCCTGTAGTGCTGTATACAGAGTGAATGGCAGCTAGACAGTCCTCCTCAGAGCACCATCCAGCCACCAAGTCCTGCTGAAGCTTGTCAAGTAGATCCTTCCGTAGCTGGAAGTGGCCCTGATTTTCCAGCTGGTTATATAATTGTGTCACCAGTTGTCCATCCTCATTAGCAATCAGGTGCAAGTATCGCTCAAGATTGGAGGACTTCAAAATATCTACTGCTGGTGAAAATGTGGGAATTAATTTTCTTCCCCTCAAATCGTACACACCTGTTCTTATGAAGTCAGTCAAAACATTGTTTTCATTGGAAGCACAAATACATTTTCTAATAGGAATTCCCATCATTTTAGCATACAAAGCAGCTAATATGTTGCCAAAGTTTCCTGTAGGAATGCAAACATCTACAGGGCTTCCAAAAGAAATAATACCTTGATGAACAAGATCAAGGTATGCAGAGGCATGATAAACTATCTGAGGAAGCAGTCTTGCCCAGTTTATGGAGTTTGCTGCAGCTAAAGCTGTTCCATATTCTACCGTAAGAAAACCAGTATAATCAGAATTAGTAAAGATTTGCTTTATAGCTGTCTGGCAAAAATCAAAATCGGATTTGACACCTACTGACCAGGCATTTTCTTTCTGACAGCCAATCATCTGTGATTTTTGAATTGGGCTTACCCCATCCTCAGGAAAAAAATTAAGCACAGCAATTCTCTGTTTGTCAGTGTCATGGAGGCGACTAAAGCCATCTAGGACAGCGCTTCCTGTGTCACCAGAAGTAGCTACCAGAACCAAGTAATTGCAGCTTCTGGGAATGCAGTATGCAAATATACGTGGCACCATCTGTAATGCAAAATCTTTAAATGATGCTGTTGGTCCATGAAATAACTCAAGGAGAAACTGATTGCCTGCCAGATGCCTAACTGGGGCAATTTTAGAACAAGTAAAGTTTTCTCCATAAGCAGTTCCAATAATTTCAGCCAGGTTAGAAGCAGGAATATCAGCAGGATGTATGCATCTCTCTAGTATCACCTGGGCTTTTTCAATGTAAGTTGCTTCTATTAGGCTTTGCCATTCTCCAGTAGTGAATTTTGGAAGTCCTCTCTCAGGAACAAAGAGTCCTCCATCAGGTGCTAAGCCCTCAGTAACAACGTCACTGAAATATTTATGAGAGTCTTTTTCCATACTCCTTCCAGACCTACTAGACCTAGTTGAAATGAAAGTTTCCAGTTCTGAGTTTTGGTATCTCTTCACAGCATCAAGTACCTTTTCTGCTACAACCTCTGCTGCAATATCCCCTCCACAAAGAACACGGATGTCGTACCACCTTTTGTAGAACTGCTTCCTAAACTGCAGTATGTCCTTGAGAGAAATACCAGGAGACTGGCCCACAATGCGATCCACTTTCATTGATTTCAGCCTGCTCATAATGGCTGTTGTGGGCACATCCAGATATACAACTATTCCATTTTTCTTCATATGCTGCATACCAGCAGAATGCATTGGATTGGACCCAGTAAGGGAAATGACACTTCCAGATGCTGAAAACTTCAACAGGGCTTTTCCTTCCTCCTCTAAAAATTGCTCATTACCAACATCCTTCAGTTTTTCCGACACGCTCATATTCCAAGTTGTTTCAAGGACATCATCATCTATGTCTATGACAGGGCAATCTAGTTTCTGACCTACTATTCTCCCAACCGTTGTTTTCCCAGCGCCTGGAGGTCCCATCAGGATAATATTTTTGTTTCCAACAAGAGGATGGCTTGAGAACCACGATTTCCATATCTGTGCAAATGTAACAGGTCTTGAAAGCATCAATTTAAGACACATGCTGGAAAGACTGGCTTGCATTATTAGCCGATATCTAACAATGTGAAACATCTTCTGCTGGGTTGCTGGGTTGTTTTTTTTCAAGCCAACTTGAAAATCCACTTAACTGCTTCAAAAAGAAAAAAAACAGTAATTAGTCCTTCAGCAAACATCTAGGAAAAACCCTAAAGGATATGAAATTCTGAACAACAAGAATTCAAACATGAATCCAGTTATGACTTTATCAGTACCAGGGAGGTATTTTTCAGAATAAGACTCATTCCCCTCTCCTACATAGCTCCAGCTCACTTCCACTGACAAATCCAACTTCAAAAAGTCCATGTCCTCAAGGTAAACAAAGTCATCCAAGCCTAACACTACAATACTATTTGCAAATAATACTGTTTATAGGAATATAAAACCAATTAGTTTTTCCTCTAATAGACTTAATCTTATTTGTAAATGCATACTTAAAAGTAACTAAATTACCTTCTTCTAATCAAAATGTTAACAAAAAATGCATTTTCCCCACCTCCCAAGATGCCTTTGATTTATTATATTGTCTTTCTTGAGGAAAAAAAAAAAAAAGCAAAACCAACTTAAAAACACAGGAAACTCACAGACTTGTGCAACAGCAAAGCTGGAGGAGTTGCATCCAATTCTCTTCTGAAGGGATGACAAACCAAGCAAGTGATTTGTGAAGAACTGGAATTGCATTGAGTATAGTTTGTGTAAATAAGAGAGAGAACATGTCATAAAGATACTCTATCCTAAAAAACAAAACAAAAAAACCCCAACCCCCAAAAAATCACTAGGAAAGTTGGATCTGCAACAAAGATTAAGCAAGAAGCTCTCAACATGGTATTTTGTTTGCTCGGAGAAATCAACACCAGTATCAGCACGAATTGCAGCACGTGATTTGTGTGTGTTTAGGGCAAAGGAGGAAGAACTCTCAAAATCTCCATAAAGGGCTGAGAGCGGGCAGAAATCAGCAAAAATTTGCACGGAAAATCCTTACAGAGTAATTTTTCACTTTAGGTAGGCAAAGAAGTATCACTTTATTATTGTTATTTATTCATTGTTCATGACTAAAAATGTTTACAGAAAAGCAGCACTGAACTTCCTTTTAGGAAATCAGTGAAAATTTAGATGTAAAAATCCAACGTGGTGCTTACTCATCAATTTTAAAAAATAATATATATATTTTATATATATATTTGCAATATATATGAAATCAGCATTTTTAGAAGTTATTACTTTTAGTTGCTATAGTATGCAGTACAAAGAGATGGTTGACTAAGCTGCAAGTTGTATTTTTTCTTTCTCCAAGCACTGTAACACGTAAGCAAAATGGCAATCAACAACTTCCAACAACTAAATTTTAAAGAATCAACCCAGCTACTAGCACCCCAACATATGCTTTGCAATGTTTATTAATATTTTTTAGTTTATATACCAGCTATTTATACCAGTAAAAAAAAAAAATGTAATGAGAAAGTGTTTTCCCACATTAATCACGACAGACTGAACAAAGCAATTAAAGGAATTTACCAAAGACTAAGTTTCCAAATCCTTCAATTGTTCAGTGCCTTTTCTCTAGATGCTCGCCAGTCCAACTGCCTTTTATCACTGTGGAGAGCAGGAGGCCTGCAATTTCAGCAGAAGGCAGGTGAGCACCAAGTAGTAACTGCATCATCTCCAAAGGCCTACTCATGATTAACTCATGTTTAGTTATCACATCCGTCCTTTAGGAGCTTGCTGTTCCCCATCAGTGTGCATAAGACCAAAGGACTCCAGAGACACGGGTCACAAACTTCAGAAGTGACACAGACGCTCAAGTTTTTAAGAGCAAACTACAGAAACACAGACTCTTGTCTTCCAGATGCTCCTGGCTCTAGATTCTGCTCTGTGTTCCCTGGTCCGTCTTTTACACTCTATTTTTTTTACCAAACTATTAGCTAACATTACAAAGTCAAAAGTACTTCAAATTATTTAAATCTTTGTGTTTGCTCACTTCTGTAAAGAGAGGCAAGCTTGCAAACAGTAAGTCCCTGTGTTTACACCCAGTGCTGTGACATGATGAATATGTTGTAATTACAAGGTATAAATCAGAGCAAAGATGGGCATATCATACTGTACAGTTTTTCCCCATCCTTGCAAAGTAGAAGGGGTCATATGCAGATGCAATATAAGGTTTTTGCCGTAGTTACTGAAAAGAAAAAACAATCTGTGAAGAGTAGCTGTAATCCAGTATCATTATAAAGCTGTACCATACTAGTAATACACTCTGGTGAATACAAAACCAGACAGAGCTACAGGGATAGAAAGAGATATTGAACATCCAGATGTAAATAAGTTATGTTCAGGATTTTAAACAATTTAGAGACAATATTTTAGCGATTTTATTTCCTGGATGTAAGAATCACTTCAAGCGTTATGTACGAACTAAGGGAGTACAAACAGTGCCAAGCATAGCGGCTTGCCTACCATGTCTAGTTGCAGTACAGATTCACTTTGAGGTGCAGTCACTCAGTACACACTACACAGCTGCTGGGCATAACATCCAGATTGCTTTAAGCATCTAAGTCATGGGGACTTAAATCCCTCCAAATTACAGGTGTAGACAAGGAAAGAACTAGACCAGATTTCTCTAGTTATAAGCCTACCATGCTTACATGAAGTTATAAGCTGTCCATGGTATTGCCTGAAATCAGCTTGGTTAACCTGCTACAAAAACTTGCAGGGAATTTCTTTATTCAGCTGCTCAATTCGTTTAACCTATTCCAGTGTAATTCCATTTTGTGCCCACATAAAGCACATGTACAGAGAAGCTTGCAACCATTGCGTTAAAAATCGTTTTAAAGAAATAGTTTATTCAATTAGCAAAACCTTACTGTAAAACCAGCTCAAATTAGACTTTAAATCTTATAGTTTACCAGTCTAGTTAGAACATCAAACCATCCAGCTTCAGAGACGGCTAATTCTTCTGGGAGAGCAGGGTCTTCTTCTGAAACAGAGCTTGCATTTGTACCTCCAGTGCAGTTTTAAGTTTTGAGAAACACCTTGAACTCTTCCTTTGGACAGGCACCTGCGTATCATCAACAAATACCCACAATTTTAACAATCATTGCTGATGACAAGAGCAAGAGTGAAAACTGGGCTTTGTTACTGGAATAGACACAAAGTTTGCAACAACAGGTCAAGGCTGACAATTATCGTATTTCAAAAGCGTTAACACAGGACAACTTCCATTTGACTCTTCTCAGAGCTTTTACACAGAGAAAAAATAAAATCCTAAAGTAAATCATTCAACTTCAACTGCCCCACGACCACCCACAGACCAAGATCCTACAAAGGTTCCCTCCCGCCTCACCGTTTCGACGCCCTGAAGGTGTCAAAGCGCGGGGGGGAGGAGGGAGCCGGCCGGGCCGGGCAAACGCGACACCACAGAGTCGGGTCAGTCCCGCCCGCCAGCGCGGCCCCGGGCTCCCACCTCCCCTCGGGAGCGGCGGCGCCCCCGCCCCCGCGGCTCNATAGCGTCTGTTCTGCCCCCTCATGGCGCTGTTACCTAGCAACAGGTTTCCCCAGTAACTGCAGAGACAACTGTGTGCCGGCCCGCGCCTGCCGCGGCGGCGGCGGCCTGAGGGGGCGGCCGGGCGGTGGAACGAGGCGCTCGGCGGCGGGA
>VXBL01000736.1:95209-117725 GCA_013400195.1 Aramus guarauna | reverse complement strand
AGCCGTTCACTGAAGTGGGCCGAGGGCGAGGAGGGGCGGGGGGGCTGCGACGAGCGAGGAAACGCGAGGTCCCCTCAGCGAGGTGGGTGCGGCCCCGCGTCCAGGGCCCCTCAGGGAGGTGGGCGCTTCCCCGCGTCCAAGGCCCCTCGGCCGGGGGATGGCGGCGCGGTGTGCCCAGGAGAGCGTCTATAACCTCCTGCCCCGCCTGGAGGAGAGGCCTGTCAAACCTCCCAGGTACGTGGGTGTGCCAGCACCGCTTGCTGACACGGTGACTGGTTCTGGCAAGGCAACGTATCTTACAGGTAACAGATATTGAAAAAAAAAATAAATCTAGTTTGTGTGTAGCTATTGCTCCTCCTAATGAGTCACTGACATCTGAGGGTTTATAGCCTGCTCCGTGAGCTGATGATTCAGTCTGGTATCTTCAATGCCACCTTTTTATTTTACAGAGAATTTACAAAGCACTCGTTCCACACAGGGGAATTACACATCCTTGTTATTCACACTACTGTTTTTCAGTGAACAGCTGAAAAGTTGGGGGGTTCAAATTTTTTCTCAGTGCCACATTTCCATTCTTTTCATGTGTCAGGTGTGTCTTCTGACATTGTTTCTTTTGCTTCTCTTTCTCACCTCTTTCCCTAAAAATATTAAAAATGCCTTTCTCCCCCCAGCATTAATTCCTTTGAGAGTTTTTGTAAAGTTCTTACTTGCTAATTATGCAAATATATGAGAGGGTTTCCAGGTCCCTATTATTTTATATGAAAGAAAACTGTTACTGTTAGCATTTTCAGTGCAGAGTTAACATAGGTCATTACTCTGTAGCTTTAAAATTAGTAGAAATATCAGTGACACTCCTTAGAACATCCCTTCAGGTAAAAAGGTTCAGATTTTTGAGGTTCCTAGTTCTGAACCTTTTCCATGTTAAAATAGATCATGCATCTTTTTTAATTTCCAATGTGAACGAGAAATACTCTTGGCAGACAGAAGAAAGTGAAATGGCAGTACGGCAAGGCACGCAACACTAAACCCATTCCTGTCTTAATACCATTCAGGGATTTGGATACTGCATGACCACCAGGTTCAGTTTAGGCAAGGGATTCCTTAGGTTGGATACAGTCTGACTAGATCCCCTTCCAATCTCATTGACTTCTGTTGTCACTATCTGTCTTGCCTTCTATCCCCACTTCATGCCTTGGTTCACAATGTGCCAAATATCCAGCTTGTAACAACTGTGTCAAACCTGGTTAATAGCATGATCTGACTACTTTTAACTAATGCATACAAAATCTGGGGTCTTTTTTTTTTTTTTAATTAAATGAAATCATATATGTGCTCTCAACTGAGTAGGTACTACTCATGAAACCAAGGCAAGCATCCTCATATTCCCCAACTTTGATGTCCCAAGATGACACCTAGGGAATAGTAACTGTCTTCTTACAAATGTAGCGTCTTTTCTCCCCTTCCCAAATAATGAATGGATTAAGATTCTCAAATCCCCCATAACCATGTTTTCTTCCCTGCACCCCTCTCTAACCCTATGTTATTAGTGTATGACAGCATTTAACCACTTTCTTGGCCTGAAAAGTCACTGAAAAAATACAGCTGCCACATCTTTGTCCAAAGGCATGCCTATAACATTTTTAAAAGACAACTTTAAACCTTCCGCCAATAGGTAATAAACTCAGTACCTTCTCCTTCACTTGCTCATTCCAAGACTGTGAGAACCCTACTAGGTCAAACTTGGCATAAAGTCACTACTTTTCTCTACTGTGTGGCTACAGTGCCACTCCTAGCAAATGGTGAGGAATGCAATAATTTATGAACGTGGTGGCTTTGTGCCTATGTCTATTGCTGTTTGCTCTGAATTTAACAGAAAAAATAAATAAAACCTAATTCCTTATAATTAGAGGTATTTCTGAAATTATATGTAATCGTATGTACATAATCCTCTTTCTGATTTTGGAGACCAAATCTCCAGAAGGCAAAAAGCAGAAGTTACAATGCCATATGCAACATTACACCGAAATAGCAGTGCGTGCATTCCATGTGCATACAGCTTTTCATGTCTCAGCCCTTGATGATTTTCACCTTAGCTGTTTCAGTTAGTGTCAAAACCACTACCGATTACAATAGTCAGGATCATAGTTCGGATCTGTGTAATATAAGAAATATACAGTTTGCTGTGCTATTTTGGAGCAGTCATCCATCTCATCTAATCTCTTATAATAGTCTGTAACAGATGGTTCAACAAGAACATTGAGACAATGATATAGTGGACAGTAATAAGTAACTGATATCAAGGACATTCTGTCCAGCTCTTGACTATATTTGACGTGTTTTCTGAAGCATGAGGTTTTACATTCCTCTAAAATATGTTCCATCTCACAGAATGAAGCAGTGAATGTTCTCATTATCAATACAGGTCTCACGTTTTTTGAAGGCAACTGAGCTTTTCCTTAATACGTTTGATTGCTGTGTAAGGCCTACAATGTACTGCAACTGCTGCTTCTGAAACAGCCAAGATGCATTGGCATTTGTATCTTTCCCATACTACAAACTTTCAAATACAGAAAATCTAGCTTTCATGATTACTATTTTCCTGTAGATGCACAACAGCTGCATATTTTGGATGCATTTTTGAACAAAACAAATAACAACGTTTAAAAAAAAAAGCTTTTCAAAATGGAGTTAATGAAAAAATAAAGACCAAAATGTGTAATGCACAACCTCATAAAAATAATGAATTCATGCAAGCAGTTTATTTCCAAAATGTAGGTTTTGTTGAGTTTCAAAATACTTGTTTTCAGTATTTAAATGAACAGTGCATACTGGAACCATTTCCCAAAGCGTGATAATACTGACCTTGGAGACACAAGAGAAGAAGGAAGCAGCAAGCTAACTTCAGAATCAGAAAAACAACTTATCAGTGCAGAGCTGGGCTTAGCCTTAGCATGGAGGTTGTGTGAATGACGGCCTTTACTTGGGAGAGAGTACGAAACAAAATAGTTTTGGCTTTTGGCACGAACTACTGCAAAAATGTATATTCTTTGAAGAAGTATTTTTAATAATTTTCTGACCTATGCCTATTTTTTAATGTCTAAGGTATATATCCACATTTAGACCATCCGTGAAATGTGAAGTAGAGAAAAATAAAGCTCAGTGGAAAACTATGGGACCAGCAAAAGTTGCAGTGCCATCTCCAAAAAACTTTCTGCAGAAACATTCAAAGGAACCCAAGCTACCAGCAAGTAAGTGTAGACATGAAATATATGAAATGTAATGTATTTTTTGTATTTTAAAATTGATAATATTAATGTTGAAAGTAACAGTTAGTTATGAAAAATAAAATTTCTTAAAAAAATTAAATCTTGAGCCAGTTTCCATTGTTCCTTTTATAGTATCTATCATACCAAAATTATTTCTCTATTTTACAAAAATGTTTCTTATTTATTGTGTAAAATACTGAAACAAGCAACAAGGAGATTATATATGTGATTAGAAAATACAGTAAGCATTTACTGTCATGTGGTAAAAAACAGCTGAAACATAAAGAAAAATTATATCTCTTTTGGCTGCAGCTATGCAGATGTTGAAGATGTGTTGATGGTATGCTCTATCCTGCTGATATTTCAATTTGTAATTATGTAGTTTAGTTCTTTTCTGCATCTGATCATTAATATTAAAGTAAATAATATGAATGGAGGTATAAGAAGTGAACTAATTGGTTTTAATGCTTGAAGAGATATGGGAAAAGTACGTGTGCCTTTCTTGATGTTATAAGCAATATACAGCTTTTACTCTTCAGCACTGTCAGCTCTTAATCCCATAGCATTAAATTGGCTGGCAGTGTTCAAAGCATAGAATTTTTTTGAGAGTTATGTGTCACAGAAATAAGAAAATTTGAATATTTTGTTGCAAAATGCACCCTGTCTTTGGGCACAAACCATAATTCTGGGAATAAGGAGTTGACAGTTCTAATGTTCAGCCTCATGGCCAGTTCTGCAAGGGTGGAACAACCTTCTTAGTGGGGCTGGAGTTCCAAGCACATTCCTGTCAGACTTTGCAATTGATTTATAAAGTTTCAGCTTGAAATTGTTTTTTAGCCTGGAAAAATAGAAAAGCTTAATATACGGTGTTAAAAAAAAATAGCTAAGAGAATGTAGGATTCCAGCACTCAAATTTGTGTGGCACATGCAAATGGCTTTAGCACTGAAAATACAGGCTGTCCCAGGAGACTTTGGAGGCTTAATGCCTCAGGCAATATGGATTATTGGAACCTTAAGGTAAGCTTTGGTCTCAGAGGCCCTGTAGGCACCCTGAGTCGCTTTTGAATAAAGCCTTCACTTTTTCAGGAAATCGGAATAGCGTTCAGTGTACTGAAATGTAACTCTTCATGACATCTGAGCATGAATGCTTCCAAGCTCAAGACTTTGTTAAATTACCACCCTGTGTTTTAGATGGGCATAGGGAAGAAGGTTGATTTACCAATAACTTGGAGCAGTCTGTAAGATCCCTTTTAAGTACCTGTATTATAAAATTAGTTTTATCTACTTCAAATTTGCTATATACTGAGATACAGTATTCTGAGCCATTTTTCTCAGACGAGCAGCTCACAATATTTCTTTTTCAACTTGTTGATTCAGGGCTTCAAAATAGCAATATGTGCTTTGGTGTTTGCATTTGGAGTCAATGTACCAGAGCCTCAGAATGACTATGGCACATTATAGTTTCGATTGAGACTAGTAATTTCATTGCCATGATTAAATCTTAACAGATCTTGAGAAGGAACTGTATCATTAACTCAGAAAGTTCTTGTAACTTTGTTGGATGGAATTTCATACCTACCTCAGAAGTTAGACTGCTTAAATCCCCTCTTTTAAAGCATGGCACTTTCATCACTTGGAATTTAACCAGTTATCAGTTGTCTAAATGGGATGATGGCATTGTGTGTTTGTAGTATCTGTGCCACCTTTAAAACTGGGTTTGATCCAGCTAGTTAAAAAATAGATTGCAAGGACAGAACAGAAAGATTGACTTTTTTCTCCTAAAGTCTGGGATAGTGTAATTCTTTTGATTACTCACCACTTCCTTACAAAAGGTGTGTTTCCTAATCTTCAGCTGAATCTTGTTGTATTACTGGACTTGGCCATTCATTTTAACCAAGCTTCATTGCTGGCTCCTTAAGTGGGGGCTCCCAAAACAGCAAGTGTGCACTAGCGTACTGCAGAAAAGGGTGAGCCAGTGCTCACTGAGAACCTTCAGAGATCTTGTTTCAAAAAACCATCCTAAGAGAAATAGAGATTTAACTTTTTGTGTCCTACAGTACTAAGTTACGGCAAGCTATCAGGTTGTAAAAACAAAACCCAGGAAAGCACTAGTTGGTGGGCTCCATATCAGGAAAGCAGCTGTTGTAGTAATGAGCTCTGTCACATGTGATGTTATACTTACTTTCTGCCAAAGAAGAACATGAACTCAGACAACCTGATTCAAATCTCTGATAATGACTGTGAGTTAGAGTTTTATATAGTGGGAAATATGGTGGGAGATGAATTGTCTTTCATCACTCACCTGAAGTGAGACTACTCAGGAGACTACTGACTTTCTATTGGTGTCTTGGAGAAAAGATTACACTAAAAAGGAACAGTTTCTATATTATCTGGAGAAAGGACTATGAGAAGTTGTTGAGCAGTGTTAGGGAGCAGCAAGAGCAGGGCTTTTGCCTAAGGGAAAAGGAAATTGAGGGCAACTACAATGCAGGCTGGGCAATGACCTCATCAGCAGGGTGCAGTCCCACCATACCAGAGGCAGGCAAGCAGAGTGGGGTGGTGATGAAAATGTGTCCTATCAGTGACCTAGTGACCATCAGGCAAGATGGGGTATGGGCCAGATCCATCCACTGATTCCACACAGCTCTTCAGGAATAGGACTAGGCCAGGCATGGCTGAGAGAGCTCAGCCAGGCACTGACAGCACCGGGCTGAGCTGAAATGGGGTTCCTGAGCCTGAAGGTATGGGGTGGATGCCCTAGGTGGGACTGGGCAGGGTCATTGATGCCTAAAGGCCCTGACAATGAGCAGCTCCAGTAGAAGTAGCTTTAATTAAATTTTAGAAAAGTCCTGTACTAGTACAGTTAAGAGGAAATGAGTGGCAAATTGTAAGGAAAACCCACCCAAACCAACATAGTATTTCCTAGGTTATGAAACTTCTGTTATGCTAAAGAAGCATACTCATTTTCATCATAGTACATTCTCAGTCAATTCTTTTGTTGTAGATACAGTCGGTTTCTATTTTTATGTAATTTTGTACTTAATTTTTCACTTTTGAAAAATGTAATAACATTAAATTGCAAAGCTCTTCATGGTTATTGATGAGAATGCTTGCATGTTCAATTCACAGGAAAAAAAGAACAGGATAGTAAGAAATTGCCTGCGTTATCAGTGCCACGGAGGACAGATCACCCAGTTATGGGAATTCAGACTGAAAAGAATTTTATAAATACAAATGCAGTTGCTGCTATCACGGGATTGCCTAAAAAGCCTCAACCTATTTATGTTGATAGAAGACAGGGAGATAAGTATCTCCTTGAAACTTCAGGACTTGTTCCAAAATATATTAAAAAAAAGGTAAGTTTTATTAAATTGTACTGGAAATACTAGTAGCAATGCCTGGTTTAGGTTCTTTATTGCATTCTCCTGTGAAATGTTTATGATTCTTTTTGAGATGTTTAGATACTAGTGGTGTTTGTGGTAGACCTTTGAAATTCAACAAGGAGAAATCACGGGCACTAGAGTTGTGCCTTGTCTTTGCTCTGTATTCACTTGCTTATGCAAGTGAAATTGCATAATTGGCAATTATGGTTGGCATAATTGGCAGAATGATGCTGCTAAAGCAACAGCACGTGTTGTATTGGGAACCCTGGAAGTATCTAATGGGAGACAAATGGAGTTTTGTGATGAATGAATGCTGGCTCTGTAGGAAAGACAGGCAGGGAAGAAGAAGACTGGTTGCTCTTTGCATGAAGGAGCTGTTCAAATATATGGAGCTCTTCTGTGAAATTTGCAACAAGCTGGATGAGCTTGTGGGTCAGGATCAGAGGAAAGGCCAGTAAGTGTCAAAAGCATGTTTGTTATGGACCATCCAATCAGGTGAGGAACTGGGTGAAATCTCTTTAAGCAACTTGAGGAAATCTTCAGATCACAGTGCAGCTTCTTATGGAAGACTTCACCCTCCTTGATGTCTGCTGAAAGGACAACACAATGGGATGAAAGCAATCCGAAAAGGTTCTTGGACCATGTCAGCGACAGCTTCTTAACACAGATGGTGGATGAGCCAACCAGTGGTCATGCTCTTCTGGTTCTGCTACTTACAAATGAGAAAGAATTGGTCAGAGGTGTGATAATCAATAGTAGGCTTGGTTATGCAGGCCATGAAATAGTTCAAGATCCTCTCTTCCTTGGGGAGGCAGGTGGGAGTGCACAGACCGTGTTCTTCAGGAGAGCAAACATCAGCTTATTCAGGGAACTAGTAGGTAGGGCCTTGTGGGAGACAGTTCTGAAAAGCAGAGGAGCTTGAGAGAGCTAGCATGCCTTTGAGGACAACCTCCTCCAAGCACAAGAACAGTCCATTCCACTACTCAGGAAAGCAAGATGTATCAGGAGTCTGGTTTACCTAAACAGATAATTCATGACAGAGCATTATGCAAAAAGAGACACGGCATATGACATAATTCATGACAGAGAAGATGCAAAAAAGTGAACCTGCAGCCCTTGCAGTGCCTTTGCATGGCTGAACATAGATATAAACAATGCTGGTCATAGTGTTACCCAGTACTAAAAGATTTGTGAATCATTTAGCATTTGGTAGAAAGAAGGTAGACTCTGGTACCTTCTGGCAGAGCTAGACAGGCTTCATATTACATAGGATAAGGCACAATAGATGTATTCCCCCAAGTACTGGGATATTCAGAAATTATATTTCTTCCTGTAAACACAATTCTGCCACATCCAGTATGAGACAGTTTATAATTCCTAACTACTCCAATTTTCATGTATGTGTTAACACTATTCACTCTTTTCTGTGGCACGCAATGTTCGGCAAAAATCAGGATACAGGAAGACCTTTCTAAGAAAGTATTTAAGTAATGTTTTTCAGAATGTAGAATCTGACACCATATAAAACTGTAAAATAGGTTGCTGTCATTAACAGGTTTCAAACTCCTCACTCAACCATCAGTTCTTATAAATAGACATTTTGGTTTCTGGATTCTGTTGTCTTCCAAGGTTGCAAAAAGTAATTGAAGGAAATTGTTTATATGTTTTGCTCAGGCTACAAAGACAATCACAGTTGATACTTCTAAGAGCACAGTCATTTAATATTTTATTGCTCAGTAGCACAAAATTCGATTTCAAGCTGTCTTTGCAAGTGTAATATATTAGAGACAACATGTGTGTCTTTGTTTCCTTCTTAAAAGCACATGTAAGAAACTTCTTCCTTACCCTTATAGGATTATGGTGTTACACCAAAATACATAACACGGAGAAATGAAGAAATTAAGAGAGCTCAGAAAGAATATGAGGCCAGTATCATGGAGGATCTCAAGAAAAGAGCCATGAAACGGCTATCTGATGAAGAAAGGAGAAGTCTTCTGCAGGTGCATATTTTGATTTAGTGTAATTAGTAACATGTACAAAAGATTAATAAGGTAGTGTAAGTCCATATAAGGACTAAAAGTATACTAGATTTTTTTAAGCAAGGCCAATGAGTTAGTTACTTTTTCACTAGATGGAGCTGTAGAACAGTAGTAAACTGAACTGAAGGGAGCTGATCTAGCTACAGTTTTAGTCCAGTTTTGCAAGTACTTCAATTCTGTTAGATTCCTGTTCCCCTTAATGACTTGAAATTTCATGAAACTTCAAAGGAAAGCATAAAGTCACCTATATGGATTTAGTGACAGTTCTGACTCTGTACTGAAAAAAATACAAATTGCCTTTTTTTCATTAATCTAGTATGTAACATTGTCACTTTTATTGGCAGTTTCTATGTTCACATTGTGACCTCACTGACTAAAGCATAAGGTCATGCTTTAAAATGTGGCAAAACTAGAAAACATGATTAAATTCCAATATATTCATGCAACTATAACTGGAAAAATTGTATTTTGTGAAGATGTTTTGGATGCTGTCTTTCATAGAGTTTTTATTGCACAAGATTTTCTAAAGTGAAATAATACCATAAAAGAAGTAGACCAGAAAAGAGATATTTGAAAAGTATATTCAGTCTTTGAACTGGAATTTCTCATGACCACATTTTAGCCAAATTTCCTAGGAAAAGGAGGCTTACATTTACAGTAATCTAACATATATTACAAATTAGCAGATGGAGGGACATCTCCAAGACACTAAATTCCCACAAAAAAGGCCAGTAGAATATCTAGAGAGAAAACACAATGTCCAACTCATTTGCAAAGTTAATTGGCAAGATCCAAAATAGCACAATGGTGTCTCTTGCTCATGCAGCAAGCAGTAGAAGCTAGGAAGGAATATAGAAGAGAGGTGAGGGTATTGCATTGACAGCAATATAAGGGGCATAACAGTAAGGGTGAATATTAAGATACTTTAATGGTGGGAAACGCATGGGACAAGCTGATGGTCCAGCAATTTAACTATGCAGCAAAAATATATGTGCAAAAAGGCATGTGAGTTCAGCTGCTCACAGTTCTGCATTTAGTTTGATTAAAGTTATGCTCTATATTTTTAAAATACAAGAGTGCACTGAAATATTTTTTAATTAAAAAGTTTTTATATTGTTTTTATTACCTCAGTATTTTCTCTTAATTTTTTTTTAAAAAGTTTGCTCTTTCATGGGCCAGATTGCTTATGCAGTTATATTGTGAGGAGGAATTAGTGTCCCCAGGGTATGTGGCTTCTACCCAGTGCTCAGCTGTAGACATATGGGAATTCCTGTCTTTTACAATAATTGACATTGCTAGTGAACACATGTGCACTATCTGATTTGCAAGAATACGTGGCAATAGATGTCTGAGAACAAAATCAAGCCTCATGAACTTAGAAAAATAAAGGGAAATAATTTGTGCCAACATTTTTTGAACTCTCTCCATTATGCTTACTTTGGTTGGGATTTTATGAGAGTAAAGAGAATGTTGATAAATGCACTACATATTTCTCACTGATCCAACATGTATTAGAATTCCTTATATAGAGTTAGATACTCAGTCTGTGATCTAGCCCATAGCGATAACAGTCAGCATATTATTTTGCTGTTGGAGAAGCTGCGAGGCAGATTTTTACAGAGGGAGTCATGATCTGCTTTTGATCTCTCCACTCTGTAGGGACAGAGTAAATTGTGATGAGTGCATGCTCTAATGTGTTTTAAAACTCACTGTTTTCAATGATTTCTAAACCAATTTTTTACTAATGTACACAAAGAAGGATTATTTAAAAGAAGCTACAAATGACTCTTCCATCAAAGTTTTGGGAATACTGTATTTATTTTCATGACTATATATTGGTAAACTATACCTTATGCCTAGTAGTCTAGAAGCTTTATTTAAGTACTTTACAGCCATGGATTGCAAAGACAAGTAGCATTACAAGTCAGTAAATAAAAAGGTTTCTTGCTCTTAGTGTCACATGTTGAGGTAGAGTTTTTAAATTTATGTAGATATTTGTACATGATGATTGTTGGAATAACTTTTATGGACAACAGATGCTTAATATGAATATGCAAAGAAGCATGAATTGCTATGCAGTAATTACACTGCTTTGAATCTGTAAAATATTAGTTCATATTAAAAAGTATGTTTTTCTTAGTCATTATTGGCAGGGAGAGGTAAATTTTTTTGTTAAATCAATTCATACAGTGGACAAAATCAGACAAGTTTTAGGCACAATAGTCCTTGAGTTCTGAAATAGAAGCAACAATCTTCAAAGCTAAATATGTAGTAAGAATAATTCCTCTAAATTTAACTTCAGTATGTTAATCAATTAGCCAATGTGGGAGAAAAGGTGCTTAATAACAGTGGAGAAGGACATGAGGCTGGAAACCACAACATGCCATAAAATCAGTGTGTTGGTTGAATCCAATTTTAGTTATGGAGGAGAGCTGAAAATTTTAGTTCCTAAGAGAGCCAGAAACATTTTGGAGAAGTGTTTTCTCACTGATAGCCATATTGTGTTATTTACTGATTGCTGTATGAGTTCCTAGTAGTAGGTGTGATTATTAAGTTCACCCATACAGTTTACATGAGGACATTTGGTGCAGTGAACTCCACTAAATCCTTATATATACATGTATAGGATGTGTAGATTTTTATTATCCTCTTGAGGAGAGAAGGTAAGAGCAATTGTTGCAGTAATTATGAGAATGTAAAGACAAGTTTTAAATTTTATTTTTCTACCACAGTCTGGTTCCATTCAGCATATATTGGTGGATAAAATTTTGCCTCTGATTTTGAATTAACAGGTTTATGAGTACGTTTAAGATGATGGCATGATTTTTTTGAGTCTTGGGCTGCTATATACGGAAGATACAGTTCAGTTTATCTAGTAAGGTAATTATTTGCATAGCAACATTCGAGAGAGGTGGCAGTTAATTAAATTATCGTTGATAGGGTCAGTTACAGCTAGGTTTTTTAGTCCAAATGATAAGTTGTCTATAGATGTTATTGTAAATGTAGATTAGGAAGGGAATGCAATTATTTAGAATTTCTTCAAAATAGTTCATAAAAGTTAAAATATTGTGAGATCAGCTTGGGGTGTGTGGTCTGAGCAAAGTCTCAGTTACTGAAAAAGAAGCTGCTGGTGAGAAACTGCAACTGCCATTGAATTTTGGCTGGACTTCCAGCTTGTGATTACTTAAGGTAGGTAACACCACTCTGTGTGACGTGGTGATACCTGTGGTAGCCAAGTTGCTGTTCATAGGGAAGTGGTTTCTGTAATGCAGTTTGTAAGATAATTCCTGTTGCATTTTGGAGAAAAGAGAGTATTTGAATGATATGAATTTGGAGGCAGCTTTTATGAATCCTAGTAGTTCCTCAGTGAGCACACGAGAATTAGATACACTGGAGCAAAGTTGCCTACTTGTAGGTCATTGAAAACATAGAAAGTCTCTTATATAGAATAAGGAAGAGTTACTCTTCATCTACCTTGTGCAATTTTTCCTGGAAGATACTGAGGACTGGAAATGAAGTGTACATACAGGCTTCCCTGAGTTCCTGGTAGGCTACGGAGTTGACTGTTAGTCACAGTGACATACTTTTTTTCAGTTTAGCAGTTTTGTAGCTCATCCTTCATTGGCTAGATTGGTTATTGTTTTGTTGCCTCTTGAAGACTGTAATTTTTTTCTCTCCAAGGCACAGAGGTTTTTAAAGACCATTCCTTATATTGCATCAGAATGAGTCAAAATTATTCTGTTGCAACTACTTTGACTTTTAAGTGTTTAAATAATTTGGTCCAATTAAGATGATTAAACATTATGCATGTATTTATATATTATTTTAACATTGCAGTGATACTTATCAAATGCAAGATTAACAAAAAACCTAAAGTAGTTCATGTGCATATTATTCTTAATGAGTAAGTTTTTCCTTATATATTTCCTTTTCATGTAATGGCACTAGGGACTGAAAAAGAACTGGGAGGAAGTGTATCGTGAATTTCAGGGTCTTTCGGTAGAACTAGACACCATACCCAAGAAGATACATAAGGAAAAGCTGGAATTGCAGATGAAACAACTGGAGCATGACATAGAAGTAATTGAGAAGCACAAAGTTATCTACATTGCAAATGAGTAAGGACTGTTTTTCAGACCTTTCCTCTTTCCTCCTTTTCTCTTTCTCTATCCCTACATCTCCAAGAACCACCTCCCTAAATTCTCAGACGCAATTGACACCAACAACATTCAGAAGGAAATACTGAACTAATAGAAGTATGTAGCTTCTTAGAAAAGTTGTTACCTATAGTTCTCAACTGTGTAATTCCCAAACCTTTTAAAATAAAATTCTTGATTAAACTTTGATTATAAAAATGTGAATTTAATCTATCATCCTTTGTAATTTTTATTAACTACTAAGATTTCCATAAACATCATACAAAAAGCATAAAAAATACTGTTTCATATGTTTGGAGCACTTCTTTCCTTGTATAGTCAAAACAAAGTGAAATAATTGGCTGCTGAAGACAACTTGGTAAATATAACTTCAGAGTGGGATGGCTTCTGGACTAGTTATTAAAGAGCTGTTGCGCTTTACTTAAAAGCTTGAGTGTTTGTATTTCTAAACAGCTTGGCTTCTGCACAACATTTTGTGCACTCATCTTTTGTTACCAAAACCAATTTTATAGTGGAAGCCCATAATAATATAGACTTCATGTAATACAGATACCACATGTAGCTTGCTCTGTGTTTATGTATAAATAATTCTGTAGTGCTATAGTAAATCTATAACTAAAGTAGAAAAATGTATTTTGATTGCTATTATGTGTGTAACGTTAGAATGAAAGCAATATACTACTAGCATGTGAGTCAAGACCTAGGCAGAAATTATATCAGTACACTATACTGCAATTATTTGCATAAAAATAAAAATTCTTTTTCTTGCCTACTGCTTAATCTTTGCTTCAGAACACAGCTTTTTCTGTATGGTATCAATCATTACTGCCAGCAGCTGTTGTGACATCATAGCGTCTGACATCAGCAGAGGATGAAGTAAAAAATTTCAAATGAACTAGTAACAGCCAAATTTTTGTGTACATTAAGTTCTTTTCATAAATTTGTTAGGGGATGGCTTTGAAGACTTCCGGTGATTCTAGGCTATATTTCTTGTGCATCTTAAACTTGTCTATGACATGCACTAAGAATGCGTGGGTGAGCAAGAATGTGTGCTTTGTTCTTTGTAACTTATTGTTAAGCAATCATGTTTATTTTTGAAAGATATAAGCTGGAAGAAAGTTGTGGTTTTGTAAAATATGAATTTCATTTACTGTTTACTCAAAAGAATGACTTATACTGTATATCTTAACAAAACCACACCAATTACAAGCACTTAATAATATGTCACATTATCTCCTAGTGAAATAGAAGATGCCTTTCTTAAGAAAGGCAGTATAATCAAACATGGCTCTTTCTTGTGGCTTAAAATAAAAAACTAGATTTGACTCCAAAGCAGCATGCTTTCCTACTGCCTCACTCTCAGCTTCTAGTTACTTCTAGATCATTTGGCTGAGTTAGGTTGTGGATCCAGATTTGTTTTTTCCATTTGTCATCAGTGTTACCTTTATGGAAATGCAAAGTAGCTGACAGCCTATCCCAAAATTTGGGACAAGCAACTAGGCCACACCTGGGATTTTTTTTAATAAACCTCATATTTGCAGGTAGCTCTGCTGCCACACAGAATGTGCCCCTCTTGATACATGTGAAAAGCTTCTGTCATCCTACGGGGAGGTTTAAATCCTTCCATCTATTTTGATGTGTATTCCATGCAACCGACCGACACTCCTGATTATGGAAAAAATATTCTAATGAAAACCATTGAAAATACACACAGAAGGATAACATTCTTACCCTTTAACTCTCTCTGGGAATTTTGACAAAATAAATTTACAGAATCCAAAGAATGTAACTCTGTATTTATATGTTCCGGAAATGCCAGTGATTGAAGGTGTAATGTTCATGAATCAACTACTATGTACCCTCAGTATAACTAAAGCAAAAAGGTGAGTAAACTCAATTGTTCTGATAGAATTGTTCCTCCGTAAAAGATATTAAATATTAACAGAAACAAGTCTGTCCACAGGCTAAAAAGTAGCATTACCAATTGAGACGTTCTCTAAATTCACTAGTCAATTACTGATAATCAATGAAATACTGAGAAAGAAAATAATCAAAATGCTTCTAGTACTTCATAATTATCAAACTGGTATTTTTAAATGGTCCGTATTAAATTGGATAACCATCACAGAACACATGCTAAAAGGGGTATGAGTGCTCTGTTGGTCAGCAAGAGTTATGTTGCCACAAACTGAAAATATTTCCTGTTGGAAGTCGTGCATGACAAAACTGTGTATCTATTTTTTAAAAATAGCAACATGAAATTATGATAAATATCTCACTGGCTGTTCTTCAGAATGAAACTATTTATATCCAGGAAGGCAGAGATCAGATATGGCATCATCACAAACATGGGGAGTTCCTGATTGTATGGCTCCGATAGAGCTGCCTCGAGCGAGCATCAGATCTGACAGGAGCGTATGGGCTCCACGTGGCTGGTCTGGTCTCAAAGCACGGTGGTTTCTTGGGCTCTGCATGCCTCCCTGGGGACTATGTCTGGGACGGTTCCCCAAAATCTTCCTTGCAGAAGGGTCACCTCATTTCCCTCACAAAACAGTAAGGGCAAAATTCTGTTGGAGAAATAGTATGGGAGAAATTCCTCACTGATTTCATTTTCCTTAGTCTCTGTGGGTGTGTTTTTTGGTAGGAGGGCATGATGTTCTGGCCCTTTGTATGTTTTTTGTGAAAAACTGGCATCACAGACTGCTGCTGTGAACACGCTGCCACAAAGCTAAAATCTAGTCCTTCCCACTGGCTTATGTTTCAGGGAAACAATGTCTCTAACAATTTCAGCCCTGACAAAGGCAGACATCTTTCAGATAAGAAAACTTCACATATATGCAGATTAATGTGAGCCCTAGATAAATGCTAGTCCTAGTCAACACTTTCATCCTCGGCTTTATGATGCTTATAATATTACTGATATAATTACAGGAGATACAGGTGGCAAAACCTATTATTAAGGTTGCCTGACATTCCCCATAGCCAAGGAAGCCAGCTGCTGGGCCCTGCAGCTGAGTAGGATTGTCCACCCCAATAACTGGAGGTGTGTTGAGCCTGACCAAGCTGAGGAGGACTGGCCATTTCTCCCCAGGAGTGGACATCCGAGGCAGTGATGTATACCTGACTGCTGAAGGCCTAGATTTTTTTTTTTCTTCTTCATTCTGTCTCAATCTTGCTCCAGCTTCTTTTTGTTATGTAATGTTATGTAAATAAAATGTGAGTAAACTCAGCATTTTCATCCTCTAGGCTAAGCAGCGGCATTCTGGTAAGAATCCAAGGTGAGATGAGTTTCTTGGGGTTTTTTTTTACTGTTTAAAAGGTTGCTGAGGTACATGTGACTGCCATTTCACCAAGTTATAAAAAACATACTACTTTTTTTTTTCCTAGCCTGAACCTCCAACAAATGGTTGTAGACAAGCAGGCATAGCCAAATACTAGACTACATTCATGTCAGCTGGTCTTGTTGATGGTGCTATGAGGATGAACTTCTCCTCAGTCACAGTAGTAGCCTGTGTTGTTAATTCATTATTCCATGCCTGCCTCCACGTTGACTCCACAGCATAGAGAAAGTCACGCAAACATGCAAACACTGGAATAACTTTGTCTTCAAATCCTTCCTCAAATGTTCTTTGCAGTGGTGCCCACCAAAAATTGAACAACAGCTGAGCTGCTGGTGAGCTGAGATTAGGGCTTATCTCACTGACCTGTGCAGTTTCCTTGAACTCCCCTGGCACTGTAGCCAATTGTTTCTTGTCTTAGGCTTGGACTGTAAGTTATCTGTCGTGCCAATCATCTTTTTCTCTCTTTGCTTAGTGTCTGACACAACAAAATTTTTGTCTGTAAGTAAAGCTCCTACGTAATAATAATAATAATAATAATAATAATCCTCTAGGGATTAATTAAGACTATGCAATAAAGGGAATGGATTCAAGTTGTTTACTAAAAGCATCTGTTTTCTAAGAACCCTCATCTCATTTGTTTCAGCAACTGGAAAGCAGGAGTTGAAGGAAGAGAAATGAGATTTAAAGCACTTAACTTATTCCCTGGAGCAATATGATTTATTCATGTCTTTGTCATACAATGTTTTTGAAATGCAATTGTAAATGATTTATACCTGGCTTTTTCACTGGTAGCCATTAATATTGCATTTCTCATTTTTGGGGTTGCTGACTTCTGCATTTTGAGCCCAGATGTTTTAAATACAAGTTATATGTGCCTGAAATTAGAAGCTATGCTTTGAACCTAGACGGCACTATATAATAGTTTGAAAACTATTGTCTCAAACTCGTCACTCAAAATTACTGAAATTAATGTTTAATTTGCTCTTGCTAGGTGAGAGCCCCCATATGGAAAATCCAGGTGACTCAATCCTCGAATTCCCAGAGCTGCTGTAAAGAGAGACAAGTACCTCTAGAACTGTTTCCGTATAGCTTTGAGGGCGTATTAAAGCTGAGGGAGCAATGTAATGATTTTCCCTTCAGAGAAAAAAAATTCATTAGTGTTCAATGTGGCCCCAAGCACTGCACGATGAGGAAACAACCACGTTTTGCTGTTTGCTCAAGAGAACGGTCTGTCTTTTACACAAATGATAAAAATAGCAAATGGTCTAAATCCAGCATTCCAGCGCCCTCAGGGAGCAGGTCATTCTGTGCAGCAGCACAGCTCTGGGGTTGGCCGGCCACGAATATTTAGCGTGCTTACCCTACAGAACTTGCTGGACCAGATTCTGCTTTTCAATACACTTTTGTTACTGCACTGTTTACTCTAGGCAAGCTGTGAAGTATACAAAATTGCATCAAAGACAATTGAGCTATTTTGGGGGAGGGGAGGGAAAGTCCTTAAACTGTTATGCGTTTCAACACTCAGAATTCTTTTGGTTTGCATGTTTTCCCAAATTTGCAGTAGTTTAATAAAAAAAGAAAAAAAGAAAAAAGAGGGATGAAGTCAAGTGAACGACCTCCTTTAAAAAGAAAACAAACTCTAACAGTTAAATTCATTACATTGGGTGTGACCCCCTATATATTTACAATTCTCTGACTAGTTTTCATGGCTGTGCATAATGAATGTCATAGGATATGATGTAAGCAGCATTTCTTGAAAATAATGCTTGATCATTCAAACTTCAATACTTCTCAATAGTTGGTTAGGGGAAATATTTGCATAATATTATAAGGGAAATAAAGTTTATTCTAGTATTAAGGGACAAAAGGAAATTTTTGTTTGCATTTATTTCAGCTATAAAGAACTCTATATTAATAACATGAGCCTGAAAAGCAGGAAGAATATCTTCAGGAGCCAGGAAATTGCAAAGTGAAGCTCCCGCTGCTCTAATCTGGCACAGTGAGATTAGTAACAAACAAAAATGTAGTTTTGTATTAAAGATGTTTATCATGGACCAAATAAGTCAAAGCCCAGAATTCTGTCAAGCAGTGCCTAACACTGATTTAAAGATCACAAAAGATTAAAAACCAGGCTAACGTCTTGAATGACAGCTTTTAGGCATTTTTTTGACATCAAAATTATTTTAGTTAATTTTCAAAGCCGAAGTCAGTCTCGTAGACTCAGTACAGGTTAACCATGATAGTGAAATACTCCACATTTCCCTCATGCATCTTAGACTCTTAGACACTGCAATTGCTTTAGAGCTGAACTTTCCAATTCCCCAAGGTCCTAATTCTGCTGAAATTGAAAGTAGACAGAAGCAGTGCCACTCCATCACCTGCCGCAGCACAGCAGTCACAAAGGGGAAGCATAGCATCTGTACGACTGTACATCACAGGATGCTACCTAGCCCTGCCTGTTTGGACAGCTTTTCCTACGGTCTCCCTAGGTTCTTGAATGTAGGGGAACAGTTTGAAAAACTGCTTCATGTTCTCCTAGATGTCTGTAACGCTGTCTGGCAAATACCTTCTGCTGCACTCAGGGTCTTCAGCAGCCACCGTATGGACTGGGTAACTGCCTCAGGTAATGCAAAAGAATTCAAAATTCTGGAATATATTAAAGCTGGATATGAAAGTAATTTAGAATTGCTTTCAACATGCCCTAAAGTACCGTATATGCTAGACTTTTTAATATTCTCTTCAGTGACCATTTTACCCAAAAATGTCTTTCTCTGCAACAACTGGGGAGGTTTGCTTACCTTGTAATCATCAAGAAATGCAGGTTTATGCTTGATAAGATTCTTTATGGTTCTGCTGTTCACATAACAGCTGCAGCAACAGGCAGAACCAGAATAAGAGCTCTTACTTCATCCCCTAATTGGCAAGCTTCTACCTCGGTAAGCCATACCTCTTGAAATATTCTGGATTTTCATGCTTTTCTGGTTTGTTTTTGGTGTCTACACATTAAAGTAAGTTGTTAAATGTTTGTCGAATCTTCTCACAAGGAGAATAAATAATGGAGTTGCAAGTATAACAGGTAGCTCTGTGATACTGCTTTCTTGATATACCTCAACCTTCTGTTTTCAATATTTCTTTATTGGGTGGATACTACATGTCCTGCATTTATCAGTAACAGGGTAAGAGAGGACAAGATGTGCAACTGAAATTATAGAGTTCATTCTGTGAAGATATAAATACATTCACAAGGGATTTGCATGTAAGTCCTAACTCTATTTTGTTTCTCTGTGTGTTGCTTCTTCCATCTGCTCCTTTATGACTTTTGGCTATGTGTCCAGACCTACCCAGACCTACTTGTTAGTATCATCTATCCTATTTTCTTTGTTCTTTCCCCCTTTGATCATTTCCCATGGTTGTATATCTAAAAGTGTTTATTCTTTTCTTCCTATTTTTAGTTTATATACAAACAGCTAAACAAAGATAATAGGAATGTTCTTCAGAATGCGTACAGTCTTCTTCACAGTTAAGGCCCTGATATCATGTTTTAAATAATCATATTTTGGCCTTAATTAAAAAAGATTTTGAAAATGACTGTAAATTCATTCATTCTATACCAGTTCATACTGTAAAAAAACATTGTAAACATTCATTAAGTGCACATACCTCCACAGCAAAATCCTTAGCAGCTTCATCTCCATCATGCACAAAGAACCTCATTAACTCTGGTTTCTATTAATTCTGTGGGTTTCCAGAGCCATGAATGTCTCATTTGCAACAAAACTAAAAAAAAAAAAAAGTATTATGTTTTATGCCAATGAAAATATTTTACATGGAGAAGAGCAACTTTGTGGGTTGGACTGGCAGCTGTTGATAGCGGAACTACCATTCAAACTGTGCCTCAGCTAAACTCATCTAGTTTTTAATTTCCATATTCTTATTTATTGTGATTAGCAAGACATTACACTTCATTACACTTCTGAAGAGAGCCTTGTAAAATTGTTGAAAGAGAATACAAAAAAGACAACTTGACAAAATACAGTCGTCGAACCTTGATGGTAAAAACAAACATTTCCTGCTTAAGTTTTTCAGCACAATGCCAGAGGAATTTACTTTTTAGTATCTTGTTCATGTTAAACTTTTCCAAATCATCAAGCTTCTGTCTGTGATGTTCTGTCTGTGGTGTAGTTAGAAAAATCTCTTGTATTCTAGTGGTCTGATAAAGAATGCGGTTAAAAAGGCAGAAAACTCCATAACGGTAACCCAACTTGTCCAAAAGGTAGAAGAAACCAGCACTCATACATCTAGCAAAATTTATCTGAGATTCTAGCTGTAATCCAAATAGCTTCAGAACTACAGAGCTCAGTTCTATGATGTTTATGCAACAGCAGCTTTATCTGTTACATGGTGGTAACTGAATCAGATTGCACTAGCTTTAAAGTGAATGTGGGCTTTAGAAGGGGTTCTTGCCCACCTCCGAGCAAGAAGAATCTTCAAATCTTGGAAAAGTGATTGTGGGTACAAATCAGTAGCATTTAATCCTAAAGTTCAGATGAAGCATTAGACTTTCTTTCTCAATAGTTGTATGAAATGTTGACATGCAATTGAAATGTGAAAGTATTTAGGGATTTTGCCCATTAGGAAAATCTTATATATATTTTACAAAAATATTTTATTTATTTTATGTAGGTTTGTACAAATCTGTATATGCTGTTTATCAAATTCCCTATTTTTTCTAAAGTTTATTTCAAAGCACTGTGAACAGGATTTATTTTTTTGCAGCATACCTCAGCCTTCATATACAGGCATCACTGCCGAGGTTGACATATTCCGGAGTTGGCTTCTGTCACTTTGTAAACCTGGTCTTCTGTTCTTTCATACACGCTGTCAATTGTAGCAATATTTCTTCTAAGAGTGGTTCCTTAACCCACCAAAAAGCAAACAGATCTGGCTTTCATGTAAGAAACAAAGCATTTACCACAAGATAATTTTCCATTGCTTTAGTAGGTACCCAGACTTTAATTGATGATTCATTTATAGAAGCCTCTTAACACCAGATTCCTAAGCTATCAATTGTCCTATCAGTTCTAATGGAAGTGCACTACAGGATGCAGCTTAAAACTAGCCCACGCTGGACACCAAGCTCCTAGACACACCTGTAGTGTTCCCTGTATTCATCTGTTATGACTTGTGACCTACAAGTCTCAACGACTCCATTCTCAAAAAGTAATTGAAAAATGAATTGAAACATCTTCCTACTTGGTCGGTGAGAGCCCCTCAGGTATCACTAAGCATATTTCATCATGCCCAGGCCTCCCCTAAAAGCACCTTTTTCTTTCTTTAATAATTTCTAGTATAGGAATGGCAGAAGTCTACCAGCTGTACATTTAAGAGATAAATACCGGGAATTATAACAAACTTTAACTTTTAAGAAAGTGAAAAGCTGTAGTTTTACCTGCAGTGGACTGAGAAGCTGTTAGCATTTTTCCCAAAAGATGGGATACAAAAAGGATAGAGCAAGTCCAAATTTGAACTTCTTATAATGGAATGTAAAGGTAGACAATGATCAGAGTAACCCAAGAGAAGAAACAAGCTCCTTCTGTTCTGTGAAGCTGTGAAAGCAAAATATTAATAATAATCTTAACAGAATTGGAAGGGGGATGGCTCCTGATCTCCTTCTGCTGGACAGACAGCACGAGCACCATGGTGGTGGGCTGAAGGCATTGGGAAGGCATAGCTTGCTCCAGCATGTACGCAGGGGTGGGTAAGAAGGAGCACCAGTTCAGAAGTCAGCAAGGATGGAAAGCAAGACTGATGAACTATTGGAAGTTTGCTTTCCGACATCCTTTTTGGTCCCTAGAGCCTAAGCAAAACACTGTTAAAATGTCAGTTTAAACCACACCAGCTCAATCTTATTTACTAACTCGCTCAGCCCAGGCCTCTTACCCAGCTCAGCCCAGGCCCTTCCACCACCTGCCAGTATGCCACCAGCGCTGGCTCCTTCAAGCCCTGCCCGGGCCGGTAGCTGCTTCCACCCCGCGTCCCGTTTGGCAGCCAAGGCGAACCCGCCTGCAGACACCGCGGTGCCCCACGCAGCGCTTCCTCAGCGCCTATCCCCTGCCTTTCATACAAAGTTTAGCTTATGCGTTACAGTCTGTATTTCTTTTCCTCTTTAGAGACCTTCAGCAATTAAGCCTGGCTCGTCACGGTGTAAGAAAAGATGATGCCTGGCAGTTTGGTGAGCCCCGGCCACCGGCGGGCACACCGCAGGCTCTGCTCCTCAGGGAGGCGGGGGGACCGACCCCAAACACAGGGGTGGAGTCCCCCCCGCCCCGG
>VXBL01000736.1:62879-95141 GCA_013400195.1 Aramus guarauna | reverse complement strand
CGCGCTGCCCTTGCCGGGGTCCGGCACCGCTCTGCTCCCTGCCGTGCCCCTCTGCCCGGCCATCGCCCCGAGGCCGCCGCCACCCCCCGCCTGTCACCTCACGCCCTCCCGCCCGCGGAGCCGCCTGCACCGGGCTCAGCCGGCCGGCACTTGGGCCGCGTCCCCTCACCCTGCTCTCGTCCCCGCGCTTGCGTTGCCTCACGCCACAGCCCGCCGTCCCCAGCCCTGCGAGGGGTGCCGGAGGGGGTCGGTGCCTGGCCCGGCCCGCGGGCTGCGGCGGGAAGGTGCGTGTTGGGCTCCCCGAGCTACAGGCAGGCCGGCCGGCTCCCCAGGCTTCACCGGGCTGTTGGCTTCCACCGCGACAATACGGTCCTGAATTATCCCGAGATGTGCGTTTCACCAGGTTGTTTGAGTAATTGAGATCAGGATCCCCAGGGATCCCGACGTGTCTGGCTCCTGCCGAAATGCTCAGAGGCCTTTTGAGGATCTGGGAGCGCTGCAAAAACATGCTCTGAGCCTGCGCCTTACTCTTCTGTGGTGGGAAAGACTGAACTTTGGCAGAGGGTTTTGAGTACCTGTGGGGCTGAATAAGTTACGCGAAAATAAATGAATATGCGCGTTATTCTGAGGGACAGACCAGATTCTCCTGTGAAACAAATACTATCACTGCCACCACCTTCGGTAGGTTCTTATTTTATCGTGGCATTGCGATTCTAACCGAGTTGCAGAACAGCCGCCCAGATCGTGGCGTGGAGCTGAGGGCTGTGTGGGCAGCAGGTACACCCTGTCCGTGCCAGCGTCCCCTCCACCCCCTTCCAAAGAAACCTGTTGCTGTGTGTTCAGGTGCTGTTTGAAAACACCGTGCATCAACCACCTCTCCTGACACCTCTGTAATAAATGACATTTTTAAAGGGGGTGACTGTGCTTAGTGCCAAAGCAACGTCAGGATATTGCAAAGGAGGAGATGAATGCTCATAACCGTGTTCTGCTGTACTGATTTCATGCCTTCTGCTTGCTACATGCAAATGTGTGTGTGTGCTCCCCAGCCTCCCCCAAAAACCAACCAGAAGTAAAGCCTGTGAAGTAAGATTTAAGTTTACAAAAGCTGGACTTTGCCTGATGCTCACTGTTTTATTTTATACCAAAGCAGAATCCAGATCATTGTTGCTTTGAAGCGAGTGCTGTGCTCAAACCTCATGTGAACCCACTTTGCCAGACAACAAAACTAGCAATGTTCTTCCACAGGTGTTGTAATTGGATGTCTCTAGCTTCTCTCGTGTGCCTCAAGGGAACACTTTTGGGTATTGCTATGTATTTGTGCTCCTTTCTGTATACATTCACATCAATTTTTTAAAGACCTACTGAAGAATTTCTGCTGGGCTGCTTGAACATAGCAAGCCTGAACTTAAAAAAATAGCTGTTTGTTTCACTGTAGGACTTTTTTTACATACTTGCATACCAATATATTTAGTATATATATTTATTTATCCAGTTGAATGCTGTCTTTTTATTGAAACAATTACAAATATTTCCTTCATATTTTCAAGGGCCAAAGGCAGAAGTAAATAGAAATTGAGTTTAATTTGGGGCATATATTTTTTGATGTTTAGCTATAAACTGAGGATAATTACACTTTTTTTTCCTTTTTAAATTCTCAAGCAGAATACTCATAAAAATTTACAGTTACTTGAAAATTGTCCTGTAGCATAACACTGTGTTAAATAACTAACTAAATAACATTTAGCTTTAGGCTAAATGAGAATTTCTAAGCCTTATTTTTGTGAAATTCCCATTTAAAAGAAGGAAGAATATAAAACAGGCTTATTATATTAGAAAAATAATTAGAAAGTACAGGTGAATTTAATCTTATTTGTCAAATGTCAGTGAGCACTTGTGACAACTTCTATATTATTGCAATGTGATGCAATTTATATTCTTTTATTCAAGAGAACCAGAAGGATAAATAGGAGAATCAAAATTTCATCCTGATCCTGCTTCATAAAGGACTTACTGTAACCTAAGTAAAAGCTATTGGTTTGTATGAATTCTGAATCAGTTTCTATCCATTTAGTTTGATCTTCTACATCACACTAAACCCATGCAATTTGACAAGAATGCATAAGTAAGCAATACTGACAAGGGTTCTTAGTGGGTGTTTATACTACTTACGCAATTTAAAGCACTATCTGAAATTGTTTCATTTTATCTAAAATGCTTTTGAACAAAACCATGCCAGACAGTGCATTGCTACAAAATGTTTAAAAAGTGTCAGCCACCCCCAGGTACTGAAAATGAAGATGGGAAAAGAGGCTTCCCAGGCCTTCTGCAGTAGTGTTTTGAAACAAGATTTCCTTCCAATTCAAAGCCTCACTAAGGAGGATATTTATAATCTCCTGTTTCTATGGAAATGAGGAACATAACTAAGTAACTTTTTTCTTTTGTGTAGTTTCAAAGCATATGTAAGTCAGGGGAAAAGCTTTCGTTGGTTCCAGTGTTCTTGAGTCAAGAAGGGCAAATGTTCAGTAGTAGTTACCAACAAATAACTTCTTTTGATACAGGAACTGTTGAGCAGAGTTAAGAAAACACAACAGTCGAGGTGCCTGTAGCTGTCAATGAATGTGCAAAAAAACCCCAACCAAACAAAAATTAATCAGGCAGAACACAGTTTCGGTACAGCATGAGGCAGGGCTATGCCTAAGTTCACAAAGACTAGATGTGGAGGAACAGCTCAACATCAAATATGTTGTGTTAGCCTAGATATTTTTGAGACATGGTTTATTGTGCTACTACATGAAATTGTAAGCAGAGGTTAGTTTCGGTGATGATCCTTTAGCAGAAATGCCATTAAGACGTGCACTTCACAAAGGCAAGTTTCTCACCATTTATCCTTCTATTCAAGGTTCATGGCCAAACTGTAGAAAGAAGAAACACAATATGTGACTTGAGAAACATGATTGTAAAGAAAACTGATTAGATGTCACTATTTATCCTGAACCAATATTGAAGCAAAGCTTTGTAAAGATTCCAAGATGCCTTGTGAACCTGCAGGTCTTGTCTTTCATAAGGAATTGTGGAAATTGTTGGTTTGGAGTTTGTTTAGTTCTTGTGCTGATGACTTTGCATCTTCATAGCTTTCTGAAGCCTTTACCTGTTGGCTGATTTTTCCCCTACTTAATCTCTACTGCCATTGTATGCTGTGGGATCTCCTAATTGTTGTATTCTGATACTTATGAAACTATCATATATTAAATCTGTAAAACATTTTTTCTGTAAGTGTATGGATTTACAGACTAGGTGACAGTGAGGTGAGATGCAAATGTTTTGTAAAAACTTATCTTTGATGACTTAGCTAAACTAAGAACCTCACCTTTGGCAAGAAGCTCAGTCTTCCACTGATTGGTACAGATACCGTCCATGAACCAAATAATTTATTTTCTCTATGTGCTGTTTCATCTGTAGAATATTTATTTATTTATGTGTGACTTTAAAATACCTCTAAACCAGAAATGTACAATTTTAATGTATGATTTTATGACTTTTAACCCCACTGTCTGAATCTCCCATTGGAGAATCACTTCTTACTGGTAATCTTATATTTGCATTTTGAGTTTGAAAGTAGTAAGAAACTTAGACTTGCCACTAGTTTAGTATTAAATATTTCCTCTTTCTATCTAGGTGTTTGTAATTTCAGGTGAAAATTTTGCACATTCTGTGGGGAAAAAACCTGTAGCATTTGATTTCTGAAGCAAAATAATTAATGGGAAAAGTGAAATAGTAAATTATAACGGGAAGAGAGTATGTCATACAATTAATTTAGCCAATAGAGTGTACTAGAACACTGATTTTATATCAGCTACATATTGTCAAATGCCATGAAGTAGTCTTAACAGTACTATTTTATTTCAGATTTCAGACAATTGGCCCGGATACAGTCTGGATTTGTTCACTTATCCTCAGCACTACTACGGAGATCTGGAATATGTCCTCATACCTCATGGCATTATTGTTGACAGGTATGTGTAGTTAGAATGTTACTAAATAAATTCTTTGGTCAGTAGTATTCTTTTTCATAAAGTGTGTCATCCACAGACAGTGCATATATGACATTTGTCCTCAAATATTATATCAGCAATTATAAAAATATTTTTTTAATTTAATTTGGCAAGTAAATAAATGCTTGAAGGTTAGGAAATGCTAGTCTTGTAGTTGCCTTTGTAACTCCCAATCTAATTTCTTTCACCTTATTTCTGATTTGGGCATTGAGTGAGACAGGGGTCGCACAAAAAGGAGAGTGTGATCGTATAGTGAAGTTGGCATTAGAAGGTAGATTTCAAGAGAGCTGAACTGAAGGTGAAAGCGCAAGTACAAAGCTTTGTATATAGTTACAGGTGACTGTCCCACTTTCACTCTAACCATCTTGTGTTTTTAATACAAAAAGGAGGAAAAACTACATTCAATTATGTACAACTTTGGCAAATCCCTAGTACAAATCATTAATGCCGATTAACCTAATGGTTCCCAACTGCATCATTGACTTCTGCCATTCAGCACAACCGAAAAGCATGTCGTGGACTGTTTGGGTCCAGATGCTAGGTTTGAAGGGTGGTGGTGGGAAAGTTTGGTCATCCCTCATTCCTTACCTTGGAATATTTCCCATCTGCTCTCAGTGTAGGCATTTGATGGTGCTTTGGTGTTTGTGGTAGTCCAGCTCAGTGCTCATGCTCAGTTAACTATTTTGACATGCTAGTAAAAATCTTATGAAAAAGTTACAAAATGGAAATAGTAATTTTCAACAGTATATTTATTGGGAACATCTGAATGGAATTCCGTGGGACATTTTCAGCCTGCAGCTTTCAACCTACCACATTGTAACAGCCAGTTGCAAGTGCTGTAATTGTTGGAACTCCTTGAAAGAAAATTGTAAACATCCATCATAAGGCAGAGTTATGACTCCTGTATTTGTTTTTAAACACAAGCTTTCTTTCATTGCCTTTCCAGTTACCATTGTGTTGAATTTTTAATCTCTTTTGGTTAGGGTCAACTGACTTTTAATTGCTCTTTTTTAAAAAATACATATGTTACAACTTCACTTGTCATAGAATTCAATATAAATTTGTTTGAAGTAAGTGTTGAACGCCAGTGTTGTTTTTGTAGCCCAGCAGAATGAACTCCACTGTTTTTTCTTACTTGAGCAGAAAAATCTAATTTTATTCTAGTGGAAAAGGATGCAGAACTGAATATACTGAGATTATGCAAAATTTTCACATAGGAAGAAAGCTCAGCACTTGAGAAAATTCTCTTGTCAGTTGGTAGCAATTAAATATAGGTTAAAAACCTGGTATGTTTTTATTTAGAAATTGAAATGAATACACTTTTGCCTGTGCTACAGTCCATACTCTCTTAAAATGCAAAATGGTATTTGGTATTTTTGGAAATTTCAGCTCCTCAGACAATCTCAGGAAGAATATAAAAAAGTTAAAATCACTAGAGAAGTGTTTCTTCTTACTGAGAGGTTTTCCTCATTATTCTCAGACTTGATAAAAGGTGATAGACTATTTTACTAATCTTCAGTAAATTAAGTGTAATTCTCTTAATAATTTTCATTCTCATATCAGTTAAAGGAATTATATATTTGAGGTCAAACAAGATGATCTAATGATATCTTCCATTTCTTCAACTCTAAAAAATATTAATTGCTGCTATATGGAATTTACCTGAGCATTGAAAATACAAAGATCTGAAAATAAAGTGACAACTTTTGCTCATAACTAGTATATTGTCTTCAATATAGGGCTTATTCTTCTCCAGTACATGCACACATGTAGATTTCACTAAAGTTCAATGTATTCAGGTATTGGCAAATGGATTCCCATATTACAGTGGGTAGAGGAAAAAAAGAGGTGAAGAATGTAATCCTGAAAGACATGAGATAAATTATAGGATTATTTAAGAAATTACATCCTGTAAAGAAGTCCACTCACTGAAAATACTAATCTAATTCAGAGAACTATCGAAGAACTTTCCAGCGAAAGTGTTTACAGAAAATAATGCACTGAGCTGTGTTTCCTCAAAACACCAAACAACTTTGTTCAGTTTTCTGTGATACCTGCTTTACATCTCAAAATGACCTGGTACCCTGTTTTAGGTCTAGAAATGCCATTTACCTTGTTCTTTAGAAATCAAAGCTACTTAAGATAAGCATTCATGTTTGTTATTTTTATCTTGAAAATGTATGTATAATTGTATGGCAGAAATGTGTGTCTTTTCATTTCAATCATCTGCCACATTGTGTTTGCAAGGCAGAATTGTCAAAGAAAAGACAGATATGGGAACCCTGGAATTCCAGGTTAATTGGAGCATAACCTTATTATTCTCACATGTGTGACCTTGAGCAAGTCACTTAAGTTCTTTGCACTCTTCTTTTTTGCTGTGTGAAATAGTGATAATGTACACTCTTTATAAAATTTTGATTGATATATTTCTTTATACTATTTGTGTATAGTTTTATAGCAATTGTAGGGGTAGCATCTTCGAAAGCCTATCAGTGAGAAATATTTTTAATAATCTTCTTCCCTATCTTTCACTTAATTTATTGTTCTTGGATAATAACTAATGTAACAAGTTAGATGGTTGCACGGGAATATTTTATGTTGATGTTTCCTGTGATGTAAAACTAAAGGCTAAGTTGTATTTTTTACACCAAAGTGTCTGAAATGCTTCTGAATTCAACATATGCTGAGATGTGTTACTCCCTTTTCTCTAACTGGGGAATTTATGCATTTAAGGTTAACCAGTTTGATTCACATGCTTTGTATCCTGCATCCATCACTCTATATCTGCCTTCTGTGAACCTGATGAAAAGCCAGCCAAATCATGACACTTAGATTGTCAGTCAAGCTATATAGTAACCATAGTGTTTCTTTGTAACCACATGGGAAGCATACCATGAACTTGGAGAATCTGCATCTAATGTTATTTTATCCTTATTTTTTTTTGCCCCAGGACAGAACGATTGGCAAAAGATATTATGCAAGACATTGGAGACAATGATATTGTGGTTCTCTGTGTCCTCAAAGGTGGCTACAAGTTCTGTGCTGACCTTGTGGAGCACATTAAAAATCTCAGCAGAAATTCAGAAAGGTTCATCTCCATGAAAGTCGATTTTGTTAGACTGAAAAGTTACCACGTAAGTCAACAACTTATTTATGTAGATTCTGGCTGTATGTTCATAATAAGTAGTGGACTTTGGTAAATGGGAAATTTCACCACCCCCACCCCCAATTATAAGAAAAACAGTGTCAAAAATATTTTTGTTTGAAAAACCTATGAGGTTTTGTTCAAAATATTTGTTCATGACCCTTTATACTTTATGGATAGTATGGATGAGGATATGAAGCATCCTCAAGCTGTATTTTTTTTATTTAGTCTGTCCTCGCTTTCGGACAGAAAATTATTCAAGTTTCCAGCATGTAAAATGTCACATGTTGTTTGTTCTCAAAATCCTCAATAGGTCGTCAAGTTTATTTCATGTTACTTCATTTTCCACCCCCACTTCCACATAGTTTGGCATAAGTGCAAGATGATAAATCTATGTCTTATTCTAAATGTTTAATGCTAAGTAAATGAAATGCTTTCATATTCATAACATGCAGTTTACATATTAGCAAAATATACCACTAGATGATGATAGTGTTTTATAAGAAAATGAAATAAGCCATTGAACCAAATCCATGTTGAGGTAAGGATCAAGACTTCCTGTTAACTTCAGAGGAAATTATGCAATAATGATTCATTTGTTTCAGTGAGGCAATGGTGGTGGGATGACCGGCCTGCTTTTTAAAATGTGTGATTACAATTTCTATTTGCATAAGTTATACATTTCTATTCCACCTCCACAGTGAGGGAGCATTTCTAGAAGTAAGTTGTCCTAGAAATGTCTGAGTAAATACACTAAATAAATGGAGTGATAATGCAGTTGCTCTCTGAGCACAAATGCAACTGGCTGAATCCAGTAGGTCCCACAATAATGCTACCTCCTTTCCACAGACAGAGATTAGTTGGTTGGCATTTTGCTCCAACGCCAGTGGCCATAAACTTTTCCTAACTTTCACAAATCCAGTCTGAACTTTTTTCATCATGGAAGAGAAATGGATGAGAGCCTTTTGTAGCCATTTTGTTAGGACTTGGTCCTGGGACTTCTCTTTGAAGAATTAGTCAGGTCTAGTGCAATACTAATATTGTACAATTTCTAGCTATTTAGCAGTATTACAGAACTAATTAAGAAAGTAAAATATAATGTTTGTCCCACATGAAGGCACATGGAAATTATACTCAGATTTTTTTGGTGTAGTAATGATAGCACTTCAGTTATACTGCTTCACGAATAGCGGAATTGCTTAAATTGGTTTTTATTTTTCACCTGGCATTTAAGGAATGCACATGCTTTTCCTATTAGGTCGTCTTTTGATCCAATAGGAAGATACCCTGGTTTTAAATTTTCTTTCCTTGGTGACCAGTCAACTCTTATTAGCCATGCTATCCCATATCCAATGAGTGGCAGGAGATGTATACCTCAGAAGTGTGGGTATCTTCACATCATTGCTTAGGAAATAAAATAAAAGCATGTTATATCAGGCCGAAACTGCAATATAAATTTTGTTATGCAGGATGGAATTATCAAGACTAAGTCCTAGATGATCTCAGCATGCATCTTAGCGTGCACATGGCTGTGCATATTTTGGATCTTAGCCTCATGCTTTAGCAGGAAGGTAGCACCTTCCCTAGAACTAGTGCTTGCATCTAGTTTTTTAGAAGATAAATCCTTTTTTTCTTATAAATGCTTACAAACAAGTGTCAGGTATGTAAAGCCTGTAGCTATGCTGGATTTAGTGCTTGGAACAGTGCTTGATATCTGCCTGGTCTTGAGAAGCTGAATGATGCTGCAGTATAAGTTTGGAATGATGCTAATATTGGTAGATTCATTCCATGAGATATGCGTAAATGTAGTGCTGACTAAAGCACCAGTACCACTACCTGCCATCTTTTGCGTTTTGAGTTACTATTGTGTCTTGTCCAATTGCAGGTTTTAGACAACGTACCCTTGTCAACATAGCCGTGGTCAGAACACTTGAGGAACTAGCTGTTACTAGTTTGAGTGACTCTTTGCCCCGGCCTTATATGAGACTCTCAAATCCCCCATGTCAGTTTATTCTGTAGTATCGTACCTCTCACAGTGTTTTACACTTTAATCAGAGGCAAATAATTACAGTTTTAGAGGTGAGACTCTACATGAAGTCTTGGAGCATCATGGATTCCACTCCTTTGCCTCCCTTTGCCTTTTCTGTTCCACTTTCTATTAAGACTTATTACTGCTCTCAACCCATTTTTCTCTCTTTTTATCCCTTTTTCATTTTATAGACACTGTTCTTCTCACATTATTTAACCTGCTTCCTTTTACTAACTGTTCTGTATTTCTCTCCTAAAGGGAGTCCTTCAGATATGTCTCCCTTCCCCCCTTCCAGCTGTTTAAATACAACAACTCATTTCAGATCAGACTCATGGGATTTTTGAATTGTCTCATTCCAACTTCAATACTGAAAGGTTAGTCAATTTTTAGAGGTTGTAATTTAAAGTGGGATTTCTTGGTTTAAACATGGCAAAAAGGGCTGGTAATTGTGACCCAAAGTTAGATCTTGGCGTCAGTGAAAGTGCATCTTAACTGCAAAGTATCAGCAGAAAATGTTGTATTTTGATGTCTGGCGTACGGACATGATTAACTTTCAACGAAAAGGAGATTGCAAATATGACTAGCTTTGCATGGCTCTTTGTTTTTCAAACTTCTCATTGTATTCCAGAATTTAGACACTTAATTAAGATGTTAAGATCTGCTTTCATATTATGTATCTGAAAGTTGGACATGTAAACTCTTTTTTAGACTTATTCATACAAATAAATTGATTTTTTAAAAAAGCGTAGTGCATTTAGATTCTCTAGATATTAAAGAGATGAGTGGCTGTTTGTACTTCCAGAATCAGGATGGTTTTATCTGGTTTGCAAAGTATTGACATAGGTACCTAAACTTAGACATTTTTATGAGAAAATCTCCTGTGTTTTTCAAATGATGTCTTAGTTTCATTATCTCAAATTGCATGTCAGATTACTGAATATAGTATATATACAGGTTAAGTGGGACAATACCATTTGTTTATTATTTTCAGAGGAAACAAAGTGGAATCCAACTTAGGAAATTGTAGCTTAAAAATAACATGGTTATACTGTTTATACTCTACAGTTCTTAGACATTAAATAGAATTAAATAGAATTCCTGAAACTGAAACTGGAGGTGCAGCCTGAAAAATATGAATGAACTTCAAAGGAATGTTGCTTGCTAGTCACTAGGAGGAAACTTCTAGAGGATTATGTGGATTTGGTCAATCATGTAATTCTTTAAAATGAGTACATTATTTATGGTTTCCAGAACATAACTAATAAAAAACCGTGAACCTCTGAATTATAATCCATGCACAATGCTGGCATTGAAGTCTGTTCACAAACAAATCCATTGATATGATCTGTTTCCTCTTCAGCTTCCAGTTGTTTGAAATGTATTTACGACTGTTGGTTATTAATCTTGGCATAAACAGGACCATTAGTGCTGCAAAATTCCAAAAACAAGCAACAAAACAAGCATTGTTTATTAGAAATCTGAATGTTTTTGCTATATGAAGCCATCTCAGTAAATAGTTTTGCTAAATCTCTCTGCTGTAGGAGTAAGGAAACAGAGGGATTTTATGAGTAAGTTGAAAGCCAGTTGGTAAATGTAGTAAAATAATTTATTTTTCTGCCGTGAGGCTTTACTTCTCATACATCATTACTAAATACTCACATTGTAAAAAACACAACAGTGTGAGGCATCAGACTGTAATCAGAATAGAGAACAGTGCAAAAGGTACTTTCCTGCTTTGCATAATAACCTATTATTATTGAGTATAATTTTACTGTATGGAACTTGGTTTTTTTTAAGGTCAGTATGAACTTTACATCCGAAAACAATATATTGTAATCCTGACCCTAAAAAGCAAGTAACTTCAACATGGTTTTATTCATTTAACAACAAACAACAACAAAAGAAACGACTAAGTGTATTCCTTACATTTAATTATTTGTATCTGTACCCAGACTCTTCACCAGTGTTACAATGATTGTTTATCTCCATGCCTGTGTGTCATGAAAACACAACTATGATTTCCTGAGAAAAATGTGCATCCTGAGATGAAAGAGAATCCACATTAGCTTTTGTACTTGCAGGTTTTCTCTTGTGCAGGTTCTGAATTCCCTTTATTTTACTTCATGCACACAGTTTAGCTGATGACCCTGTCATCTTCCTGGTGCTGAGTAGCCATGGAAGAATAACAAATTGGAGGCTACCTGGTAGAATGAATTCCTATCAACTTTAAGGCCAAATTTTGCAATAATTTCACAGAATTGAACTCCAATTTATCTGCAAATTATTTTGACATGCAAATAAATATCTTCAGTGTAGGTTTATTTATTTAATTTGGAGAGAGGTTGTGAATGTACTAGACATTGAAAAACTAAAATATACATTTTTAACTGTTTTTGGATACATGGCTTGCAGCCAGCACAGTAGACAGTGAACAGCTGGACAGAGAATTTTTCAGCATAATATACTTTTATGAGCTAATGGGCAACAAAAATATGACATTAATTCAATCCACAGAAGCTACCAGTGTCAAGGATAACCTTAAAGTTGTTGCTATTCTGAGAAATGTGTTGTAGTGATTGTAGACTGTACTGCCAAATAGATGTCTTATGGGCAAGCCAAAGCTGAGAGATTTGGGACTAGAAAGCTACTCCTAGAATTGCCCAAGGGATTTTATGAATAAAATGGCATTTGCACCCTAAAGCAGTAGTATATTTTTGAGCGAAAGCTCAAACCTGCTAAATGAATGAGTAAAAGGTCCTTTACAGTTCCAAGCCAAAGATATTCCCAAGTCTTAGTCAGGCACTGATGCTATCTCTGTATCTCTGAGGCTTCAGTTATTTCCTGAAACTTAAAATTAAGAGCAGAGCTGGTTAAGAAGGTGAGGAACAGTGGAAACAGATCATATTTTGTGTGGATAGAATGTTTAAAGATGCTACAATTCACAGTCCTCATAACTGTTTCCGAATGTTCATTTTCAAAGTGTCAAGACTTGTTTAAAAATAGAATATTTTTCATGAAAGAAACAAAAAACACTTCTAAATGCAGCAGCACCTTACTGCAAAATGTCAGCCTCAGAGACACTAAAGCTTTTCAGACAAATAGCTGAAAATGTGTTAGTAGTCGAAGTTGTCCCAAAAGCAACAATTGTTCTTGCCATTAGCTGATGAATTTTAAAAGAAATTTACAAAAAAGTAATGAGAAGAATGTTAGTCTCTTTGGTTCAGTCGTGGCTGGTGTTATTAGAGTAACAGCATGATTCAGGGAACTTTGGGAATAAACTCTCCTGCCAGATTCATCTGTACATCAGGTACAGATAGTGGTTTGGTGTGAAAACAAAGACACGGGAAACAAGTCTCTTTTCTGATTACATCCGTACTGGCTGGAACGACAGCTGCCAGTTCATTCCTCGCGACTGCAGTGCCCTCCTGCCAGTCACACTTGCCAGCTCAGCTGCTTCTGAGCACTTCCTAACCTGTCTCAGCCCAGATGAGGTCGGCTGCCAGAGAGTTTCTGTTTGAACCACTTCATCTCCCTGGATTCATTTTTACTGACCCAGATGCACACATGCATCTCAGCCTGCCAGCAGCCCCTGCCAGAGGGAGAGTTACAAGCAGCTGGGGACAGCTTGTGGGCAGTAACTTCTTTAGTTAGCACAGCTCCTGCTGGAAAAAGGACTCTGACCATAGTCAAGGGATCTTCATTACCAAGTGTGTGAGCCTCAGACTTCCCTCTTCTTTATCTGAGAGGTGCTCCTCAGAGGTATCAGAGGGAGCACGGATATTTCAACCCTAATTATTTTTGTGACCCAACCTACTTTTAATAGTGTTCTAAGGCAAACTGAAGAAGGCTGTACTATATGTAATAATGTGACCTTAAATTTTAGTGTCGTGAAACTTCTCAGGACTGGAGGCAGATGCTCTCCTTTCTAGGCATCTACAGCTTCCATTTAAGGTGATGGCAGAGTTGTGAGATATGAGAGCTTAAATTCATCACTCACTCAAGGCTGTCTTGAGTGTCAGGAGGAAGAAAACATTTCTGATTCAAGTTATTTTAATTAAAAAATACAGTATTTTCCTGTTGGACACCGCTTAGGGGCTTGGACTGTTACTAATAACATAAGTAGGTGGTAATTTGTGGGGATAGTTCAGGAAAGGTCGTAATAAGCCTATCATACAGTCAGCTTATCAAGTTTATCTGTAATGTAAAACTTACTCATAGAGGGGTGATCTCTGTAACTGTATGCATCAGATAACACACCTACACACCACTTAAATATGTTAGCACCATCTGAATTCTTAGTGGTTTGTGTTTTTTTTTTTAAGTATGAGTAAGTGTTTCAGTGACTCACACATAAAAGATTTGGGGAACCAAACAGCTCAGCCGGGGGAGAATTGAGTAGGAAGCGGCCTGATTGCCATGGGGACAGAACGAGAACAGATGTGGCAGTGAAGGCAGAGTGGTACCGAGCTGTGCTGCAGCTCTCCAGCAATATCAAAATACTGTTTTAAGGCATTTATGGGGCATATTAAAGCAAGTCATTACTTGCCTTGTCAAGATACTTTTCATTTTTACCTATTGTTCCCTGCTTAGATATTACCTTCCTTTATACTGATCTGTGATTTTTAGCCATGGAATTCTTTGTTCTAACTGAACACATGCACAGTTTTCCTGTATTGTGCATTGATACTCTGTTCTTCTGGACTTCAGATCTAATGCAAACTCCACAAGAGGTATTTTCTAATCTTTCTGGAGAAATTTGTCTCCCCAAGGGTCACATTTTTCTAACAAGCTGTAATGTTTCCTTTTGAAAAATGTTTTCCAATTTGAAATAAATGTTTTTGATTACAGTATGTTACAGAGGGTACGGCTACTATGTATAAATGGAGGTTTAAATCTGAAGTTCATTTCTCTTTTTTAAATTTTTTTTAATAAGTTTTTTTAATATGTTTTTTTCATGAGCTTAAATCTTTGGTATTTTCAGCAATCCATATTTCTGGAATATCTTAACATTTGATACCGTGGATGTTTTTAGAATTGGTCAGTTTTAGAACAGATTCAAAGCATCAAGGGATTTCATTAAAAGCATTCAAGAAGCCATCTTTTCAAAGAGTTAGATTCTAAAGTTCCCTTGGATACAATATTTGTTGTAAAGCAGTGGTTTGTTACAAAGCCTAAAAATTGATTTCTAGTCTTAGTAAAATATTTTGTTTCGTGTTCTGCCAAAAATACAGCAAGCTACTACTAAATTATGACATTTGCAGCAATACTACGTGTTATCATTAGGAGAGACTGTAGTCCATATTTTCGGTCTGCTTTACAGATTTTTGCAGTGACAGGAGATAGGCTCTTACATATAGGAAATGTCCAGAATGTAATGGTTGCTAATCCTGTTGTACAAATAAGATCTGATGAGTTTGAAAGTATTGTGACATCTTTATGCATTGAAAAAATATCACCTCGATTACTTTTTTGGATGCTAATAATATCATTTAGTATGTGGCTTTTTATATTACTATCTGAAATGGGGCAAAATTAATTAAAAATGCCAGAGGGTTCTAGTTTTCCCAAGGAATTCTATGACTGTCTTTTACTGGCATCACTTAAATGCTGTTTCTTAAAACAGATCATAGCATGTGCAATGTTCATGCAGTGCCACACCCCAGGGGTGCTGTAAGGCATAATCCAAAAAGGTTACTTTAAAGGAATATAGCAATAACAAGCAGTACTGTATTGTTGCAGTGCTGATCTGTGTGACAAATACAAAATTCTTTTCCCCCCTTATTTGATAGACAGACTATTTAAAAAGAAAACAGATACTATAAAATAACCTTGCAAGAAAACTCATAAAGGATATGTGTGTTGTCAAAAGTTTCCAAGTTGTCACTTTAGCCAAGGGACTAAACATAGCGGTATGAAAGAGAGTGCTACTGAGTTTTAAGAGTCAATGATACACCAGACGCCAGATTGCTGGAGGTGACTAAGCATTTGAGGTTTTTATCAGTCTCATCTTTTGTGGATTTGCTTACACCTATCTGTCTGTTTTCTCAGCCTGTGGCTATTTGACAAACTTGAAGATTCTTCTCCTACCTTTCTTTTATCACCAAATCCTAGGAACTGTTGGTCATCCAGGTCAGAAGGTTAGTGCTTTCTGCTTAGTCTAGAGAAAGCTGTTTTCTCTTGTGCTTTCAGAACCCTCCCAAGGGACAGGGGTTTTAGTACAGAGCTACAAATTCACTGTACTAGATTTTTCACAGTATTCATTTACTTTCTTCATTACTTTACAACACAATTAAAAGTGGCGTAAGATGGTACATGTGGATCTAGTAGTGTCCCAGCTGGCATGCTGGGAGACATGACTTCCAGTTCTGCTGCTGTAATGTTCATGCATTTCATGCTAAACAATAAATGGGTAAAAGACAGATTCTTCAGTTCATGTGGACTTGAAACCAAATTGACTTTTCCCTAGCTGAGTCCGGTTTGGTTGGCCATAGCATCCTTGATATCCTTTACGATTTCTGCATTACCATAGCATAGTAACAGGAGGAAGATTTTCCCTACAATCTTTAGCTTATGGTGGTCTTCTGAGAGCTGAGGAGGAAAAGAAGCCCAAGTCTCCTATTCCAAGAGTGTGAACTTTTATTACTTTATTATCACAAAAGGTGGACACCTTTAGTAATACCTCCTGGCAGTCCAAAATGAGTGCCTGAGTAGGATTATGGCAGTTCTGGAGAGTACACTTCCTAAATTGTTCTTTTGCCAGTAAGTTTTAAATTGTATTGCCTCCCATCTCCGGAGACAAAGTATGAACCTCATCTCACAGGACTGAACAGCCCTATGAAATTGTTAGTAGCTTTCCTTAACCTGGAACATATGCAGATTTTGTTTCTATGTTTTAAATGTTATATTACAGAATAAAAAGAAGTTATAGTACAAGGAAACCTCAGAATACACTCTGTGGAAACTAACCTGAGTTTTGAGGATATATTCTGTTTCTGATTTATACACGATTCAAAACATATGATATCACATGTTCTTGATTTCAGTTCTTGCTGATCTTTTTAAGTGTACAGGTGCTGTTTGTGCCATATGGTTAGAAGTGGTGCTGCAATCTTACTGCCTCATTCTTAAACAAAATTACCCATTGAACCAATAGCAAGCAAGTAAAACTTAATTGCTAAACCAGAAAGGAAAATAGGAAATAATTTATTGTCTATAATCCTTCTTAGCCAAGTTAACTGGTCTAAATTCTGCTGCAATTTACAACAGTTCGGCCCTTTTCCTGTAGAGTTACTTTATGTTGATGCCAATAAAAGTGAATTTGTATCTCTGTTTTGAGATTTTAAGGAAGGTTTTACCCATAATAAAACTACAGGGGCAGATCATGTATGCAGTCATGATTTTGAAAAATTTTCTTTATTTGAAAATATTTGAAATATCTTTATTCTGTGTATCTACAGAACTTATTAATAGGTGGAGATACAGTGTTGAACACATGTCCAGCAAAATAAAAGAGTGTAAAGAATTTACAGCTTTTAATATTTGCCCCTAGCAAATATGTTCTTAGTTGCAGGTGTAATCTGTATTAACCTGTGTTAACTTCATTAACATTTCATGTGAGTTCACCTGCTGATATCTGAGAGTATACACACAACAGATCACTGCCAAATGCCTTGACCGGGAAGGGAAAAGCTTCAATGGCAGTTTATGCTTCATTAGATACCAGAGAATCTCCATGGAAGCAACTCCTGTAGGGGATGAATTTTCTCGTATCTATTTCAAGGTACCTTACCTTCTTTGGATTAAATACAGAGAAGGCATGCAGGAATCGTGGTACACAAGAAATTACTGAATATGTGAACAGGTGATTGTAAACAATCCAATTTTTAATAACTTACTGTTGCCCTGAGAGTTGTTTAAGCTGAATGATCTGCCTTGCTTTTACAGCAAGGAGGAAACATACCCATGTGTTACCACAGGTCAGCCAATAAGGAGTACCTTCCTGTCAGTAAGTCCATTGTTTGTGTTTCTTTGTCCAAAGCCAACTTCGTCATTGCAGAACTCTGGCCTTCCCTGGGTAGACTAGCCTGAATTTGAAGCATTTCCAAATCTGTGCAATGGATTTTTTTGTTAAGGAATAATGACAAGGAAGAAAAAGAATAAAAAATAAGTGAAATCTTCAAATTAGTTGTACTGTAGATCTAACCATAGGGATGTAAAATATGTCTTACACTGTAGTAACTGGAGTTCAGATAGATATACCTATACCAGTTTAAAATTCACTATCTAAGGTTATGCTGGCAATAGCAATAAGACAGATCTTGGCCCATCACAGTCAGTGGTGTGATTACTAAGCAGCTCAGGAAAACATTATAGCCTCAACTTTAACATAGATACATGAAACCGTCGGTGCTTCAGTGCAAATGTACCTTTACTGTCCCTGTGGGATAGGTGATGTTCTGACAGTGAGCGTATGCCAGTTGACTGTATTTGATTTCCAGTTGGTTCAGCACTGTTGGCTTGTTTGCAAGGTATTCAAAGCACCTCCTAGAAATACATCAGTGACCTGGCGTTGGTGATTTTGAATGTGGGTATGTGCCAGAGGTTGCAGTCTGCTCTTTGGTTTACATTTGATTCTGAGGAAGGGAACACATGCTTTCCAGTCTTTACTGGGAAGTGATCCATGTCATTCCCATTTGCTGTCTCCAGCTTAACAGTACTCACTAGATGTCCTGTGAATGTTGCTACTTAAGCCCGGATTGTCCTTCTACTTGGCTGCTATGAAAACCATGACAGTGCCTTTTCTGACTTACCCTCTTGAGGTCCTTTGTTCTTAGCTGTTCTTTAGAGAAGAAACCTAAAATAGTATTAGTTCCAGTGTATGTTGCTGTAAGTACAGCATCTTATGTATTACCATTCCATGGATGTTTTTCTTACTTCTGCTGATATATGGAGGATAATTTCATAGTCTATAATTTCTATGTCATTTTGACTTTACCTGATAGTCAAAACAGGTTAACAGATGATGTAGATGCCATACTGACACTCCGTTGACCAACATATTCATATATTGAAGTACTTCTCAGGAGGCAGGCTGCAAAGCAAGTAAATTCCATACTAGGGTGTCAGCATCCAATCTAGAACATCAAAATTTTCATCTTAATTATTGTGTTCATGACTGAGATGCTAGAGCATGGTCATGTAGCAAAAGATATTATAATTATTGAACAGTATATAATTGCAAAGCAGAAATCTTTATAACTGCAGGTACATCTATACCTGCCAATACCTGTAATTAATTTCTCCAATGCTGTCTTTTTAAATGCAGAAAGCTTGGTTATATTATGAATCAGTTTGCTGCAGCTAACTCACATAGAAGTAATATTTTTCTATTTAAAAGTTGTGTGACAGACATTGCTTCTGTGGTTTCATTTTTGAAAGATATTAACTGGAAAGTAATTTCTTGTCATATCTGCTCTCTTTCAACTGAGCACTATGTTTTTTTCTCAACTGAAAAACATATCTGTAGTATGTGTTGATTTGTATGCCAGAGTATACAGTTCTGCTTAGGTTTTCTGTCATTTTCAATTTCTGTCGCAGCAGTGTATTATAGCCATGCATCTGAAAACATGTATCCATTTCATAAGTCAATTGTGTCCGTGTGATGTATTAAAGTCTCAGCTTTTCTTTATTGTATGAACTACCAAGAATTTTGTTCAAATCATCATTATTCATTACCTTGGTAATTGTCATCTCTTTTTTGGCTCTAATACCATCCACCTTGTTCCCTCAGTGCCATTCAAAATGTAGCTGTCAGATCACCTTCAAAGTTACTGTTAGTTCTAGCCTATCCAGTCGCTATGCTTCCTCCAGTATCGAATGCAAGTTATTGTTTTATTGAGGCTCGTTAATGCCCCATCCTTGGTGGTCATGATGGTCATGCCACACACATGAAATCCAATTGTTTTCGTTATTCAATGGGTAAACCCTATAGGTAAATTTATATTACTGCTCCAACAAGTTTTGAGTGTAGACCCCTATTAAACATGTGTGTAATGTTTTTGTAAAAAATCTGCAAAGATTCTTTGCTAATTTTTGTGACATAAGTTGGAAGGAATATTAGATTGGTTATATCTTTTGAAATCTCTCCTCAAATATATTTCACCTAGATTAAAATGAAACCTTTGAGTAAACATGCAAGCAAATTATCCTGGAGTGGTACAAGGGGAATTGTGTTAAATGTTTGTTTGAGACAGAGCCTAAGTGGGTAGTTCAGGATGTTACTAATGGAAAATAGTCAAGATCATTGCTTCTTATGTGCGTGTGGTAAATGCAATTGAAAATAATTTCTGTCTGCATGCTCAGTGAGGATTTTAGGAAGAAAATATTGATCTCATCTCTTAAGCTGGGATTCATCTCACCTAGCTTCAGATTTCTCATCATTAGATGTCTAGGTGTAAGCTATCTGCTGTAGATTAACCATATGGTGAAACAGATAATTTACGTGCTCTATTTTCTTTTCTCTATTGATTATTAAGGGAGCCCAGGATGCATAGATTTAACTTTCAGATACCTCAATTAGGAACAGAGTAATCCTGTCTTTAATGAAGACCTTTCAAGGTCATGGGTCAACCTATGAGAACAGAAGCAGCATAGATCACATGTAGTTAATGACAGTCTTAATGGAAAATACAAAGGTGAGGCCAAAGTAAATGTGGAAACTGAACTCTACTGTGCGTCAAACCTATCAGTGAAGTGGTGCTTGGCTCTTGCTTTTCAAACTCTGCTAATTGTGGGTATAAATCAGAAACTTCACAGGCAGTAATTCTGTCCTAATCATTTCACTTAGCCATTAGGGAAGGATAAGAGAAGCCCTAGAGATGCTCTATATTCAATGGCTTGAACTTCCAAGGGACAACTGACAGTGATGGTCTGTCAATCACTTTTTAGTCAAAACCTTCCTGGAAAACCCAGTTGTAGGAGATGGGATGATGGTGCAAAGTCAGAGAGCTGTCCTCATGGGAATCGTCAGGTTGGCAGGTCTGCTTTATCACCCAAGTGGTAGAAATCAAAGTAGAACAGGTCTGATGGTCACATCCTTCTCTGTTAAAAATTTCCCTGATTAATTTTGGGAGAGAAAGGTAACCACATTTTTTCCAAGAAATTCCATATGAACTGTGCTGACTATAGTAACTAAATGTGTGATAATGACCCAATGTCCATATTTCATAATTTAGTTGTGCATTTCAGCTGTGATGTTAGAGCTACTTTTTTTGCCATGATTAAAGAATCTTTGTTTCAGTGATCCCAGTGTTAATGTACTCCAGATTCTGTTTCTTTAGCAGAGTAACAGATGTTCACAGTTTGGTGCAATTTTCAGATGAGCAATGCTGTTTATAATAAATTTTCCTGAGACCACCCAACTCATTTCACTTGTAACTTGAACTATGTCCAAGTGTTGATCTCAGGAGATGTAAAAGAGATGTAATAATTTTGTGCCCCACCCAGTGTGAAAGACATGATGGAAGTATAGGTGGAATTTAAATATCTATACTTCCAATCAATGTAGAAAGTCGAAGTTTTATCTTGCATGCTGTGAAAAAGAGGAGGAAATAGCAACATTCTTGCTTTCATTCATCAAGATGTATGTTGACATCTGAAGATGTATATTGACAAGGTCTGAATGAAATAAAATTATAAACCAAAGATGAACAGATGAAAAAGCACAACACAGCAAGTAAAACCAAAGAAACTGAGATTTATGCTGGAAAATGCAGATTTATTAAACACAGAAAAAAAATCAGAAATGCACTATTAAATATAGCTTGGGAAGCGACAAAATGCATCGTGTCTTGTTAGAAACTGCTGCAACAAATTTTGTGCTGCAGTAACCAAAACATAGTGTGATTTTGATATGTCTCTATCTGGGACATTATATTTAGTGTCAAGCATTTAACAGCAAAATTAGTGTCGATAAGGTTTAGGGATGTTAGAAACCAAGTATTGAGGAACTTTGGGAGACGGAAAGTGAACCTTTAATTCATGTCTCAGTGTTTACAAGAAGTCCTAGAGACTCAGTTGTGTCAGTTTTGTCGAGGTATGGAACAACTCCCAGGGAAAAAAGAAGCTCTGAATGATTTGAGACCATGAGAATTAAACAGACAATTCTGAATTAACAGTAATTGGTACTGAATGAAACAGTACCAATTTTTTTTTCTTTCCTGACATTTATTATACTTTATACTTAACATTTAGTGCAGTGTTATTTTGAGTTTATAAACTGAGAACTCAGAAAAAAGCATTGAGAGGTTCCCATGGCAACCATAGCGTGCACATTGACTATATGAACATTATGATTAGGGTAATGTGACATGGTGGTATTGACTCTTGCTGTTTGGCAGGTATGTATTTTACAATATGTGTTAATTGATGAATGTAGAGATACTTATAAATGGCATTAAAATCAATGATCTGAAATATTTTTTTTGCAAGAGAATTGCTCTACTGCGTGATGCAAGTAATGTATTTAAATTTCTTGAAAGCACCTTGGCTGGAGGGTTCTGAGCTGCATTTTTCTTTATGGGTTTTAGACACAGTGAATACTTAGTCCTGTGCTCTGACAGTGATCATTCTCCAGTCAGAAAATGAGTATTTTCATAATAGTGTGCAGTTGTGTCACAGCAGCCCGTGAGTGAATACGCAGATTGACAGGATGCTCTGATCCCCCAGCTCTCAATGGCTTTTGTGTTTACTTAACTGCTTGCCAGCAATGAAGATGCTATTTCAGCATCTTCCTTTCAGCTGGAGCCAGAAATACCAAATGCAAAGGAAATGGTGCTGCTGTGAAGACTGCTGAAAGAGATTGTGTTTTAGTTAAAAATAAATAAATTAATTAATCATTGCACTTCACTGTTATCTGGTTTTCCTCTCTCTTTTTCAACTAGCAACTCAGGGCAAACTGCTTCTTCAGTAATTCATGTTCATTGGTTATTAATGAAATTCCAGTCTTTCTCATTTGGAAATGAAAAAATATTTTGTCACTGCCTTGGTTACACAGGCTGTGGTAGATATTAGAAACTATCTGCTTTTTACAGTCTTATAATAGTCTTGACCTGAATATGTCCCTGACTTTTGAAGAGTGACCTGTCTTGCTCTACAACAAAAGGCTTATGCTTTTAAGCCTGAAATTAAAATCTCTATCTCTACTTTTTATTTAGTTTTAAAATAATCTTCTGCTTGCTTTTTTTTTTCTTTCTGTTTTTCTTTACAAAAGTAAGAGAAATGTTGGAACTTATATTAGAAAACATATGGGATGTAACCCTCATTCTTGCTCTAGCTCTGTTTCCCAGGAAACGAATCAGCGCAGCATGAAAAGGATCTAAAGCTCCTAGATCCGGCGCAGAAAAAGTGAATGCAGGTCTAAAAACTGGTTTTTAAGGCAACGACTACTAAGGACCTCCTACAGAGCTGTGGTGGGAGAGTTTTTTGGAGAGTGGAATCTGAGTAAAAGGGGAGTCTTTTGGAGGGTCTGCAGTACGCAAACCTGGAGAAAATGTCGTCTGGGCAATTCTGCAACCTTTACTTACATTACTCAGGAAGGCTGTATTAATTTAGACAACCAATTCCTGTGGGGACCACGAATGGTTCCTGGAGTTGTCAGTTTGCTTGTGATCAAGCAGCTGCAAAGGTGCCTTGGAAGTCCCTGGACTTCTGCCACCTGTGCTGTGAGCGTGGGCAGATGCAGTTTCCATCTGCACAGGCGTGCAGCTGTAACTGTGCCTCGTGGCAGGCGTGTGCGTGCTACCTCCACCGGTGCAGCTTTCTGAGGGGAAAAGAAGAGCTATAAACTCCTTAGCCCAGTAAATGCTCACCTACCTTGTTAGTCCTGCTGGCCCATTATTTATTCATGGAAAAACATTTGACTTCAGAGCACTGAATTTATGAAATAAAATCAAAGTATTCAAGCATTGTATTTTTGGCAATTGTTTGTAATGATAAAGCTTCCTGATGTTACTAGTAAACTACAGTGTCACATTGTGGTACTGCAGCTATTATTAAAATTGGACTAATGCTGTCTTCCTATGGGTAGGGAGATTAGATTAGCACATGCACCAATTTGGCAAAAAAACTACATTAACTATACTTAATTTTGCTCTTGCTTGCTCTGGAAAGTTCATACAGCCTGGCCATGACTATTTGTTTTTTAATTTGCCACCTTCTTTAAGGCTTCTTTTGTCTTCCCTTAAAAGTAGGGCTTCCATATGTCTCCCTTATGTGATCTTAACTTTGTGTGCTGCTGTTAATGAATTTGAACTAGACCTGGTTGAGAATTTTCCATCAGAACAAATTTCTACTAGAAAAGCCTGTAAAACCAATTTATCAAAAGAAAATGTTTTACTTTTTTTTTTTTTAACTTTTCCAATAGGAAAATCAAAGCATTTGTTGGGTTTAGTGTTTAGTTCAACCTAATTGACAGTATTTTATTCTACAGAATTGACCTCAAGGATTTTATCTTTGAGTTAGCTGAAAATACAAAAACAAAACTCTTGAAACTGTATGGCACACTGAAACTATTCTTGATAACAAGTGATAATTTTTGCAAAACTTTTTTAGCCCGAAAAAGATACTGAGTGAATTTCTCCAAAAACAGCTGAGTTCTCTATGTGAGTGACAGATGTAAACACATTTTGCCTGTGTTTCTAAAGACTGTTCCAAAAAAAGAATGTGCTTCCAGGTGTTTGGTCAAGTGTTGAGATGCTCCTGTCTTGCTGTTGTGAAAGGGACAAAAACATTACTCAACACTTGCCACATTGAGAAATGGCAAGCAAGGAAACATTATTTATTTTAAAAAGAAAGATGCAACTTTTTCTAGTTCAGTAAAGCTTAAATACAAGCAGGAGATGATAGAAGCCACAGGAACAAGTGAGAGTGTGGTTTTGTCATACACCAATACTAACGAGCATTAGGAAGTATTGATAATCAAGATTATGAAAGATCAAAAAAAAGTTAACCTTTATGCTTTTATTTTATATAGTTATATCCAATTTCAAAGTTTTGTCTTTCTTCTTTCAGAATGATCAGTCTATGCAAGATATGCAGATAATGGGAGCAGACGATCTTTCAAAGCTGACTGGGAAGGTTTGTTAATTTTAAATTTAACAAAGAAAATACAAGAAAATACTTGAGAAAAGCTGTGTAATTTTGTGCATGAACTGTCAGATACTAATACTGGAATCAAAGACATTTATTAACCTCTATTAAATTGCTGTAATGCCATTGCTTTCAGATTGCAGATGCCCCAAAAGGTCAGAGTGTAGCCGCTCCAGCCTAGTGTAGGGATTTCCCAAGAGTTATACATGTACCATCAGTGAGATTGTGGGCAAAATTTGTGCTGGAATCCTTCCCCTGAGCTTGTTTATGTCTTGGAGCCTTGTTTTTTCTGCCTTTGGTGGGTGCCTGCAAGCAAGCTGCACATTGAGTATCCCTGTTGAATTCAGCATATGAGGAGTTTAATACAATTTTGCCTACTGCACAAAGTTCAGTTGTGGAACCGTTCGCTCAGATAATCAAATGGGATTTTTTATTATTTCAACATCAGGCTGGCTGTATGACTGAATTTGCTTTGCACCATGCCTGAACATTGTGGTAATGGAAGAGAGTGGTCTGAGTCAGTGAAAAGGCTATTTTCATCCAACCACGGTAATACAAAGCAGTACTTTGAAGAGGAAGGAAGGCTGATTTCATTAGGCAAATGGTCTATGTGGAAAATGGTCAGAAATGGATTCTTTACTTATGCATTAAGGCAACATAATACTTACCTTGTTATTTGTACTGTACGTGCAGTTACTCTTTTATTAGCTGGCACTAAATAATACCAATTTCTTCAAAGCGCTCAAATGTAGCACTAGCAAACTCATTTGTTTTGTTGTACTATAGCATACCAGAAAAAGAAGAGAAAAAACTAACTTTAAATATTTCATTAATATTAAATAGGTTTTGATGCAACTAGAACTTAAATGAAAAAATTTTTTTATACATTTATATATATAAATGTTGAATATTTTAGTGATACCTATGTCCTCAATTTGCACTTCTAAATACTCCTGCTGGGTGTTTGTTTCCAAATTATCACGAGATCATTAATCATGTTCTTGGGAAATATGAGTTCATTTGCTGCTTTCTAATATTCAAACACTGGAGCTACCTGTTTTTCTATGATGATTTTGAATATGTTTCTCTGCCTCACAGGCAGAACTGGCAGTGCACTTATTCACCTTGCCTAACATTTCTCTTTCCCAAATAGTCCAAACACTTTCTAAGCTTCCAGGCCCAGCTCCCCTTCCCCAGCTTCCAATCTCAAATTTTCTTGATGAATGGTTCAGTTATTAATATCATTTCCAGATATAATCTTTCTAGTATCATTTGAATTCATTGGGGCAAAACATTATTTTCTTTCGCAGGACTTTGTGTATTTGTGTATGTCTACATGTGTATGAGAGGTAAGGAAAATTTCACCCCAGGTAGTTCTGCTCTTTCCAAAAATGAAGCAAATTTTTTTCTTATATTGAAAATCTTGGTGACCTTTTTGGCATTGGCATGGTCTTCCTGTTCCCAGGTATGGAACAAGATTTAAAATTTGGCTGTTGGGAGGCTAGGAGATACTTGGGGAGACTGAACAGCAATATGGTTTAGGGTTGTTGGGTAAGGAGGCTGGGATCTTGGATAGGCGTGAAGGGGCTGGTTTAGGAACAAAGGCGGTTGCTGATCAGAAAAGGAGCCTGGTGCTGGAAGCTGGGTGTGGAGAGGTTGAAGCGGAGCAGGAAGAGAGGGCTGGGACTGCCAGGAGAGCAAACCTGCTGAAAGGGCATGTTCAACGCTTGTTTGTATGTGTGGTTGTCTGACACAGCTGATGTATGAATAATTAAAAAGCATTTTCACTATAACACGTGAGAATGGGGTTTCCTTAAGACTTATTTTGCTGATTGAAAAGCTGGGATGCAAAGCTTGAGCTCAGATGTTCATACTTACACATCTAAAGTTGGCTATATGAAGGAGTGGCCTTATGTTCATGGATGCCAACTCCTCCATCTGTTGTTGACTTAAGCAATTAGTGCAAGTATTCAGCACATTTTACTAATCAGCCATTTGTGGTCTGATTCAGAGCCTCCTACAGTCAATGCAAATCTTTCCTTGAAGTGTTTTTTAGTACCTTAGTTTAGCTGCTGGCTGGCTTTAGTAACCATTCTCAGTCACTGAGTGAATTAGTGGAAGACTTAGTGCTAGAATTCATCTTCCCTGCTTTTAAGTGAGCTGCATGTTTCTTCTGCCTGCTTGGAGTACTTATTAAGAAAAGATTGTAATTATATTGAAAAATTAATATGCCAGGTTATGTCCCATTAACTTAGGGATCATGGAAGGTGTTTCCAAAAGTGCCAGCGTGGGTTTGGAATGTAAGTTCCATTAAGTATCTGTAAAGTTCAAAAGTATCAATAATGTAAACAGTTTTGAAACCTGTAGACAAAAGATTCTGAAATTTTGATCTTAAAGTGCTCTTCATTAAGTAATAATACCTGGAACGTTGGCTAGCCTGTAATCTTAGTGAACAGCTAAATAATTTCCATGTAAACCATATTATTGGAAAAAAAGATTACTGAGTATATTCATGAACATGCTGTTCTGTAACATTTTTTTTTTCTGAGAAAGCTTCAAGAAAGCAAAAAATCTTAAAAGCTAATTAAAAAGAGGCTGTTAAGGATAATAGCTCTTCAGAGGGAAGAATATCTCCTCTGTACTTCCCTACAATATGCTTTTGTTTATAAAAATATTACAAGCCTGGGAAAAATGTATAATGACCCAAACCATGAAAAAGAGAAATATTGTGAGAGAGAGGAGAGTTAGCATATAGACCCAAACTGTTACCTGAAGAAAATCATCCACAGTTTGAAATTCTTCTGTGAGGAAGGTCACAGAGGCAAGAATGAAGATTGCCATGGCATGAATCATTAATAAAGGTACTTGAAGAATGAGTCCTGATATAGCCTATGACTGTAATGTTTTGTAACTATTCATTTCTATGCAGAAAAAAATATCATTTCAAAATCTCTCCTTTAATGATGTAAGTGGTGAATGTAAAATTTCTCAATAGCCAATTTCGTAGTTAAGTAGCTGCTTAGTTTTCAGTTACTTTAAAGCTGAAATGCACATTTGGGTAAAAATTATCATTAATGTTTGTAAAGAGGAATACATTTTGAAAATGGGGAGAAAACTAGAGACATTGTTTCAAAGCAAGATGGCTATGTAAATTTATGTAGATGAGGTAAAAGAACAAATAATATAACCTCAATTAGTATTAATAATCATACTATATAATACTGTAAAAATTTGTAACATATTTTAAAATATTTGTGAATATTAAAACATCTAGAAACTTCAGTGGATTCAGCTGTACCAGAGTTGTGAGTTATCACTGCCATTTACCTCTTATACTTCTATGTGTGTATATTTTGTCCCAAGAGCTTTGGAGCTGGTTACGTAGCCCAAAGTTTGTACTGACGGGGATCATTCTGTATGTTACTCCATATGTATTATGTCCTGCCACCTTTCAAAAAAGCTCCTATACCACATTGACTTGTCTCCTTGCAAATGAGAGAACTTAGAAAAAATCATAGAGTTTATATAATTTTGCAATTATTACAGTTGTATAATGTATTTGATGTCAAAATTAGATCCATATATTTTTATCATTATCACTATTTCTACATAACATAGGATGTGAACAAAATTTATCATTCTGATTTGTTAGGTTGATAAGAACTGCTAATTCAAATGAAGTAGTTATGTAGTTAGTATGATACAGTTATGGAGCCAGTGAATTTCTAATATTCCATCTGTATGTAATATGTATCAATGCTTATGTTCTTTATGAAGGACCACTCCCCTTGTTCACACTAAGTACACCTTGTTGACAGCCAGTGGTTTTGGAATTTTTGTGGAAGTGTAGAAGGTCATAAATAGTGATCAAGTAAAAAAGAATGTCTTGTATTCTCTCTGCACTTCATTGCGTTAGTTTGAGCGCTCCATCACTACTCTGATGTTCTAAAGCAACTGATCAGCTCATATCAAAAAGAAGTTTCACTCAGAGGAAGGTATCCACCATGCAGCACTCCTCACTTCCTTCTGGCAGGATTTGTCCTATAAAATCTCCAAGCTTCCTTTATATGTCTCACCTAAATCTATTCATCCACTGTCTACCATTTTCTTGCCCCACTTGTCATATGGGAAGACATTCCAGAACATATTTTAATCTCACTTTCTTTCCTTATGCCTCTCATTTCTTCTCTTATTTTACTCAACCATTTTCTCTGCATGTCATAGGTTCTAACAACAGTTCTGAGAGCTGTTTCTCTAGCATTCTCCTAAATATGTTAGCCTTTCAGTATTTAATAAATGATACATGTGGCAGCTGAGTAACAAAAAGTTTTATTCTCTAGATTTAAAATACGTATTATCCTCTCCTTCACCACTCCAAGTTTGTTTCTCAGAATTCTGTTGGTTCTGTACTTATTATTTTTTCTCCTTCAGTATTCACTGCCTTGACTAATATTGTGCTTCCTCTCCCTATATGTGGTCCTTTCTGAAATAATGCCTATAAATTTGCAGAAGAAAATAAAGGCATTCTCTTTAGAACATTATGGACATGAAAGACTATATGACAGTAAAGGCATACAAAATCCACTCTACACTTCTGCAATAGTCATGTCCCCCACTCATCTCTAGATCGTACTGTATTCCTATCAGATGTGCAACCTGGCCTTTTTCATCTTTTCAGAGGTTGATTTTATGTGTCTTGAAGCATTCCACATCTTCAGTACCTAACTGCCATCGTTAGTCACTTTTGTTGTTCTGAGTTTTTTCTTAGATTTTATACTGTCTACTCTTCTGACAGTTGCCATCCTTAACTGCTTTTTCCACAGCAAAAGACACTTTTTTTTTCTTCCCCAAAGTCAATCACCTTTCTTTGCACTTACTTCTTAAGTAATTTGTTCTACTGTTCACCATTATTTTCCTTTTTTTGTTGTTGTTCTGGAGGAAGGAAAGTTCAAAGAAAACTTCCCAGCTTTCCCATCCCTTTTTTCACATGGGCTCTGCTCATCCACTGTCTACCTGCTACATGTTCATACGCATTCATACATGTTCATACATGTTCATCATTCTGTTGATTTCGCCTGTGTCCAGAAAATCCTCTTCCAATTCGAGATGATCAGAAAATTATACTTTTTCCTTCAAGTAAGAGAATGGAGACAGTGTTCCATTCCTGCATTACCTTTAGATTTAGTATGGCAATTTGCTCTACTTCATATGCACAACAGAAGCATGCTGTAAAGATGGCTGTCAGAAGAACATGTGCCTGTACAGCATTTAGCACAATGCTCTCTAAGAACAAAACGTCATCATGCCCTCCATTGTGTCTCCCACTCTGTTAACTCTTGGAGATACTGAACTAGTTTTAAAGACTTTAAGTAGCTGGAGTCTGTATTTGTAGACTCTTAATTCATTAACCAAGTTTCTCCCAGCAGCAGCTGACACTGACCAAATTGAGTGTCTAAAATAATAATGGTTTTGAGATAGGATATCTGTCCTTTCAGGAATGCCATGAAATGTGGATCAGCCCAGAAGAAAATATTAAAATCAGACATTCAAGACCTTTTCTAGAACCCTGTAGAAAGCTCCTACTTAGATGTCTAATTTCTCAGAAGTCTTTCATATTATTTTCTAACGTCTTGATGAGATGTTAGTGTATGTGGGTTTCATTCCTGTGCATATGGTAAAATGATTTCACTTCTAACAGCAGTCCTTGTAGCTTCCTTCGGTCCTCTCCACTGAAACTCAATGCATTGTAATTTAACTTTTGTTTGTTGATGATTCTTCAGCCCTATGGCACTGCTTCTTCAAGCCTAACTTAAGTCGTCATAAAATGTCTTGTTTAACCAGTAGTACAAATACAATGCTAAGAAAGCTAGTACTGCAGGTGTGATAAGTAAGCTGATAATCTGTTAGCAATTCAGTTTGAAGAATCACATTATCGATTTATGTATTTCTGGTGATACAGAGCACACCTGAAAAGGTGTCTTTAGAAACAATCTAACTGAAAATACAGTCTTCTCAAGGGAAATTGAACTAAAGGGAATGAAATTACACTATTTTGAAGCCTTCCACCGAAAAAAGAAATAGAAATAGGTAAAAAGGGGCGGTATCTTTTTTCTTCAGTCTTTTGTATTTTTTACATATATGCCTTCATGCCAGCAACTGTGTATTCATGCATACTGTATAAGCTGGTATAACTTACAATATGTTACACATATCCCCAGATAGTTTAAGAGTAGTTCTATCCAAGAAGGAGAGAAGAAGGAACTCAGGACACCAATGAGGACTTGAAGATAAAAGGACTTCCATCATTCCAAATTTCATTGTATTTTCTCCACTTATAAGAGCACTATTACCACTATACTAAATAGGGTGAAATGTCTGTCTAGGTATGTATCATGTTTTCAGCAGCAGACAACTGGAATTTTATTAGGGAAAGGATATATAAAACACAGCAAGACCAGAGACTTTCAAAATGCAAGTTACATCTTGGAGGTAGTAAGACCAGAGACTTCCAACGTCCAAGAATACATCCAGTGCTAGAGCTGTTACCCATGTCTATGTCTTGAAACTCCAGTTAGGCCTCTAGTCCCACAAGATCCTAAAGCAAGAAGTTTCATATTTAAGTAGCATGTGGAAAAGTTGTTCTTTCATTTAAGCTCACCACCTGCTTATCTTCGATGAGCTTTACAAGACTTAACGTAAATCTGCTTTTTTGAATTGCTTCCTTAAAAATTTCTGCAAATATTGCCACATTAAGTTTAATTTGCTTTGTTTGTTTGTTTGTTTGTTTTCTTTACAGTACAGTTAGTTGGCCTGATCACAAACAGAGCTTGTTTAGAGATTCCTGTATTTTAAGATCCAAAAGCACCAATATTCTTGTCTGAACTTCTAGATAATTTAGATTTAAGGGTCCCAAATAATAATTTCTTCACTGTGCCTTCAGTTTCTCTTTTGAGCTACCAACTATTTTGATTTAAAGACTTGATGGAGAAGCCTCCATACTTCAGGCATGTTTTACCAACAGTCAACTGTCATCATTGCTAAAATGGTGAACCTAATTTTCTCTTCTGAATTTGTTTAGCTTTTTACCTGTCACTGTTGCCTTTTTTAATAGCTTTGCCTACTAGACTGAGCAGCTTGCCATTATGAAATTTATATTGCCATATGGTTGCACATGTGCCTATCATCCAGTCATTACTTAAGCTTCTTCTAGATAAACTAATAGATTGGGACCCTGCTGTAAAGTACTGGCATACTGTAGGATGTAAATGAGACAAGGTTTGAAGGTAGAATTAATAACAGGAAATTAGCACTAGGCAATTGATATAGTTGGAAGAAACAAAATTTCAAGCATACAGATCCTTCTGTTGGTCTGAACAGAATCAGCAAACTTCAAGCTCAGTACAGATTGGGAGAAATTCTTAATTTTAATATAATGTGCTAATCAGACAATTTGGGAGAAAAAAGTGATTGCCCTACATGATCACCTGCCCTATGACCAAAGGGGCAGATAAAAATGTTAAGAATTCCTCTGAGGTAAAATAAGAGAGCAAATTATCAGCTGTGGAACACTGATAAATGAGTTGGAGGTCAGCTGCAGTGGAAGATTATAATGTGCCATAAAGGCAGCATTTTATTGAGTCCATGATTTCTAGTGCATACAGCAGTTCTGAATTTTTGTTCCCAGGCTCAACTGTTGAAGGTATTTTGTGGTCTCTTTGAGGTTGTGGGTTGAAAGGTCAAAGTTCTTTTGTGAAAAATGTTCTCCCACAGGGAAATGGGCTGTTAATTAAATAAAAGCTATTACTTCCTGCTACAAACCTTACTTCACTATAAAGTGCTTTTTCCAGGTCTCAAATCATTCGTCTTTTCTCAGTCTTAAGTTCCTTCTT
>VXBL01000736.1:22197-62862 GCA_013400195.1 Aramus guarauna | reverse complement strand
CAGTGTTTATTTGTTTCTTTTTTTTTTTTTTTTTTTTTTTTTAACAGGTTTTGGTTTTGTTTTGTTTTAATCTGTGTGCATGTTGTTCTACTGATTTTAGGCTGAAACATTTAAGGAGAAGATACACTCTTTGTGTTCTTACCTGATTTTCTTGCTATACATGCAAGGGCTGCGTTTGTCCTCTTAGCTGTAGTATTGCATTAAGTATGGTTGTTTATTGGATAACTTAAGTAGAGCTTCTGGTTTCCAGGAAATAGTCCTCCTTTCTAAATTTGCAACTTAAGATTTTACCTTGTTAAAATTTTACATTTTATGTGAATTCAAAGGCAGCCTTTCCCTCAAGCTCTTATTCAGTGCTAATTTCAAAGCACTGCTATTTCATACCAATTTTTCCTTTGAAATCAGTCTACTTAGTGGAGCATAAAATAAAAATCTAGAAAAAATTGTTATTCTTTTCCAGGAAGGTGAAAAATAGTTTCCAAAGCATTTACTACTGTCAGATAGGAGGCATATATGATCTCATTACTCTGCTTGGCCTTGTTAGCTGACATTGTTCTATTTATTACTGACCTGTGGGAAGGTAAACAATAGAAATGTATTGACTCAGTGCCGGAGTATTTTTCAGCTTATTACAAGTCAGGATTTTTCTTATATGTATTATAATAACAACCTACTTTCTTGCCATGTATAAGCTCCTGTGGCTATGAAAAGCCGTAAATGACAGATTTTCAATTTTTGCAGGTTTCCAGTCCATTTTTAAAAATTTTAAAATTCACAGATATATTGAAATTTTTTATAAAAGTGAAAATGTATCTTTTTAACGAGAGACAAATTCACATGGAATGCAGGGATTAGAAATTATTTCTTCTTCATTTTAGATAGAACTAATATTGTCAAAAACCTCCTGCTTTTTCCAGATGTCCCAAGACATGCTGCTATAAACCATTTATACTACTGTCTGAAAAAGGATATGAAAGCACAAATTTTATTTTTGTGTAGATCCAGTTCACACCACAAATGTTATTTCTATTCAGTGCAAATGTCCATGTGGAGAGTCACAAGTTGTCTGCACCCCGATCACTCAAAACTGGACAATTTTAAGCTTCACAGCACCCCTTTTCATTTAAAAACACAGAGTACAATTTTAGGTCCAGTGCTCTTTAATGTTTTTGTAAATGATCTGGATGCAGGAATCAAATGTACATTAGGTAAGTTTGCCAATGTCACTAAACTGTGAGGAGCTGTGGACACCCTCAAGGGTAGAGAGACTTTACAGAGGGATCTGGATAGGCCAGAGAGTTGGGCAATCACCAACTGTATGAAATTTAACAGGAGCAAGCGCTGGATTCTCCACCTGGGACATGGTAATCCTGGTTATATGCACAAACTGGGAGATGAGAGGCTGGAGAACAGCCCCGCAGAAAGAGATCTGGGGGTTTGGGTTGAGGGGAAGTTGAATATGAGTCAAGAGTGTGCCCTGGCAGCCAAAAGGGCCAACTGTGCCCTGGGATGCATCAAGCACAGCATAGGTAGCTGGTCAAGGTAGGTGATTGTCCCACTCTACACTGCACTGGTGAGTACTGTGTGCAGTTTTGGGTGCCTCAATATAAGAAAGACATCAAACTATTAGAGTGTGTCCCAAGGAGGGCAACACAGATGGTGAAAGGTCTCGAGGGCAAGGCTTACGAGGAGTGGCTGAGATCACTTGGTTTATTCAGCTTGGAGAAGAGAAATGCTGAGGGGTGACCTCATTGTACTGATCTCTCTCTGGTGACCAGTGATAGGACACAAGGAGTGAAGTTCAGGCTGGACATTAGGAAAACCTTCCTCACTGAGAGGGTGGTCGGTCACTGGAACAGGCTCCCCAGGGAAGTGGTCAGGGCCCCAAGCCTGTCAGAGTTCAAGAATCTGGATAGGCTGGAGAGGTGGGCAATCACCAACCATATGAAATTTAACAAGAGCAAGTGCTGGATTCTCCACCTGGGACAGGGTAATCCTGGTTATATGCACAAACTGAGCATCATCATCTGGACGATGCTTTTAGTCATATAGTTTAGTGTTAGGTATTCCTGCAAGGAGCAGGGAGTTGGACTCGATGATCCTTATGGGTCCCCTCCAGCTTGAGATATTCTATGATTCTATATTGCACCAGCCTACTTCCTGACAGCTAGCTGGTAGAAACAGCTGTAAACACAGGATGAATCACAGTCATCCATATCTATCAGCTCCCAACCATCCCTCTGATCTATCAGCAATGAAAGCTGCTGATTCTCTTGCAAGGACACAGTAGAAATGTGTTTCACTCTCTAAGAGTTGAGCCAGTGAGCCTTCTTTATTTGGACTACATAAGAGATCTTTCTAGGACATATTTTAAAAAAATGACTGTTCTTTGTGTCTCACTGTAAGATATATGAGCAACACTATTAGATTTCTGGATGTACTTCACAGATTGTCTTGGCGGAGATGGTTCTACTCAGAAATTAAGCCATCTTCAGTCTAGTTGACATGTCAGTCAATATTCATATTTCCTGTTCTCCAAGTTCCAAAACCAGACAGAAAATATCAAATGCATGCTGGAAGGCCAGATTACTTTTCATGTGGTTTTCTTCTCTGCAATTGCCTCAGATACATCTGAAAGGACAAAACAGTCTTGATCTATGTGATACAGAGTTTCAAACACATATACTTGAAAAAGTATCTTTACTTCAGTGTCCTTTGGCCTCCCATCATTTCTCCAGCTGTCAGTCACTGTTGCAGCAACATAAGCTGATGAGTTTCACCAGTCTCCTGCCCACCATCTGACGGATGGATTTCATGGTGAAGCTGGATATGGTCTTTCATGTAACTGGGACCTTTCACAAGATATTCTGGTTGCAGCCAGCTGTGCATTTAGGATGATGGTGACATTACTGATAATGTACTGATTTGTTGTATCCATTACATTCTTCATCTTCTATCCATCTACTCAAGGGGAAACTAATCTATTTCAACCAGTTTTAGTTACACATCACCACTGCTTAGTCTTGGATACTGTGTATGAAAATATTTCTTGGCAGTTGTTTCTCTGGCACCCTGCAATGCCATCCCTCTTCTGGAACGCTTCTGTCAGGAGCCTGCTTCGACAGGAGAAAGGTAGGGAATAGGCAGCATTCCGGTCAGTTCCCCAGCACATCAGGTAGTTTTGTAGGATGTGGTTCCTGGTACCAGAGGATGGCAAAACATTTTGAATGCCTTCAGTCATAAGCAACAGTTAACTATGACAACTTTAGTCACAGTAACCCTACCTAATCAAAACAGGGATTAATGTATTGCTCTCAATGATCAGGATGCCTGCTTATTTATATATACAAAATATTTTCATATTTTCAGTGGCTTTTCCACTACAAAGTCCTTACCTAAAGGATTTCTCCATAGTACAGAAAATCCTCATCAATGTTTTGGAAATAATAAGAATGTGCACAATACAAAACAGAATCTGTGTTTCCTGACCTAGACAACTGCCTGATTAAAGAGACTTTCAAAGGACCAAATCTCCCATTGTGTATCATTTGCAACTCTTGGACTCCTTGACTCTGAGAAGAGGCATGGATAACAGAATGCTGGTCAGACAATTTCAGGTATCCTTCCTTCTAAAGTTAGTCAATATATATGAGATCTTACTCTTCAGCTGAAGTCATGCACAAGTGACTGTCACTCTTGTGGCCAGACAAACCCCTCAGGCATGTCTGGATCCATGTTAATCGTCTTTCCTTCATGTGAATCATTTGTGATAAGGAAATGTAGACAAGATGAAATTTCTATTAGAGAGATGTATAACTGGTTGGAAAGCTGTTCTCAAGAAACAGTTAATTATGCTTCACTGTCAGACTGGATGCATTTAAGCATGTTCTCCAGGGACTATACAATATTTAATTCATGATTTAAAATATGGAATTAGCATTTAATATTAGTGATACTACCTGGAAAAATACTTCAAGATAGTATTATGATCTTAAGAAATTATTTTAAGAATTTGGCTCAAAGAATGACATGTAATGACAATAAAGATGAATTCTAACTTACATGTTTACATAGAAGTAATCTTTTGCATAAATGCAAGTGAGGAAGGACTGACTAAGCAGCAGTTCTGAACTGGGGACTGAAGTGACCTGTGTCACTTGGGGCCATACCCACACCTGTGGGCACAGGAGCCCCAGTTCAGGTCAGCCCGGGTGCTTAGTGCAGCCTGCACTGCACTGTATGGGTATGATCTTCAGCTCAGCTACAGCCATGCCTATATGTTACTCCAGACATTGATCCAGACACTAACTCACAGACTGGCTTCCCAGTTTAATCTTGGGCCTGTCTCATCACTATGGACCTGCCTAGAGATCCATGAGCTGTGTTTGATCATGGTCACTGTCACTGAACCTAATCCCAACCTGTAGACTGACATCCCAGCTTGACCTCGGATCTGCCTCATCACCATGACATCACCTGATGATCTGTGCTTTTGGTTGAACAAGTCTCAGATCTGCCTGCTCCCCTTGCTGGGGCACTGTGGGGCTGGGCCCTGGCTGATGTTACTGCACTTGGCTCGTGTCTGCCCTTTGCTCAGGGAGCAACCAGCCTTTGCTGCACCCTGACAGAGTCTGTAATGCAGGACCTTGCAGCCCTCTACCATGGCGGTTTTGGTATGTCCCATCTCGTGCCACAGCTGCTGGATAGATCTTCTCACTAGAATTGTGCTTTTCCTTTGGGAGCAAAGTTCTTGTCAACAGTACAAAGAGCCACAAGAGATGCACCAAAGTGGCAGGTCAGGCTGTGAGGCTGATGTTGTCAGGTCTACCAGGCTGGCTCCTACCAGGTCATCCTGGACTGTTTGCTGGTTCTAAAGGAGTTAATTTCCAACTTTAGTTCTGGTGAGGTTCTTTCCTTGTCAACTCTTCTGCTTTCTCTGTCTATCATATATATATATGTGTGTATATGTATATATACACACATGAATATTTACATATATCCCCAACTATGCAAGTTCCCAGGGGGATGGTTAAACCATTACTCCTGCACATAGTCAGTGGACACTTGAAGATTGAATCAAGTGGTTTGCTTATGCCTCAGACCTACGTGTCCTGGACTAGTCTTTGGAAGTGTTTTTCCTAGTTACGACTTCATCCAGGAAGCCAGATGACAGCCAAGCCCTTTTGGATCCAGATGGCTTCCTTCAAGAAAATTTGTCCCTGTACACCTGTCATAAGCTTCTCCTGAACATGGTTGTGGTCTCTTTGTCTTATCTAGAGGACTGACATACTTCCATTCTTTCTTGAAGGAAGAAGTTTCTAGAGGCAAGGCATCTTTGGACTTTGTTGTTAAGAGGCCTTTGACTTTTTACCTCCACAGGACTAGGTGTTTCAGATCCAGAGTTGTTTGTGTCAGCAGCTGAGAGGTTGAAAGTCAGGAGTGCCAAGCAGGATAACCACCAGTGAAACCTGTTATGAAAACACCAAAAAGGAGCCACCCTCCAAGATTAGTACATATTCCATCGGAGCTCAGTCTAAATTAGTGGCTTTCTGAGTGTTATCTCCATTGCTGACATCTGCTGAACTACTACCAGGAGTTCCCTCCACACCTTTACCAAGTGTTTTGCCTTTTCAGAAGCATCCAGGTATAACACAGTGTGTGGCAACATGTTTCTGCAGTGGTTGATGCATGAAGCATGCTATGTTTCCTTACCGAGCACAGTGATTGTTAGGAGGGACTGCAGTATGAATATAAATATGGATAATCTATATTACTAATTTCTGTTTTGAAGATTCAAAAAAGATTTACCTACCAATTAATGAAACCGGTCAAAGGTAAGCTGTTTATGAGCACACTCCCTTCACACACTTCTTCTCTGTGGTGTTTGAGTCTCTCAGAACTCTCAGCCTTGGGATCCTGAGATGGAAAAGGAAGTTATTCTCCACGTTATGTACATAGCAAAACCAACAAGCCTGATAGAAAGGAAGTGAAATGTAAGTGGAATGCTAGTCTGTATGGATATGAAACTGTCTGTCTCAAGGTTTTGCAGGACGTACAATGTGCACATGCACGTAAGATGTATAGTTAGATAAATAGATAGATATATAGCTAGATATAGGTATTTGTGAAATAACTTTCCTCTTGCTATTGCAGGTTTCACCTCAGAAAGTAGATCTTAATGCAAGATTGTAAGAGTTCATCCTTGTGAACATGCATATGATAATGCCCACTAATAAATAGGGTTTTTTTTCTTCTAATAAGGACATTTCTTCTTATTATTGCTTTTAATAGAAGAAGAGAAGTCACCTTAGGTATTGTGATTTCTGGAACAGTGACAAACCATTTCAGCAAAAAGATCAGCCTGTGTGATCATGCTGTCAGAAGGCTTGACATCACTGCTCTTGACTGGACCACTCCTCTTCAAGTAATACTACTGATTTCAGCAGCAGTATTTGAAGAGAAAGAGGGTGCTTCACAGTATGAGAACGGGTCATACAACTTGGCCTGTAATCCTTTACTGTGAGGTTTCAAGGGGGGCAGGGGGAAGGAGGAAGAGCATTTATTTCAGAGAAAGAATATTATTGCTCTCATCTCATGTTAACATTGGAAGTAGTTTTTTAATGAACTATAGGGTACACTGTAGTACACAGCTAGATACACTGGAATGAAGTGAAGCTCATCCCATTTGGATTTCTTCCATCTAATTTTGTTTTCTGAAGCTACACCCATTCTTGCACAAAGAGGATAACCTAGACTGAGCTGAATAAAGCCTTAGCCCCTGACTGCAGGACTTGCTCTTATGGCTGGCTCTTTTTCAGAGTGCAAAAACAAAACAGGAAACTCCTTGTGTCCTACCATGTTGCACATACGCACATGGACCTATCTCATTTCACTTTTTCAAACATTTGCTTCTTTTAGTATGAGAATATTGTGTAATTTTGTTCTTTTTTGTTTCTTTCAGAATGTTCTAATTGTGGAGGTAAGTTGGGTGCTTATGTCATATTTTCCCTAGATGAAGTCACATAGTCAAGCTGTGATTGTGTGTTCAGTTTCTAAAACCCATGTGTGTTTACACTTTTTTAGCTGGGAGGTGGTGAAGAGGAGGAAGGGTTGATGTGCTTAATGACCTCTCAGTCTTTTTGCAACTGCATGACGGATCAAACTACATTGCTGCCGCTCTAATTTGTGCTCTGCCTTCTGATACCCAGGACTCTGTTTCTGCGTCATTTGATTTGCTCTGTCTATGGTTTCATCAACTCCTGTTCTACAAGTTGTTCCGTTCCTTGGAGAACAATGAATCAACTGCAATGATGCCCTACACTTCTCAGTTGCATGAATTGGAAATAGTAGCATAGCCCTGCACATGCTTTACAACTTCAGGGTTGTTGACGTGCTGGTTGAGAATGCCAGTCATTCTCTCAAGTCCCCGTGACTCCTGCTCGTTAGCATTGCATCCTGCCGTGTCCCCAGGGAGGGCCCATCACAGATATGTTGCTGATGTAAATCAACAGTGTTCAGCTGTAGAGGAAAAGAATGTGTCACCTCCTTCTTACTGTAAATTCTCTCTTAATTAATGTACATGATTCCCTTTTAAAATGTTGGAAAAGCAACTGGGATGGCTGGAGAGCACGTCAGGATCTGACTGGTATTTCAGGCCCGCTCTGCTTGCGTCAAAGCAAGCTGAAGGAAATGTATAAATGTTGGAATGTCTTTCCTTAGCAAAGGAGGGGAAAAAAAGTCATCAGCCACAGAGACTGCTGGTTACCTAAACAGCTGCCAGGAGTTCCGTGTTTGCTAATGCTAACTGCTGTTAACAGAAATGAAAAAGGTCCACAGCAAATTTTGTTAATGCTATTAGGCAGCTGGGGAGCAGAGTCAAGGGGTTGCTAATCAAAAATCCATACCTACAGAGTTCAGAATCAACAGCTACTCTCCATGTCGTGGTCAGTTTTGTAGCCAGGTATGGGCTGATCTCATTCAGATCAAGTTGAGTACAGCAGCTTTGGAGAATACTTTTTGGTATGGGACTAATTAAACAACAGATAGGACAGATTTAGCCCTGATATGGAGAGACGTTGGCATACTGGGATCTTGAGCATCATATGAGAAGTCTGGTCCCTGCATCCATGCAGTGCCCAGTAAAGTCATCTCCAGTCTCATGTTACATCCCAAGTACTAGAAATATAGCTATTTTCAAGAGGAAGTGGACAGTCCTTTAACTGATTATTTTATGAGTAGAAAGTGCTTGCTTTAAAAGAGTGTGAGCACAGCTATAACCTTTTTTGTATGTGGCTCACAATACACTGGGAAAAATACATCATTTCCACCAAACAAGAAGGTGGAACTCCTCAGTCATTGTCCAGATTTCCTCTTTTCAGCTTTCCTTTCTTTTTTACTTATTCTATTTTTCATGTTTTGTAAGGATATTGTTGGAACGGGAAGGACTATGAAGGTTCTGCTTCATAATATAGAAAAATACAAGCCAAAAATGATTAAAGTGGCAAGGTGAGTAAAATGATCACAAAACTTAGTAACTGAGTACTCTATCCCAACATATTTTCCAGTGGGGGTTCCCATTTCAACACCCTGCTTCCATTTGATGCTGCAGTATCGCACGGGGAGCTCTGCGGAGGAGCTGCCTGAGTCAGTAAGAGGAGGGTGGAGGAAGGGAGAGGAAATGGTTTTGTACTGTTCTGTAGTGGCAGTGACCCTTCAGCTATTTCAGGACTGGCACTGGTGGACTTTGAAGGGGAACACATCCATCTTTTCCCTGCCATCAGGACGTGGTCAGGAGGAGAAGCAGAATGAGAACACTGATTCACATGGCTCAGAAGTTTTTTTGATAAAAGGAATAGTTTTTATGTGTGTATTCAGGTAAATATCTAGATTTACTTGGGGTTTATTTTGTTTTTAATTGCAGTTTGTTGGTGAAAAGAACATCTCGGCCTGATGGGTACAGACCAGATTGTAAGTGTTGTGAAAATCTGTACTTGACAGTAGAAGAAGTTACCTGTATTCTACCACTTGCCTTCCATATCAGTCTATGGACTGCTAGAGGCTTTGTAAAACATCGGTTGTCCATGGGACCATGGGATGCAATGGAAGGATGTGCATAATTGTGGTTTGGAAAGCCTAGCCTCCTCATAGTCAGCCGTTTTCTGCAGAGTACTAACTTTGTCAGGAAGTTATGAAAGGGTTTAATTTTACCCATGCAAGGTGAGTGGTTTATCTTCTGTCTCTGACAAACTATATGGAAGAGAAAGTCCATTTCTTCCTTTTCTTTCCCCATTGCATCTCTCTGGAGGAGCTGCAGGATTCCATCTGAACAGGAAAGGTGTTTTATTGAGACCCAGTTATTCACGAGTTTTACGTTTTTATAACAGAATAATATTTTTTATTATTTTTTGAAAAGTTATTATTGCTAAAAGGGTAAACATATTATAATGTTTATATTATGATTAAATCCAGCCCCCCAAAAAGGAAAAGATAAATTGAGCTTTTTAAACTTCCTCCTGCTGCTCTGTTTGTGCCACACTAGCACCACTTCTCTCTGAATTATTGCTACTTATACTGTGCTATGATGAAGCCATAAATGGAGCTATACCAAGCTATTGCCATTTTAGACTTATTAGAGTAAATGATGTAATAACAGGTATGTGGCTAAATACTGAAAAGAATAGATCCATCTAGAAGAGACCGGCCAGTACTTGCTACTGAAGAAGGCTCTAGTCAGCTGAGCTGGGGAGGAGGGTAGAAGGAGAGTAGGTAGGTGAGTACCAGAAGGCAGCATGAGGGGTCTTGATTTGGGATGTGGGAGAGAGGGAAACTTTATGAAGCAAAAGTTATTCAGTGTTGGGCATGACCCTGTGGTTTTAGCCCAGTAATCTGAACTGCGACTCAAACATTGTGGTATAAAATTTTTTATACAGTGGTATTTTTAACATTTAGAATTTAATCCAGTAAATTAAAGTATATGTTCAACTGGATTCACTGATGTTAAGCATATAAAAAATACAATAAAATTACTTCATGAAGTGTGGCTTAATACTTTCATGTAATAACTTGTAAAATGAAACAGGCTTTATCCTTGTTTATTCATACTGTGATGAATTTTATAAAACATCAGAGATCACTCCTGTAAATCACTGACAGTGATGTGTCCTCACTCAAATTTATGATTCCAAAGTGTCTATTACCCACAATTTTTAACAACTGAATAAATTCCTTACTTGTGTACCTGTAAAATTTTTTTATGCTGACCTATTTTTCTGTCCATAAGGTTGTGTTTTTCTCTAGTTACTTAGTGAATACTAGGGAAAGAGTCTAACTTTTTTTATATAGTGCTGATACTGCACAAAACTTCACACTCAAAAAGGTACATGCCTATGCTTAGCCTGAAGTGTGTGAGTTGTGTGATTCAGCTACACTGCATGCATTTACTTTGTTAAGCATGTTCATGAGTCTTCATAAGGTTGGGGCTTTAATTTAAGAAGCATTTGACATGTTTTGGTAGTATAACATGCAAAATAGGTTTTGCTACTCTCAGAAGAAAATATATAAACCTCTGAAAGTTACTTCTGAATTAAAATTACACTTTTTTCATCATTAGTGTGATACTGGTCAGTTGTCATCACACACACATACCAATGGTGCTTCCAAAATTTGGCAGAATTTTTTAGCTCTGATTTTGGCTTCCTTTCACAATGTGATAATTGTACACAGCTCTCCTACTCTCTGCTGACTATTCACATGCCTGTCACAGTCGATGAGCAGGGGCCGTCTGTAGGGCTGCAGCTGACCTGGATGCCTCAAAGTCAAAAGTAATGTAACCCGAACTGACTACGTATATCTATAGTTTGCTTGTCAGAGAACCAACACATGAATTTAAGGGCTATATAACAACCATCTATCCTGTATTGATGGTGTTCTTCATTTGTCTCAATACAGATTACGGATTTGAAATTCCAGATTTATTTGTGGTAGGTTATGCCTTAGACTACAATGAGTACTTCAGAGATCTAAACGTAAGTTTCTTTAAAAGAACATTTTAAAAATCACTGTTTTACTTTTCCAGGGTGTCTTAAAGACCCCATTATTTGCCTTCTCCCCTTAATGCCATGGTTGGGATCCTTTCAGTGAGTGTAGAACTCCCTGCAAAACCTTGAGTAATGCAGAGGTGTAACTGCTCAGCACTGCTAACAGTTCTTTCCCATCTCTTCCCCCCAGAGCAGAAGTCATAACCTCTGTTACACTTCCATCTTCTGTGAGCCTGGGACTTCACAGGTCCATCATTCCCAGTTTGTACAGAGACAGCAGTAAAAAGTGAAACAAAGCTACAGTTCAGACAGCTTTGGACTTTTACTGCTGTGCTGGCTGCCCCTTTTCTCAGTGAGATAGTGATGGAAAAAAGGTGCAAGCCTCACCTTGGCTTCCTGTGGCGCTCCCAGCGGTGGACCCCAAAGCTGGGAATTGCAAGTGGAAAGACTTGCTGTAGCTAGAAAGTGAAATCAGAATTCAGTTCCAGGTCTCTGGAAAGGAAGGAGTAATTACAAGATTGCTAGATTGGTCAAACGAAAATATGTCTGAACAATTCATTAATAATGTATTCAACTATACTGTTGCAATCAGTGTTATATTTTTTTCAGCACATATGTGTCATCAATGATCATGGAAAAGCAAAATACAGAGTCTGAAGCAGTGACATCCTCACCTGAATATTTGTAAGCTGAGTGAAGCAGAAATTTGACTACACTTCCTCAAGCATCTCCAGAAGAGCCCTTCGACTGACTTGTTTCTTTCAACTTGCTATAAGAAGGTGTTTAGAGATACTGATTAATATTTACAGAAGTGAGAGTTCTTATCTAAGATGTGAAGTAGAAGGCTTTTAAAGTTACTACATTTTTAAGTGTTAAAATTACTACACAAGATGCCTTGTGACTAATACAAGTCTCCTTTTGAGTAAATCTTTTCTTCGCTCAGTCCGTTGTTCTACCCATTGCGATTCACGTATGTCACTGTTGCATGAGATCGCTCAAAAGTGCCATTCTGTGCATGAAGATTATGTTACAGAATTTTTTTAACTTCAGCATCCCTGTCAGATATGCTGCTGCCAAATCAAAAGCATTGTTTTGATTTAATTCCACAATTCAAAAGTTTCAGCTGAAGCCGTATGTTGCATGACAGTCCATTACTGCCTCTTCCCAACAGAAGCTGTAACTCTCAGAATGCACAGAACTGGAGTGCTGCTACAAGATGAACTTTTGCAAGACACTGGTGATCGGAAATTGGAAGGTGTCATGGGTTTGGTATGTTGTGTAGCCATAGATCTAACCTGTTTAATATGCTGAATTTTAATCAGGACAAAACAATGCCAGGCAGGTTTCAATTTCTGCATGGTATCCTTGTATTTCTGTAGGACACCAACAAGTAAAAAAATTAACATAGCATTGTCCTGCATGTATAGTCTTAATTAAACCTCATTAAGCACAAATGTTTAATGCTGATCAGACAGTTACTCAGTTGTGATTTGATTTTTGTAGTACATCTAAGTTGAGACTTTTTGTAACCATTTGTCGTCTTTAGGAGTACAGACCTGATAAATGTTGGAGAAGACTTTTGTAAGAAAAGAAATAATTGTATAGGACAACATAGAAAACAAGTTAACCTATGAATACTGTAGACCCTAGAGATTCCTTCCTTCCTTATACATCATATTTGAAGAAGTTTGTTAATTTACATGCTGTTTAAGTGTGAAAAATTTATTTCTGTACTGTATGTAACTGTTCTCAATAACTTCCCAAGGGAAGCCAACGCAAAGTAAATAGCTGTATATCAATAGCTTTGCTCTGAGCTGTAAGAGGCAGATTGTTATTAGCTTCAGGTTCCTTTAAACTAATAAACAGTCGGAACACTTGTTACATTGCACAGTTATTTATTTTCCTGCTTCAGCACATTTCACACATCCCATAAAAGCTCTTGAAAAATCTGCATTTAACTGGGTATCTAAACATACCTTATGTATGTATCCTGTGGCTCATAAGCTGTCGTTGTTTGGGTAACATCCATGGTGTTAATGGCATGAAGAAGTAATATCAAAGAATTATTGTGGTTGCTAGAGAAATGCTTGTGCCCCTCTCTTTACTCATTTAACCTATGTTTTTAAAGAGATCTGTTGAAAAGCTTTCCCTCACAGAACAACTTTTTCCTGTTGTAGAGAAGAGACCATACTTGTACAGCCCCTGGAAGAAACTGGTGAAAAGAGTTTCATCTCTCTTTTCTTTTATGACCGTGTTAAAGTTTTTCTTAATGCTTCTGATATCTATCGATTGAGCAGTATTAGCACATTGCACATCTATTAGCACATTTGAACATTATATTTGAATTTTGTACCTTAATATCGCTGAGCATGTCCAGATGTCTCAGTTGCCATTCCACGTTACTCTACTTCCATGTGAAAAATTAGTTTTTAGTTACTTGAATTATCTGATTCCAAAATATCATTAGTATAATTATGCATATATGTCTGATTAATATTCGGTCTAGTTTCTTCTGTGTGTTCAGATAGTTTTTTAAAAAAATCATACATTTTTTCTGCAGCTGTCTCCTGGTTAAACAATAGCGTTGACTCCCTGGGTCACAAAGTACTTTAACTAAAAGTCCATTAAACAATTTTTCAGTTGCAGTTGCACCCTATGACCCGCAAAGCAATGCTTTCTCTTTTTTTTTTAAATCAGTTCAGCAACATCTGTTGCTGAAGAGGAGAGGATGTTCTTTACAATTGGTTATTTTTCTGGACATGTGTTTATGTATTTGGCGGGCATCCATTTTTATCGCACTTCTTCTCATGCACTCTAACACCCGCATCCTTTCCCTACCCATTGAATACAAATTAACACAGGCTGTAATTTGTATAAAGTTACATAAATGTTCAGCAGCCAACAGGTTTTAGACTTTATTCAGTTAATTGATGCTTACATCTGGTCCAGTTCCAAAATACCTCAAAGTGATTTTCTGGAAAGAAAACCAAAGTAAGAAGAGTAATTCCTGCAACTCAGTTAACTGAGTATCATTTAGGATTTCATGTTATAAACTGTAGATATGGCCTGAATACTAGTACTTTCTGCTTAAAAAAACAAAAAACAACCAAAATTTAAGTAGTCTAAAAGGTCTGTAATTAAAATATTTTTTTCAATTCAATTAGCTGCTGCATTCTTGTATTTATAGCTGAACAAATTAGAAAATGGTGTCTGGTTTTTTGATTGCTTACTATTAGTGTTGTATTTCCTGACCATATTATGATAATCCTCAAAGTTTTATTCTTAAATATCTGCATTTCCTCCCAAAATACAATATTCAGCTGCAGAACAGTTTCTGACCTGTGAAAGAGTCAAATCATCACAGTTTAGACACAGCAAAAGGGTAAACTTGGGATATACTTATGACACAAGTCATCATTATTGCTCTGTGGTGAGAATAACATTTATTTCAATAAAAATATTGGAGTTTTAAATTTTAATATTTCTTTACACTGAAGAAGATAAAGGCCAAAATCAGCTTCTCTGCATATGTTTGCATTTTGATTTTCTCCAGATACAATAGCAGTGCAAACCCCTGTTGTAATGAAACTTGCGCACATGCAGATGGTAACTGCCCCTAGCTGCTTAGGAAACTTTGAGTTTCAGTTTCAGTCAAGTATAAGGTGAGAATCTCAAAAGAAAAAAATCACAGGGTAGCACAGCAAAAGCCAGAGGGATCCTTTCCCTTTGGTAAACCCATCACATTTGGGAATGTTTCTCCCTTCTTTCACCTTATTTAATGTTTTCCAAAACCTCTGACAGTCTACGTACAAAGATCCAAGACGAATGCAGTATCTAAGCGTACTGTGAAAGGTACCTTAAATTCTTTTCCTCCTTAAATTGGAGGGAGAAATTTCCACATAGAAGTTAATGTAGGTGTGTGTTACCTCAGCTCAGCCTCCCAAAAGCCAGCTCCGACCGTGCTCACCAGCGAGCACAAGACAAGTAAAGAGGACGAGTCAGCCTCTTTCTGTGCAGTGCCAGGTACTTTACCCATCCTTTCCACAAAATGAGAAGAAAGTGGAGGGAAAATAAAAGCTTGCTCCCTAATTTCATACACCTTTCAGAATTCCACATTTAGTGGTACCTGCCTTCCTCTGGGAAGTCAGCCAGAGGCAGCTACCCCAGTACCCAAACCAACCGTGTTTGTACCGTTAGGGGATGACTGCCGTGTTTGCCAGGGATATTCAGAGCAGCAAGAACACCGCAACAACACGTGCCCAGCTAGAAAAGATTGATCACAAGTCATAAACTATACTGTGGGCTTATTCCACGGTGTTAAAAGGATAATTCTTCACTAAGAAAAAGCAATATTCTGCACTTGTCATAATTACAAGAGGAGAGAGATAACCAAAACAGAGAAGGGAGTGCTAACGTACTGAAGAAAGATTGTAATTTATTTTGCAGAAAACACAGAGCACACCCAGTATTTTCTAAGAGGGGCAAAGGAGACATGAGTTCAGGGTGAGGTTCTGTAAGCCCCTTGAAGGTTCTCAGCTGTAGTCCCAACACCGACTTGTGCTGTCATGAAGGACTGACACCACCTTCCTTCCTGTCAATAACTAGTGCTTGGGTTCTCTGCACCTTCACAGGAATGCACGTGTATGCGCAGCTGAACTTTTCACTGTTGGCAGTGGGTTTGGAACACAAAAGGGGTTCCAGATCTGCAGCAACTTAAACTCAATTAGTTAAATACTTGGCTGTCATGCCTTGTTCCTTCTGCGGCTGCATGGAGCAGTGAACTACTGACACACTACTGGGGTTTGCTGTGCAGCAATTAATTTGCAATACTAAGAGAGAAAAAGGTTTGGATAGCATTCAAAGGCTGACCTTTAGTTTGTTTCAGGAGTAGCATGAAAGATTTTCCATGTTTTTCCATAGCAGAAAGAGACAAAAATTACTTGTAGTATTGTGATCTAGCAGTCTCTCTCAGACCTGTATGACTGGACCTCTGATAATGGTAAGAAAATCTCATTTCTAATCATGATGCAAAATTTCCTTGCATTAAATCATTACTACACATATTCCAAACCCCATTGGTCCTACTTGTATTAAAGCTTTGTACATTTGTCAGCACTGTTAAGTCATGAGGTTGTACAAGGGACAACTCTATTGCTGGAAGACATATGTTATGCCTTCGTAGCTACTGAATTTGCATAAAAACCATTGGAATTTAGCTAAGAATGTTTTCGAAGTAATCCCAGAAAACAGAGTTCTCTTGAAGCACCTTTTCTCAGTAATTTTCCATTTTCCTAAACTATTAGAAATATTAATCTCTTTACTTCAGATGATTGCTTTTCTCCACTTACTTACACCCTATTTTTATGTTGTGTTCTATCCTGTTTCTTTTAACCAAATTCTTGCCATTGCTATAGGTTTTAATGACACTCACATATACTCACTGTTTTCCAGGAAAGATAAGCCCTTGTTCTGAAATATATAACAGGGGCAGATTTTTCCAAGGTGCTTAAGAATCCGAGAAAATTTTATGGGACTTCACCTGCTTGGGTGGGTGCCTAGCTGCATCCTTCGGTGATTACCTACCTTTGAAAATACATTTCTTGCCTAATATGGGTAGACTGGGAAAACAGGCAATAATATAACCTGGAATGAAAACAGGAGCTACCAGAATAAAAAAGAGAGGGAAGTACAATTGTGTTATTCTTTGATGTGGGCATGAATATGTCTTTGTCTTTCTGAATCATGCAAGTGTTATTTAATTGATTTATTTGTTTGGGTTTTCATGAGAATTATTGTAGTAGTATTTCTGCTTTTCCTTAGGAAATTTGGAATGAGGTGAGTGCTCAAAATTTAGCTTTTGGAAATAATAGCTCAGCATAAACAATAGCACAGAGAGATGAAAAGCAGACCAGATACAAAGGAACATTCAACCGTAGCATGAGCAGCAGCAGAGTCAAGGAGGGTAAAAAATGAAGTGTCATTAAAACTTTAACTGTGGAGTATTGACTGGAATGGATCCACCAGTGAGCGTACAGGAAGGATATTAAAATCGCTTAAATCTGCCCGGCTGAATGAGTGCGGAGATGGAGGCGTTCTGCTGAGAGCCAGTTTGGTCCTGGGCCCGTTCATGCCATCTGGGAAAGAAAACCATAATAAACTGAAATTGTTTATCTTCCTTCAGAAAGCATTCCACATAACAAACTGCATTCAAGCTTTTAACAAATACCCAATTTAAGCTTCCAGTATGATTTTGCCTAAGCTGCGTACGAGGCAGTCTCAGCTCCATAAAGTCAATCTGAATCTCTCTGTGCCTTAATCAACCACATTAGACACCTGTGTTACTCCAGATATTAAGATCTCACTGTGGTCACTAACAGTCTCTCTGTCTTATTTTATGAGGTTCTTAGGTCTTCTCATCTCAGGCTTTACCCTACTCCTTGGATCTTTATTTCCATTTCTCCCAATTCCTCTCCGTCCATGTCGAGCAGAAACCAATTTACAAGCTCAGCAGGTGCTGGGAGTGAGGTGAGGGGTGATCTGGAGACAACCGGAGTTCACAACCCTTAGAAACACAAACCCCACGGACCGCTGAGACACTCTACTGGGTGGCAATTACTGGTCTCTCATGAGAATTTTTAAGAAAAGTAGCAAATATTTAATTTAAGGGGAAAAAAAAAATCTCTAGTTTGTGTCCAAAAGTATCAGAGCAGAGAAGCTAGCTGGCATGCGAGGCATGGAGAGAGGACTCGGTGTGCTACCACCATCGCCCAGCATGGTTTGTTTGCTCCTGGAGCTTCGGCAGCAGCTGCAGCGGGAGGAGGAATCTGGCCATTGAGATGCAAATCAGCACAGCAAACATCCTGCTTTGCTGCAGGATTTCTACCTCCAGTACTCAGACAAGCACAGAAGAGGGTTTATCCAGGACAGGTCTGGCACACAGTTGATTCTGTCAGGCCTCAGCTGTGTCTTGCAGCAGCCCAGTCAAAATATGCCTCAAAATATTTTGATATTTTCCTCACATGTGTCACAAGGCGGAGTCCAAAGGTAGCAAGTGTTTTCCTGATTATGTTCCGTTTATTTATAGAAAAAGAGTCAAATATAAGAACACATTTCCTGTGCAGAAGGGAAGAAGGAAGTCAAGGCACGTCATGGCCCTGCCCCAGGCTGTTCTGAAGTCTTTGGTAGGGCACAGAGTTACCGGGGTTATTTTCCATCCCTTTTAAACTCTGTTTGGACTGTCTCAACTTGAGCGGACTCTGAGACATATAAATTATTTTATGCAGAAGGACAACAGCATTTTGTGAAGTCAAAACAGGTTGTGAAAACTGTATATAAAGCTACTCAGGAAGGAGTAGGGTGTTCACTGCACCTGAATAGCAAACTACCACCACAGCGTACAGGCCCCATTCCTACAGAGAAACACAGAACACGACTGCTCACACGCCCTGAGTCAAGCCTCTGCTAAGTCTTAGCAAGATCAGAGCCAGTTTCTAGTTAGCATAGGCTTACGCATGAAAATAGCATCATTTTCAGTGTGGATGTCTTATTCCAAACAGTCCTTTAGCCTCCTAAAGCCTAAGAATAGGAATGCTTGTAATAATGCTAACTCTGAGAATTTAAATTTTTGGTACAACATTTAATACATTACTAAATAGCACGGAAATGCATTTCTGCAGGTCATGGTAAGGGTCATGAAACGTTCACCCACCAATGTGGAGTCAGGGCTGTTGAGGTAAGACCTCGTTACCTGAGGGGAGACGGGCACGTCATAGCTGTTCTCAGCCATCACTAGGTGGACTTTCCAGAGTTCAGAACATAAACTTACAAGTCCCATTTCTAATAAGAAAAAAACAAGTGGAATATAAAATCCTGTTTTGAATCATAGCATCTGCTCTTTGCTGCTCTGTAGTTCACCTGCTCATAAACGCCAGAGTGACCTTCCTTGAGGCTCCTCTAGGCCAAACCTGGTCTGCCTAAAGGCATAGTTTCATCCATGTCACAACATGGCCATTACCCTGACAGAGCAGGCAGAACCTCTGCATCTTCCACCTTAATTTGTGAAGAGAAACCCTTCCCCAGCCAAAGCGCTAAGCCATGTGTAAAATTATTACATGTATTGCTGGAGCGGCCACAGAGTACTGGGTATCGGCTGAGGCTATGGGGTAACAGACTTGGGCCGAACCGGGACAGGGCTAGTGGCGTTTCACCCAGCTGTTCTGGGAAGGGTTGGGAGGATGAGGAGGAACTGCCATAGCCTCAGGATTGAGCAGCAGCCCGAGCGCCTCGCCAGAAGCACAGTGCTCCCCCGGGACTGGGAGGCTCTCGTGGCAGAGAAGAGATGGCAATGCAGCTTCCGATGTCATCTTCAGCGTCCTGATGAGGTCTCCTGGTATTTTCTGAGCTCAGCTCTCAACGTTAGAGCAAATGAGATCACAGTTTACAACTGTGAAGATGTAGGAGTTAGCTTTTTGCCGAGAACAAGCTCTAAATAAGAAATGTCATCAAGTTAAGTTCTTTAGCCACCCCTGCCCTTCTCCCGAGGGTTTGTGCTGCCCTCACCGACTGCCAGTGCTACCTTTATTCCGCTGCAGAAACAGTTTTTCTCATCCTCTGCTGGCTCTCGCTCTTGCCCCCAAACTGCTCTATAAATGTATATTTTACAGTCCAAAAATACCATTCCTGACTTACCATTCCCTTGCCAGCCCATGGCTCCAACTGAAATAATCGGGTGGGTGGGAAGTCTTTTGAAAATCAAGGCAGTAGGTGACTTCCATATTTAATCAAAATTACAGTACTGAGATACTTGGAGCTCTAAGGCAACAAGGCTAGTGTCCTCTGCCGCTGTTGAAAGGAGAGGCTGCCTTCAGTCCTTCAGACAGCGTGGATGCATATAGAAATGTAGGGTCCCAGGAGATAGTCCTGTATTTATCCATAACGTTACTAACAGCTAACAGATAAAGAGCCGCAAACTTATAAACAAGTATTTAAGAATTTAGGGTTTGGATGGGTTTTGGTTTTTTTTCAAAATTTTCCTCTGCCCTGACACAATTCGCAAAAGCCCTTTGCCAGCATATTTTCAAAAGCTTTCTAATTAGCCATTCCAGGAAAACAAGTATTTATGATTTCATCTTTTGTCTATAGGTTCATCCAAGGTGAAAAACCCTGGGAAGTTGCCATCACTCTTCCGAGTTGATTCAATGCAAAGTCATCATACCAAAATCGCTCTAAAAGTTAGTTTTAAAATATGCAATTAGGCATTCATGTTTCACTGTCTGCATTAATTGCTTTGTGAAAGACAAAATGTAGTTCTTTTTTATGTATAATATTCCTATAATAATGATTGTTAGGAGAAATGTGGACATAGAAAACCAGCTCAAAATACAAATCAGTATTTTTATCCCTGGTTTTAATAAAGTCCCAGCTAAAAGGGATTTTTCTACTTCCAGTGTTCTCAGTTATTTTCCAGGGCTCTACCAGAACTTCTGTGTTCAGCATTTTCAGCCAGTCACAGGATTCCTGCTTGATTGCCTACTGAGTGTACTTCATTAGCTCTGCCTTACTGACTTCAGAAATTATGGTTAAGGGGACCCTCACAACGTTGGTTTTAACTCAGGATGCTCACTTTCCCTCCTTCCAACCAGCATGCTTCAAAGGTGGCATCCAGATTGCTCATCCAAATTAAATTTCTTTTTGCCCTTCCTTGCGCTTTCGCAGCAGGTCCACTCGCCTTATTTCTTCCAATACATCTTGTGTGTGTTGATAGTGCATCGCAGTGCTCCCATTTAAATGCTGAATTATTTCAGCAGCCAGGGGATTGTTTTCTCTTGCTCCAGTGACATTTTATGGCAAATAAGGCAGCCTTAATGTGAGAAGAACTGGCTATAGAGGAGTATCCTTCATCATTTGAGCCCTTCTGGCCATGACAATAGCATAAAATACGTGCCGGGCCTCATCTTCGTTCCTGGCCTGGATTTTTGTGGCAATGCCAGAGCTTGCCAGTCTGCTTTTCCCAGCGCGTTGCAATAGACAGTTTCCTCAGCAACCCCGGGTTTGCTTTCCCTGACTCTCTGACCGGGGCAGGCTCCCGCGCCAGCCTCGCGCGGTGCCGAGATGCCGTAACCCCCTCCCCGCTCCCACCCTCGGTACTTGTTTCGTGCAGATGCAGGATTACAGCCCGATGCCTCCTGCCTCTCCTACTCCTTTCAATTATTTGCAACGCCTGGAGAAACTTCTAGAAGTCCTGCTTCTGGTTTTGGGGTTCTTCACCTGTGCGCCAGCTCACTCCTCTTTGTCTCTAGAGATCTGTCAGTCTTTTAAAAAACAAGAACTTTTTTTTTTCCTGACAAAGCCAGTTTCTTGGCACATTCTTCCAGCATTCCTTTGAACAGCCAGTCAGCAAACAACAGCGCAAACACTCGCCTGCCCTCTCATTGTTTCCTGACCCTGATTTACAAGAGGTCGGCGTGATAGATGTTTAAACTCACCACAGGCTCGGTTTATGCCAGGCCACTCCGTCTGAGCTTTCATGTCATATTAATTACAATTCCTTTAAATTCCATTGCAATCAAAATTGAAAGCAACAGTCTTATGCTTTCAGCACCTCTCACCCCAATATTGTGAATCACTCGGGGCCAGATTCCACTCCTCTTCTTTCTGGATATCACCTTCCCTTCTATTATTCATATTTTCAACTCGCTCTTGAGAAATGTGGAAGTTCATCTAATCGAGTGGAGAGCCAAGAGTAGTGACATCCAAGAGCAAAGCGCTACTTTAGATAAGAGTGTTACGAGCTGGCCCTTCGCAGACATTTTGAAGCTGGCTTTCACAACAGAGTAATGTGATGTGGGCAAGCGTACAGTCTTAGATTTTCTGTGTCGAAAATCAAGAAGTTGACAGCCTTGATTTTAGAGATACAAATCAGCTCCACTTTCAAGCTATTAGGCAGCATGCCACACCAAGTGAAAGCAGACTCCGGTGTATTAATGCTTTTTCACGTCCGGCAGTGGCCCTGCGCGTGGCAAAGCATCCTTTTTAACTGGAGCAGCTTGAGGGGACGCCCTCGCCAGCACCAGCCGGGTGCGCTGGGGTTTAGCTACTCGGTCCTTTGCCCAGCAGATCGACTGCCAGATCGTGCTCTGCTTGCTGCACCTTGGCCTCTCCCTAATACCACCCCCTTTTCCCTCGCTGCATTTCTTTTACTGTTTGCCTTCATCTTTTGTTGTATTTTTAATTCTGCTTTGTCTTCATTTTGCTGGAACGAGCAGCCTTCTGCTGGGCTCTCAGTCGCTGAAGGATCTGCTGTACTTCCTTTCTGGTCTCGCAGGACTGCTGCTGAAGCTTCTGGCAGAATTTCTTTCTTGTAGCTTTTTTTTCCCCCCAGACTCCAAAGAAATAGCTGTTTGACTTTCCAATAAGAGATGCTGCGTTACTACCAGGAGCAGGTGGTTCTCATTTCAGAAATTTCAGTCAAGAAACCGAAGCATGTGACATTTTGTGAATCACAGATTCTTGCTTTCTGTCCTGACATTTCTCTTATCTTTTTGAGTTGAAGGCTGATCCTTAAAATGGATAACGACGTGAAATTGCATACCACGCCACTACAGCCCAGCCAAATAATATCTAGACAAACAGCTTAGGTGGAGTCACTGCAAAATGCAGAATTAAAAAAAGATCACCAGATTTTGGCCTATACAATATTTTTATATTTGTACTATTGCTTTCCAGATGAAATAAAAATGACACAGCCTGACAACTCCTAAGTCACTGTTTAAAATCTCCCTATACCTTATCTATCAGCATAACCCCGTATTTATTTTCTTTCTCAAAAAGTTCAGCCTGAGATCCTATTTGCCATTTTGCAGCCTTCCTTCACTCCTGCCTGGGAACTGGAGCGTGAGCAATCCCGGCCAGCCACCAGGCGCTTCAGCTTGCTCCACGCTGTAGGAAGACAAACTGAAAATGTACCATCCTAAACCTTACAATCTGTCCAGTGAGGAAAAATGTAGAAGGAAAAAAAGCAAGAGATCATAGAGAAAATTATTTTTAAAACGTACATTACAGAAGGTTATCTATGGCAAGAGAGGATATCGAGTTTAAACATCTAAAATTGAAAATCTGAATGTCTTACACATTTTAAAATCTATCTCTGGGCTTGGACGTCTCTGGTTAGGGTGTCTCCCTCTTTTTGGCGTTATCTGAATTGAGCTAGTTCAGAGGAGATTCTGCTGTCTCCAGACGAGTTCATCCAGTTTCTGTCACTAGCCCGTCGCGTAACAACAATAACTTCACACTTAGCTCATGAGGATATGCCAGAGAACCGTCTTCCCCACCTCGCTGCAGTCCAGACGGGCTGGAAGGCAAGGCGCTGTCGCGGGAGCAGCCGTGCCTGAGCCCGTAACAGCTGAGGTTTCTGTCCTACTTAGTATCTGAATGTTCTTTTATGTTTTCGACTGCGTGCAAAGGACAAGAGCCTGGAGCTTGTGGACATGGTATCTGAGCAGCCCTTGATAACGTCAGCGCCACAGAGTTACAGTCCTTATCTCTGATAAAAGTAATGTTCTCTCGCTGTCTCCTCAGTGTTTCACTGGGCAAGAGGAAATAGCGTGTTTGCAGGTGCAAGGAGCAACGCTTCCCAAGGACAGTTTAGTCTCTCCGACCTTAAGAAACCTGTCCTTGACTCCAGCTGCTCATCTAGGTGCTCTCTCCTCCTTGCTGTGGGTCTGCTCCTCGAGCAGCGCTGCTGCAATCATTGCTCATAGCTGTCCTCTTCAGTTCTGAACTACGTGTTGCCTGATGTGGCTTCTGCCACCTGTGCTCCACTGAATCAGGGTGCTTAGCTCATGACTTCCAGAAAGTTCAGAACCGGAGGTAAGATCAGTCTTTTATTCTCACTTTAAACTGTCACTTAAAGTGACAGTTTAAACTGAACTTGTAAAACTAGGGTATTTTAAAGACCGGAGCTCGTGGGGGAAGGAGAAGGAATAGTGCATCTCTCTCAGCAGCTTCCTTACGATGAAGGCTAACAAGGAACAGACTGTTCTATTGATGCTGCATTTCAGCCCAAGCTTCCGGAAAGCCCAGTTATCTCTTAAGGGTCCCATAAAAGCCTCTATTGATTTATTTCTAGCTCATACTACTGCTCTCTCCTCTGATCTGTCTCCTACTTTCAAGAGATTTGCTCAGGTTATTCTTCACGCTTCCATTTGGCTTCCACAATTCTAATGCTTCCGCACCTTTAATCTTTCTTACAAGGTGTTAAGGGATCCTCATTCTCTTTTCAGCATTTTCTGCAGCTTCAAGAATTAGCTGTATTCAGTCACCTTTTCTTCCATCTCTGTACTTTGCCTCTGAAGGATCTCACCATAAATACCATTTCAGCAGCTTTCTCCGTGCTTATGAGTCACCAGCCTTTCTACTTCAGATTTGTCATATTCTTTCCAAGCGAAAATTTTGACTTGTTTCTCTGGCATTAATTGCCACGCTACTGTCTGGTATTTCCTAAGCTGAGCTACTGCACCACCCACATTGAGGTATTTTTGGTAATCTTTTTTAATGCCACTCCACTAAACACATTTTCTTGCAACTCTTTAGCTTCTGTGTCCTCTTATTATAGAAACCTGATTTTGGTTTCCCACATCTGTTACTCCCACCTCGGAAAACCTGTGTTCCCATAGATCTGATACAGGTAGGAAAGAGGTGGTAGGTTTGCGTGGGGTCACCAGTCACTGTATCCTAAAAAATGTGAGCAGGTCTCGTCAGCTAGGTTTGCTGAATGGAAGTACATTAAGTTTTGACAACACCATTCAAGACTAACTTGTACTACCCTTGGCTTGTATTTTTTTGTTTTATCTTTGCATTTGAGAAGGTAAATAATACATAATCAATCAAGCCTACTGGATTTTTCTAAAGACAACTGTATCCAACTGTGAAGGTGTAAACACAAAAGAGAGGGGCTGAGTGCTTAGCACTGACCGATGGGGAATAACTGGGAGTAATGAGATTAAACTGAACAAAGGAAAACCACTGAAGGTTGAACATCAGGAAAATATCCTGGCCGTGTCTATCAGACCATGGACTAATTTCCCATGGGAAGCAGTGGAAGCTCCATCTCTTGAGTCATTTAAAATCAGACCAGATAAATCACTAAAAAACAGTGGGCTGGGAACAACCCATTTTGAATTGGAAGGGGGTGAACAAGATGGTTTTAAAAGATGGTTTTAGTCTGGGTTTCTCTTATTCTGAAATTAAATAGCATGCCTTGTTTAGGGTCTGCTCATGCAGGGCTGCCAAACCTGCAGCTGCACTGTGTTCTCCTCATTATGGTCAAGTTGAAATGCTAATGTGGCTCTAACTGATCATTTTTCTGTGTTGTGGTAACATTACAGCTCAAGCCTGCCGGCATAACCAGAGGGCTCCCCCATGTCCATCCCCCCCCACCCCCATATTGTAGACCTGGTTGGGGACTGTCGTGGGGTGTTTCTGCCAAAATGCTTCTTGGTTTTGGACTGATCCCTCGTTATTTCCTCTACCACGTACCCCGTTGGGCTGAGCTCCCCTAGATGGCAAAGCTGAAGCAATTTAAAATGCAAAATGCTTTCTGCAGCCTTGCTGTGACAGGGACTGCCATAGACAGCCCACTAATTTCTTGAGAGCTACTTGCTAGAAACAGCTTCTGTTGCCATGGTTCACCCTGCTGCATGTGAGAGACGGTCCAGCTCCACGTACAGTTAATGCAGTTAGGATTTGGCCCCAAAAGGATATTGTTTCCCATCAACGATTCAACTTTCCAGTTCTCAAAAACAGCAGGCCAGGAAAATGGTTCATTTATGGTTGTGTCTCTAGCAAACGGTCCAGCTACACTGACTTTTCAAACAAAATCAGCTTTGATACAGTTGTGCAAATCCTTGGAAAAGCAATGAACGTGACGAGGCAAGTTCAGAGAAGCTACAAGTCACCTCCTTGTCCATTTACACTTTTCAAGCTTTCTGTGACGTAAAACTCTGGGTTATCCCATTAGCAGCGTTAGTCCACACAGTTTTTCGTTCTGTCCACACACAGATGTTTTTCCAACAAATTGAATTCTACTGCAATGCATTTTTTCGGGTTGAAGTGCTGAAGCAAGCTGAACCCAAACTGGGTCACATTTTGAGGATTTCTTTTGAAATTACACACATAATTTTCTTTAAGGATCTGATAAAAATCATTTGACTTCTGTTATCTCTATAACTGTCTTCATTTTCTACAGTTTGCAGAAGAGGACAATAGGTCGGGGGCTTTTTTTTTGTGTGTTCTTCCTTTTTCAGCTGAGCAGCTCCACGTGGTGTGTTTCATTTTTCAGCTGGCAAAAGACTGTATTTTTTTTGAACTATTGTTGGATTAGCACGAGATGCCTGAGAGTTTCCCGTCTTACAGTCAGAGACAAGGTAAATAAACTGATAACGGCTGTGGTAGATATATAGAGGGAAAAAGGAAATTACTTGGGAAGCAAGAAGATTGATCTGAATTATTTCAAGAGTCTCCTTTTCTGAGCACGTAAGTTTAGGTAAGTAATGCAATCCAGATCACGACTTGTGAGTAGAGCATAACAAAAACCCCAATTATTTTACCTGTGTTGGTAAGTCATCAGTTCAGAATTGGGCTAACCTTCTTAGCTCTGAATCTGTATAGCTTTACAGTTTATTCCTGAAGAATTTTCTTCTTGTATCAGGGTTATTCTGCTTGCACCCAGTCTTTTACTGATAATTTCCTTATTATTCCTTCTGTTACACTCTCCATCATTTTAATATCTTTTTTGTTAAGTTTTACCATTTCTAATTTCTTACTCATCTTTGATTGTCTCTAGTTCATTTCACATTTACCTTTTCTGTCAGCTTTTGCTTCCTCCCTTTATCTGTCTTATCTTTATAATTACTATATATCTTATTTGATTTTCCGCAGTACAGCTTCACAGTATCAAATACTCACGTTGCAAAATTTCCCCTCATATAAAGATCAACAATAAGTTAGCTGGAAGTCATCCGTATTTCATTATATTTGGCACTGAGAAGTGCAGCTTTTAAAAAGCCTCCACCCTACAGCTGCATCTCATCATTGATCCATTTAAATGCACTAATCTAGCCAAAAAGCAAATGTTTCCCATTACAACCTGTCTCTAAGTGACATCTCTGTGCTAGTTTAGGAATAGATCTTCATAACAGAACTACTTTGGAGGTAAAACAGGAAAAGATATTCTTCTGGTTCAGTGCTAAACACTTGCATGCTTTTAGCCTTAAGTAAGTATGGAGCCATGTACTTCCATCCAGTTATATAGTGGGTAAAATAAACACTGTGAGCGTTGCTCACTGAATACAAATTCTGTAATTACGGGTTATCTGTATCACCGGTTAGGTGGCTAGAAATTGGCTCCTACATTTGTAGGGATTTCTCCACAGAAAAGGAAAATTATGAAAAATTCTGAGTTGCACAATGAACCTAGGGTAGGATATCTAACACGCTGCTAGTATCTCCAAGGCCCTCAGAGCTTTATAATGGTGATCATACCACTACAGCTTCGTGAAAGGAGTAGTGAGGCCTGGTCTGCCCACAGGCTAAGACAAGAGTGTGTGAGATGGCTCATTTGTTTGTTTGACTTCATTGACATATAGTCATACTACTGGAAATCCTGCTAATCAAGATGAAGTGTCTTAAAAAAAACAGAAGGTGGGCTTTGTAGGTCCAGTGACACAGAAGCATTTTGATGTCAACGTCATAGAAAGCTGAAAAAAGGGTTCTTACAATTAAGAAGGTGTCGTGGTTNAGAAGCACAAAAGGCCTTGGCTCTGTGTAAGCACTGCTCAGCAATAGGTCCATAGCACAAAAACATCTCTGTATTATCAACGCTGTTTCCAGCACAAATCCAAAACATAGCCCCATACTAGCTACTACGAAGAAAACCAACCCTCTCAGCTGAAACCAGAACAGAAGGAAAATACACAGTATATTCAATACTATATGATTTATTTCATCTATGCATATGTTGAAATAACGACCAATATCCAGTACAGATTATCTTTCAGTCCTCGTGCTGCCTTCATATCTCTCGGCTGTCGGTGGGCTGCAGGACTCTCGCCCAGCACCGCTCCATTCCAATGCCTGTCCCAGGAGAAACAGAGGGTTTTATAACGAGCGAGTGGGCAGCTGTAATTTTGGTACTCAGGAACTCGTGGGAGTCTGTTTCTTGACACCAAAGGCAAGTAGATAAATGAGAACATACAGAGAGAGATGCACCGGCTTCGGAGCACTTTGCAGGAGCTGCTACCAAGGATCCACCGAGGCTGTACCCAGCTACTTACGCATTCTGGCACCTTTTGAAATACTATGTTCTCCTGGAGCTCCTTCTCACCGCCAAATGCTTTTCACATGTGTTAGATGGGTCCCTGAATCATAGTTTCTGCAGTGCTAGCACTCACAAAACCAAGTCTATTTTTGATCACGCTGGCATCTCTTTTCCAAAGCTTTTCTAATCCACAGCTGTAGTCAACAGCACCTTTGACCTCTGGCATGCCATCCCATACACTTAACCTTAAGACAGACATACTGTTAAAACCCTGAGTTGCATTTGCTTTCTGAATTAACATCCCAGCCGTGATAAATGTGGCAGTTCTTGGATAACAAAGTTATTGTTTCATGCTGTTTGCTGTCCGCATCAGGAGAATAATTGCAGTGGTCTCAGATCAAGTCACACACCAAAGGCTGTCTTCACAGCCACAAGGACTGAAAAGTAACTGCCGTAGGGAGGATTTGGTTCTCAGCCCTAGTTCCGTGAAGGAGACACATCCCCAACGACTATCTTGTCCAGCCATGAACATGATAAGGATTCAGTCGCTCCTTGTTACAGAACAGTTTAGAGAGTATCTGTACTGAAAATCTTTCTATGATGCTGACATACAGATCTCCAATGAAGAAAAAACCCCAACTCTTATGAGAGTGTGTACTGTGAAAAGACAAGATTTAGATTTAGTTTTAACACATTTGGCACATAGTATATGATGCTTAACTCTTCACCTTAAGAGGGGTCAATTATATAATGTCCCAATATTTTACTTTTTTCTGGACTTACATACAAGTCAGTTGTGAAACAGATCTTCTAATAATTTCTTATGGTAGTGGACACCACTGCTCAATTCTTTATTACTATCAAATGGACCCAATTTCTGTATCAATAAGAATGACATGTACTAGGCATATTGTTTCCAGGGTCACAACCATTCCTGGTATAGTCTGTGTCACACTGCTAAGTTCTGTACCATGATGAATGAAACTAAACTGAAAATTATTATTTTCTTCTACAGAAGCTTTCAAAACACAAGTCCTGGTGCCTTGTTCAGAGCAAAAAATCCTTCCTGACTAAAGACAAACCTCCAGTAACACAGATCGGGCAGCACAGTCACACTGTTGCTCTCACCCCACAAAACAGCATGACAATTTATAAAGTGATAAGCCAAAGAATTAGGAAATAACTAATTAACATAATTGAAACGTCTCAGTTAATATAACAGCAATGCTACCAGGAGAAAATTCCCCCTACACACTTGGATGAAAGCCTTACTGTTAACTCATGTCATACTTATTTCTTAATATAGAAATAATTAATACTTGTGTATGTGTGGTTATATAGAGCAGAATTGCACAGCTGTCCCCTGCTTGCCATCAAAGGGATGCTATTTTATATACAGGAATAAAGTATTACTTTTATTGTAATTCTCACAATACAAGGGTGGGCAAAAAGGAAATGGGCTAATAATATGTCATTACAGTTACAGGAGTCAGGCTTTCCCAGAAGTCAGTGAAGAGAAATAAGAACACTAAGAAGTTGAAGCCATCTTCAATAGTGGTATGAACGTGTCTGGTCAGCTTCTGTGTCTCTTCATTGACTATTGAAAGAGCCTAGCTGATTACCTCAGATCAAATGAATGATTTATAGATGGGTACAATCAGGTGTCATGAATACCATCCTCAGTTGGATGCATTTGGAGAGCACAAGGCAGGCAGAAAATTTCCCTTGCCTCAGGACGTTAGAGGGCTGTGTTATCAGGATCCCTGGTCGCCCAGAGAATCCTTGCAGCCTGATTTGGAAGGATTTCCTTGCACTTGGAGTTAGTAACAGTGGCCATGCTGGAACACCTTTATCCACAACAAGAGCCCCTCGCTCTTGTCTTCGCAGTGAGCTAAACTAAACGGGAATGACATTCATATTTTCAAAAGACAGTACCCGGCATACTCTTTGCTAATCCATTAACGTTTTTAATATTTCATCAGTGCTCCTGCTCTGAATTGGAACCAAAAGCGAATCTTTTCATTAAAAGCCAGAAGGAGAGAGGGAGTAGGAAATCCATTTAATTAAAACATTTCCAGCCAATACACTAAGGAACATTTAGATTCTGCACGTATCTTATGCATAGTCAATGAAAATTGCATGAGCAGAGGCTGAAAAGTCTTGAAGGAAGCTAATGTAAAATGAGCAAAGACTACAATAATCTAGACCGTAGATTACAAGAATGAGGCTCTGGCATTTATCAGAGAAGAACCAAAATATTTAGCTACTAAGCGGACTCGCTGTCTGTTGAAGAGTGGCAAGAGAGCCCTGAGGAGATTTAGAGCAGCCTGCCAGTCTGGTCTGTGCCGAGTGCCGCATGTGACAGTCCTACGGTGTTCCAGCAACACTTCCACAGAGGATGCTGCAAGGAGCACTATCGTGGACCAGCACAATTGCCTTGCCCAGAAGCACCAGTCGCCCTACACCTGGTATATCCTCTGGTGGGGTCAGTTGTTTCTACACCCTCTTTCAAAGCAGAGTAGCACAGAGTGTGGCACAACTTCTTTAGCCCAGCAGCCTGTGAAATAACCATTTGGCTCTAGGTGTAGCTAAAGTAGGCAGCTGTTTGAGGTAGCTGTCTTCAGGAGACACTGACGTGGACCATCCATTCCCAATGATCCAAGCAGCGCGCCTCACTCTCTGCCCTCATCTTTGTTCTAGCAAAAACAATATTGTCATGATCAAGAAGAGTGTAATCCTCCAAGCTGGAGTCAGAAAACATCTTGCAGGAGGAAAAGCCAAAAGATCACTGCTGCAGTGTCTCCACTCAGTTTATCCCCTTCACTAAAGCAGCTAACTATTGGAACGGGAATGAGCTCAGCACAGCTGTTATTTACCTCTGTTTTGAAATGCAGAAAGTTGCAGTAATCTGTTTATTTTTCTTTAACTCCTTTGTGCTTCAGAAGTATCACACAGTTCAAAGGCGATATGACTAAATTTTAAGAAAATTATTGTACTGGTAGTGCTTTAACAACTGTTTCTTTGAAAAAGAAAAGCAATAAATAAGGGAAAACAGATTAAATAAACATAAAAGCTATCAACAGTGCAATGAAAATCTTAGTGAATAGAGACATTTGACAAATGACGACTGGTGCAAATCTTTGCTTTTTCTCTGGCTTTCATCAAGATTTCTCTTAAAACTTAGGGATGTCTCCAAAAGAGGAGCTTAACGCATCACAAATGGAACAGAATCTTTTGCTCCTGCAGCTGGTCCTACAGGCCTGGGAATGAGAAGAGCAAAGAGGAATACAGCATATCAAGGAGGAGGGGTTTCTCTTTAGGTTTCTTTTTTATATTAATCAGACCCAGTCATTAAGACTAATTACCTTTATAGAAGTTGTATACTTGTGGCCCTTACCTCAGGCAGTTTTCTAGTCCTGAAATCTTACAGTCCATCCCCATCTAATCAAAGACCACTCTTACTGTATCAAAAAGATTAAGCCCTGTCCTTAGACTTCAGAAGAAAATGTTTTGCATTACTGTGCTCAGAGTTTGTTTTGTATTTTGCTTGGGGCTTTAGGACTGCCTTGAGAATTAAATTAACTTGGACTATTTCCCCGTGCCTCCCTTGTAACGCTTTGGTCTAATCCTGCAAATGACCTTTGTGTGGACATACTTTGCATCCACATGGAGCCATTTGGAGTCTGGTGCATGTGAAACAGCACAACACTGCGGCAAAGAGTTCAAGTATATCTAATGAGTTAAAATATTTGGCTCTTGCTTTCTTCTGGGAAAGCAGTTCTGAAATGAACATCTGAGGGTGTCTCAGCAGAAGACTGGGCTGAAAATATTCTGTAAACGTGGCTTTATTCCTTAGCTCATTACTTACATTTCGACTTCTCCCAGCATTATGATCAGATTTCTGGATTGATTTTTTTGTCCAGATTTGCAACTCTAAGTCCATTGCTAAACAGCGACAAACTGGTGGAGGGTGCTAACAATTAATTTAGTCACACTAGAAACATGCTTTCTTCAGCCAGTTTGTTTCTTCTTTATATACTACAGTTTGCATAGGCAGTCAACATAGCCTGTTTACAGAAAATTAACGAGCATTTCTGATCATTACTTGCAATAATTTACATGCATGAGTTTCTATGGTTTCCTCTTCCATACAGATAGATGAGCCGCTTGGAACCTGACCCCAGCCACAGGTGTCCCTGAGTCCCACAGTCATCTCTCTCTGCCCCTAAAACTGGACTAGAACCACTCGTTAGATAGTATCTCTAACTTTGATCAGCCAGCATCTTCTGTAGCATTTCACATTTGTTGAAAGGGATGTAAAGCACTGAAAGAGAATGAATCCATTTTTTATTCCTTGAAACCAGCATTCATAGGCAATCCTTTCTCTGGAGGTAGGATGCAGCTTGCTGGGGAATTTATAATACTTCTACTGTAATAAAATTCCAGAAAGCTATGGTGACAGTTTTGCTTTGTTAAAATACCAAACATATTCTTAATCCAGCCTCTTCTGGAAAATTAATACCATACAGACATACATACAATCCAGATTGCCCCACAGATTTTTTTTGGTGGGGGGCATCATGCTTTCCTGGATACTGTCACCCCATTTTTTATCTCACTTTTTAAAAGCCAGAGCAGGAAGATGGATGGTGGGAAAGTGGGGGGGGGGGAAGGGAGGGGGAAGGAAGAACAGTGTAATATCACTTTCAGACCCTAGTCCCCACAAATAGTAATCAGCTTACAGGTTTAGAGACCTGCTGGCCCTTAGATGGCTTCTGCTGTCCCCAGGAGCATCTCCGGTGTCTCTCGTGAAAAGAGAGCTGAGCAGTGGTCGGTCGGCATAAGTAGCACCACACGGAGTCAGGTTTAGAAGCCAGTAAGAGCAGAGTACCTGGTTTCTATGAGGGATCTGGTAGTGAGGTTCTGATGAGCTCAAAGTGAAGTAAAAGCTCTTTGGACAGAGCAGACAAAATAAGAAAGCAGCAACTGATACATTGCCTTTGGGTGGAGCACATCATTGTTGGAAGGAGGGAGGGTTCTGATGAAATCAATATATTCATATGATATAAATGTTATCATTTTTACTCCTGAGCTTTTTCTCAGTGCCTGAAAGCTATCTTGATCCAGCCTCAGCTAGAGAGGAAGATCTGTTAAACGGCAGGGCTCAGGAGAAAGCCATCACACTTTGTCTGTCTAGAGGAAAGCCGTAGATAGTCAGAAGGAATACAAGACAGGTAGCCTGAATTTTGTAAACGGCTGTTAGCACCTCTTTGCTACTAAACCACGGTTTCACTAATCAGCAGATCAGGCTGCTGATTATGTGATAAAGCAAGGAGAGAGTGGTAACACCATTGTCAATTCATCACCAGCTACTTCCACCTAAACTGTCAGTTCAGTAGTTAAACTAAACATTTTACAAAATAGGGCTGATTTATCACCTCCCAGTTGACAGCACAGAACCAACACAGAGCTGTTATTTCAGTAGAGGAGCTAAGGTAACCCAGATTGTCATTTCACTTTTCTCTGCCATTCGAGCACTTAAACCTTTTCTGTCACGGCCAATTTTAAATAGACTGGATACTTATTGTGTTGAACTCTTTTAAACTGTGCGTGTGTGGGAGGGGAGGGTTTCTGAGGGAAAACGCTGCACATCTAATAGTCCCTGCTGGCTTTGTAAAACAAGTTAACATTGTTTGACCTAAAGTGAATAAAACCTCAGCAGAACTGAGGCTGAAGACTTTATCTCTTAGACTCTGGCTCCTCTAATTTAAAACAAATGAAAGAATGAAGATAGTTTAAGTGAATGCAGAAGAGATGGGAGCGGTATTTTTTTTTCCCTAGACCTTTACAAAATTAGGAAATCTTGCTGTAAACAGGCATGGCACTTTCAGAAACAAGTTGTTATTCCACAGCGACAGTTTCCAACAGCAAAACATGAAAAACAAGTTTTGCTTTGCTTATGGTTTCACAGTGTTTCAGTAGATTTTCATTGCTAGGAACCCAAGTTAAAAGTAAAGTGAGTTCTGCTGGGCTCCTCCTAGCCATAATCTTGCTTCTCAAATTTTATGCTGCAACTCATTCCCCTGAGCTCACTGAATTATACTTGAAATTGTTTTTGTCTCTGGCTGGATGATGGTAAATTCCTCTAGGCTTGAACAATTTCGTATTTCTTTACAAAGTTTGCTGTCGGAGCTGAAATACTAATGCACCAAACCCACCAAAATGCATCAAACCCCAGACTCAGAATAGCAGGGATGGTTGGTGGGAACAACTGAGGCTTATTGCTGTAAAAGTTGTGCATCAGACTGCACTGCTGCACATCCGCAGCTTCACTCAAACATCGGGTCCAGCTCAGGGAAACCATACGCAGGCACAAAGGGGAGCATCAGTAAGTTGTGAATTCACAAGACATCAAAAACTTTTCGTCACCTCTGTTTCGGACACATTTCTTACAGAAGAATAACCTACCTTACTCTTGGTCATCCTTGCTCTGAGGGGAAATGAAATACCATACCTCTTACCTGAACAGCTTCCTCTCTGTTTGGCAACGGATCAGGGATGCTGGCCAGGAGGAACAGTCAACTCACTGTCAACTCCTGGCTTCTCTTTGTGCCTTGGACATTGTCACCCTGACTTCATGAGGAGCAGCATCCTGACAGACACAGCTCTCCTTTTGCACCTCAGCTTTGTTATCTGAGAAGATGACACTGAAGAGTGGAAGGCACATCAGCTGAGACAGTGGTTTTCATAGAGTAGCTAGCTGGTTCCCAAAAGCAAACAACTACTGGCTCCTTTCTCCATCAGGATAAGGACAAGAGACCCAGATGTCCACCCAAGCTATAATGTTACTGTTAGTACCCTCAAACCCACAAAGTATTTTGAGAGTACGCAGTATGTTGTCTCCTCTTCCAAACCCTGTGTTTTAGTCTGTGTACAGACATACTCCTCTCTCATTGTGGTCATGTCACACCTCTCTGCAAAGGCGTTAGAAGCACGTGTATGCAAGTGCACGCACACACACGCAGAGTTGCTCTGCCTAAACGGAGAGCAAATGGGCCAGGAAACAGCAACATGCAGCCTAGATTAAAAAAAAACCAAACCTCTTTTGGGCAGCACTGAAAGGCAAGACGCAGCCTCCTACCTCAGAGAAAGCTGACCCAAAACCACAATGCATGGCAACCCCCACCTCCCACCACCATGCCATAGCTGGTATAGGAGGAGACAGCCTGACCATTTCTACACATATTTCAATGCATGGCAAACCCCACCTCCCACCACCATGCCATAGCTGGTATAGGAGGAGTCAGCCTGACCATTTCTACACACATTTCAGGTCAGGACACCAGGGCCATTACTCACCCTGTGGGATAAGCTCTGTGGTCTCATGCTGCTACTGTAAAGATGCTGAGGTGTCCTCAAAGCACTGAGTGGAGGAGTTGTCCTGGCACAGGATAGGAAATAAGCTGTGGTAGCTCCTGCATGGAAGTGGCAGTCATCTTCCCATGCACATCTCAACTCAATGGCCACAGTCTCAGGACATGGGTCCTGAGAACATAGCCAGAAATACTCCTCACAGTTTCACTGAGCACACCCACCAGTGATCTTCACCTCACAGTCCTGGATCTGCCATGCAATTATGCAATGTCACACTCGAGCTGCCTCATTGCCTCACGTCATTTACAGCTATGCCAAGAGGAAGGATGAGAGGGGAAGACAAGAGGCTGCATTGCCCCTAAGACTGGTTAGCTTAGCGCTGGAGGATATTTTGAGGCCATACAAGTCACCAGCAACATACTTCTGGTCTTACAGAGAATCTGTTTCTCTCCCCCTCACCTGTATTCAGCAAGCCTGGTGCTGCTGATCCTGGTCTGCTTCAGTGCCCAAGTTTCCCCTTTGTTCAAACCCAACACCTGCCTACAGGCTTGCCCTGTACCTGCTCTGCACACCTCACTATTCATGGCCACTGTGGGCAACCAACCTCACATCTCAGCTTGGAGCCCCTGCGATACATTTTTTCCATGCCTTCGATACATTCTTTTAGTAGTATATCCATTTTCTTTTAACTTTATCCACCTGAATTTTGCTCCAAATGGTTAATCCTTCCCTGGATGTCTGAAGTATAGTTCGCTTGTGCCCTATCTCATTTCTTGTGCCTTAATGGTCACCTCCTGCAAGGCCTGCTACTTTCTGTTGCTGCCTCTCTGTTCATAGGATCTTTGGACATCTCTGATCAGCGGTCCTAGGCTGAAGTGGTTTCAGCTCATAGATGACACCCTAACACTCTCAGGATGCACCCCCCCACACCACACATCCTAAGCATCCTCCTTGGCTTTGAGTAGGCAAATGCCTCCTTTTCACCACAACTTCAGATAGGCAGAGATTCTTCCCTGAGGGCTAAGCCCTGCAGAATACTGTATGTGCTTAAAACGGTGCTAATTCTATGGTATATTGCCTAGCACCCTGTGACTGCTGGAGACAGCATGACTGAAGCTTCAGTATGCCAAAACCCCCTCTTACTACGGACCTAGTAGCTTGGTTAGCTGCAGTTCTCTTCGGCAGTGCTCCGGAGCACTTGAAAAGCATCAGCATCCAGGCCCGAATGAGGTAGGTGTGATCGCCTGTGAAGTAAAGATTGAAATAAAAGAAAGGAGACACTTTGGTCAGAGTTCAGTGTGTACATGGGAGCCAAGATGTAGGTATGGCAGTGATGACATTTATTTCTGTTGCCAGAGTGTGATAGGAATGTCTGTAGAGCAAGAGGGGAATATTTGGTACAGTTACCAAGAAAACAGCCATCACCAGTGATGTCTACGATGAATAATGTACTAGTGCTGGACAGGAAACAGATGCCTGTATCATGACTGAATTGCAGGAATCTCAGTGCAGAAATCTGTAAAGCAAAAACAGTTGCAGACAATAGTCCTATTACTGTGTAGCTCTAGTCATGATTTCATGGCTTTTACATGTCTAGGAAGGGACTGCCAACTAGCTGCAGTTATCTTGAAATACGAATTAATGAAAAAACATGTGTGTCATTCACTTCTTGATCTCTCATTCTGGGGAAAAATCTAATGAATCATTCTCACACAGGGCATCTGTCAACATCTTCAGGAGCAGGGAAGGTGCTGGACTGATGCCAATCGGTGCTCTGGCCATGCCCTGAGAAGTCTGTAGCCAGGGTGCTCACAGCAGTGCTCATAAACACTTTCAGGGAGGCAGCAGCATTCATTACCTCCAAAACAGAGATCGCAGAGGTGTCCATGTTCAGCCTGAACATCTCAAAGCAGGCTCTGACCGTGAGATTTGAGCAGCTGGGATCTATGGTAGAAAGTGTTACCAGAATGATCATTACCTCAGCAGCTACAAGTGACAATTTCTGAGAGCAAACATCAGTAAAAACATCTACTTGCTTAGAGGCACATCTCCTCCCTATCTTCCTTTCATGCCCAAACTCAAGCCCTGTTAAACTCTGACCTTTTCCTACTTAACTTTTCAGACTTTTTAGTCTTCTCCTTACTCCAGCACAAAATACTCAAAATTTACCGTTATCTCCCACTATGGCCTATCTAATCTACTCTACCCAGGTACTCCACACTAATCTAAAAAGTCCTGTAAGAAACCTGCTCTCACTTTAATTTCTGTTTCTCTCCACTTGTGTTGGTGTCTAACCCAAAGGTAGAGCACTTGGGACTGGCTATGGCTGAGCCTCCCCACTGCTTATGCTCGTGAGAAAAAAGAGAGGGGCTTCAACATGGCCAGGACAACACAACTGCGTGGGGAGCGAGTTGCTTCACAGCAGGCTGGGTGTAGGTCAGATGTCTAAACACATGTTGTACGTGCAAGAGAAAGGCATGCCCTGGGCCCTGCTAGAGGCACATGTTAAGGACCATGTGGGAAGGAGGCAGGTACCTAAACCACATATAATGTAATGAATTTCAGTCCTCCAGTCTACCTGGCCAAGTGAATTTTGATGTCTACAATTTAGCCTCTAGAATTTCTATATTCTCAAGATATCAACTCATTCATTCAGCAACTGACAGTTTAAGAAGATAGAGCCCCATAATTGTGCCACCACTCACCCAGCAGAACGGGCAGAACAGAAGGACTGGGCACATCTCAGCCCCTGGACTGCAGTGCAGGCTTAACTCTGCCCACCTTGGCAATTTAAATTCAGCTGCTAGACTTTGCACTGAAGTGGCTGAGACACTCTCAAAGATGTCTGCACTAGTTCTCCTGTGGGTATGATACTCTTTAGCAAGGAGCAATAATAAACAGTAGGATGGTGCTAACACTTTAAGCTGCTGCAGCTGTCTGCTAAGTGAATATACATCAACACCTTCAGACTGGAAGGTGAGAAAGTGAAATTATAGCTTTCAGTTACCCTAATTCTGCTTTTCCAACCTCTTTTATTAAATCACTTTCAAGGGTGGTTAAGGGACTCTGGGGTTTTGCTTGCATATTATGAATCCAAGATAATGAGCATGTTTCTGAAAGCTTGCCTCCTCCTTTTTCTGTTGTAACTATGACACCATATTTAAAATGAAAAATTACAGCAGCACAGCCTTATAAATGAAAGTCCTAAAAACACCCCAGTGTCTCCAACAAAAACATCCGCCACAAAAAAATAGAACACTGTGATTAAGAGGAAGAAAATGAAGTACACAGTTTAATAAAGATTTGCTAGTGTAAATATTCTTTCGATAATAGAACCTTCTCAGAGCTAATAATAAGATCTATTTCCTTAGCCTAGCTATGAAGTAATTTGTGATTCTAGGATGACATTTTCCTCTGTGATTTTCATCTCTCTGTTATAGTTTGAAAGCTAAAGCTAGAGAAATTGATTGGCAATGTAAGAAAAGTAAAAATGGAACATTTGTCGCTGTACTGATGTAGCTGTGCTGATATAAATAGAGACTTGATAGGTACTAAATGATCACTCAGAGTCTACTTGTGGTTTAATCTCTCTGAGACATTTTGTAAATCTGACAACTTTCTACATGGATATTAGTTACGATGCTAATTTAGATTTGGAGTCAGTACTGTGTTTCCTATAGAAAAAGTAATTATTATGAATACACAGAATTGATTTTATATAGATCACAGACTGCAGATTGACACGATGACCACAGTGCAGAGAGCAGTATGCAGCCGAGCACACAGCTACGCTTCTTCATTCTGTTTGATTACAGCTTCTAAACAGGAAAAGTGTCCCAACTGTTCCCCTTCTCCACCCTTCAGAAATCTCAAAGTGATTTTAATTCTGGTCTTTTCAACTTCTTGACAACCATGGACCAGACTATATAATAACAGTTTGCTCAGGGTCTGGATGACAAAAAAAAAAATAAATCTTTAAATGTTGTATGACAGCGAGACACAACTAGGGAGCTGGACAGAACTATCCTGTGGATTGCCAGGTGGGCAACAGTATACTTATTTAAAATATGTATATATAATCTCTGGTCCAGGTCAGGTTCAGCCACAAAGTAGTGTTTAACATCAGAAATTTTCGAGGAACTCAAATTCTTTAGAAACTACAACAGGTTTTTAACTGTATATACGGCTGAAGAAATCCATGGCAGCACAAAGAATTGTAGGTAAGCACCCAAATCAGTGCAACAGGCCTTGAACTGTAACGCCCTTTTAAACTTGGCAGATGTGACCTTCTTTGACAAGAATCAGCATTTGGACCTTGAGACCTTTCCTCCAGCTAGAGGATGGAAGCTCTTTCCTCGGTTCTCTGGATACCAGTATTCACACCTGCTGCCGACGCGAGTTGCTGCTGATGGATAACCAGGCCAGTCACCTCTTTTCAGAAATCACTTAAGAGGAGCATAGTAAAAAACAAAACAAAAAAAACCCACCACAGCCCAAAACATTATTATTAAGACCACGAACAAGACACGACCTTTCATTTCACACAAGACCTTTACCATTTCTTACAAATGCTTTGTTTTCCTTCATTACCTCTCAAAGAGACCTTCCTTGTCCAGCCTCTATGCTGAAAATCATCATTCAAGAACAGGAAAAAATATAAGAATCACTCACTCCGATAACGATAGATGAAATACAGAAAATGTTTACGTTTACCATCTTCACGGAGACAATAAAAACCACACGCCCAAGGCCGGCCGTAGGACTTCAACCTGGCGCCGTCTCAGAGCCCCGCCGTGGGGCGGCTGTAACTGCCGCCGTCCCGCCGGGGGAGCCCTCACGAAACCAGGTGCAGGTCGGAGCTGGCGACAGAAGCTCTAAATCCTGAGTTAAGGCGGAAAAACTGAGATTATTCCTACGTGAATTCCCCCCCCACCCCCCCCC